>JASPKZ010000037.1:342500-932500 GCA_030220185.1 Diploptera punctata
GTGATATTCAGGATACGCGCCCAGAAAGCCATTTTATAATGCTTGACGGAAACGGGACTAGTTTTCGTTCGCGCGTTGTAACCCGTCGACGATTCGCTCTCATAGATACTATAGCGGTCATCCTTGTCATAGGATCAGACGCGAAGCGTATAATTAATCCAAGATACGTAAAAAGACGTAGACGGTACTCTATATTCCTTACTTACTTCCTTACTCACTTGCACTATCGAACCCGGAGGCGGGCACTAAGCTCTCCTTACATCCCTATCCTGTAGCTAAATACGCTTTCCAACCTAATCCCTGTATGAGATCTACTTCCCTCAACTATCATAGGTTTAATGTTATTCTCCCACCTCATTCTTGGTCTACCAACTGGGCCGTTTTTCCCTCTGGTTTTCCTACAAGAAGCTTCCATGCAAGTCTTTCATTCCCCAGACGTGCAACATGTCCTGCCCATCGCAGTCTAACGAGACTTAACCGTTCTTATTATATCATCTGCTTCCGGTCGCTATACAGACCATGTAGTTCATTGTTTATGTAGTACTTCTCGACATCTCACATGTTCTGTTCATCTCTCGTTGTGGTGGCAAAAATTTTCCTAAGTAGGGCCTACTTTATTCTCAAATACTTGTAATCTCCTTTCCTCCCTTAAAGTAAGAGTCCATGTTTCGCATCCATAACTGGTAGAATAATAGTTTTATATATTTTCAGTTTAACATTTTTTAAAAGGAGTTGGGACATCAAGAGTCTCTGCAATGCATAATAGCACGCATTTCCAGAATTGAACCTATGTTTAATTTCTTCGTGCATCTCATTCCTATTTGTGATTGTTGTTCCTAGGTATTTGAATTCAGCCACTTCCTCAAAATTTCCCTCATTTGTCATTAGCTGTCCATTTCCATTATAAGTTTTAGTTTTTTTATAATGCGGAATTTTGTCTAATGTGGAAAAAAATTGGTCCCATCCGATTCCGCTTTGAGCAAGTTTTCCTGTAGTATAATGGAAATGGACAGCTAATGAGAAATAAGGGAAATTTTGAAGATGTGGTTGAATTCAATTACCTAGGAACAGTAATTAATGAGGGAAATTTTGAGGAAGTGACTGAATTCAAAATACCTAGAAACAATAATTACAAATAGGAATGAGATGCACATAGAAATTAAACATAGACTCAATTCTGGAAATGCATGCAATTATGCATTATAGACTCTTGTCGTCCCAACTCTTTAAAAAATTTAAACTGAAAATATGCAGAACTATTATTCTGCCAGTTACATTATATGGATGTGAAACATAGACTCTTACTTCAAGGGAGGATAAAAGATTACGAGTATTTGAGAATAAAGGTCTTTAAAAAAAATTGGACCAGAGAGGGACAAACAGATAGGTGAATGGAGAAAACTTAGATAACAGTCAGCTACATGATCTTTATAGAAAACCAAATATAATAAGAAATTTAGGAAATTGAACTTTGAATCATGGTCGCCAATCCTAGAACGCACTATCGCGCAAAAATATACAGAGTGCTCTAAAACTCCCATTACAAACTTCCTAGGACTTGTAGAGGGGACTGAGTTGATAATATTAAAAATTGGAAACCATATCCGGAGACTTACCGTTTCCGTGGTACAGCCGTTTGAAAACAAGCATTGCCTGAGCATAAATAACGTGCCTCAAAAAGTAACAGCTTCGCAATTCGTCTAAATCAAAAATTTTCCTAACGAGTATTCCAAAACTTGGTATTTTTTGTTTTGTTTTAAATGTCAATTTTTTTCAAAATTTTGAAAACTGCAAAAATTGATTTTGGAGAGTGTATCCAGGATTATTAATGCAAGTCAGATTCAGTTTCCATTTTGTTTCTTTGGTTATTAATGAGTTGAATTGCAAAAACAAGTGATATACTGTGTCACGCCTCATAATAAAAGTAGCCGTGTTTTCAAACGGCTGCAGCACGGAAATGGTAAGTCCCCTCTTCAAGCCTTAGAAGTTTGTAAGGGGAATTTTATAGCATCCTGTATAATATTTCATAGGCGGTTTAGTATCCACAGCGAGATGGAATTTTGTGCAATGGCATTTATCGTACTTAACTTCTAAAGCGGAACGTTATTTATTGCTCCACAGATAACGAATTTATCCTCGTCCATACAGCACACTATGATTGTATTTTGTCTGAATAAATAGTAAATTTGCTTATTTAACATGAGCGAGTTGCTCAATAGCGTACACACATTCTGTTCCATGTTCAAATTACAGTTCCATTAGGATTTCCAGTAACCTCTACTCGAATTACGGAAATGTGTTGTGCGTGCGTGTATAGGCATTTGCATATGTTTGAAAGATCATATAGAAAGAATGGAAGACAACAGACTTGCAAAAAGAGCTAAAGAAGATAGACCAATGAGAAGATCAGCCCCAAGAGATGGATAGACAGTGGCTGCATCCAATACATCTTCCTCAGAGGAGTGATTTGAGATATAAACAGGATGAAAATCCTACAAATAAAAAATAAGAAGATGATATTATAAAAAAAAATATCTCCAAAATCTATTAACATAGACTATTTAACTCATTCCCCAAATGGGAGAAAATTACCAATCACTTTTCAATGATTTTTTTATTTACAACCAGTCACAGTCGTGTTTCGCCTAGAATTTACCAACTAAAGTTTATCATATTAAAGAAAGCACCTCCTTTTTAACATTCTGAATAGGTCATAGCATTATTTTGGAGTGACTGATTCTTCAATGTATATATAGTGCATGAATGTCAACAGAAAGCGCATGCGAGAGATAATATAAAAACATTTGTAGCAAATTTATTATATCAAAAAAAAAAGGAACCACTGTTTGCACTTTCTTAAACGAATTATTTTCCAGGAAATTATGTTGCAGAAAAATATAATAGACATATTTACATCATAGGAATCAGAAATTAATTAATACCTATAAGGTTGGTTATAATTTTTTTCACTAGGTTGTATTCTTACAACATTGTGATCCTTTCGTAATAAATAATATTATGATCTAGTTGCAGTGATGAACAAAAGAAGCAAATGAAGCATACCAATCGTTTCTCATTTGTTTTCAAACATCGCCGTTTACATTGAGTATATAAATATTTAAAAATAACTATAGTTAAATAATGATTTGTGAGTAAACAGCTTAATTTTATTCGTTAAACAGTTCTAACAAATGCCACTCTTGATTTCCAAGTTGTCTAGATAAATTCACTCCTCACTTCGTGAGTCGTGAATTTATCGATAATTTGGAAATCACTCGTGGCATTACTTATGAGAATTATGTTTTCCAAATTAGTTCTCCTCTGTGATTTCAATGCAGCTATTCAGGCAATCTATTTGCAAAACATGTTTTGATTGCAAAGAATTCTACGACATTATTTCTGAACTCCGAAACTATGGTAAAGAAGTTGTCCTTCAATTACTATCCTCTCACTGTGGAATTTCTGATAATGAAACGGCTGATTTCCTCGCCAAAAAAGGCTCTCATATTGACCAATTGCCTAGATCTTAACCATCACCTTAACCCTCAGTAAAACTCCACATAAAGTTGAAACACAAAATTATGAACGACAATAGACTTCAAACAGTAGCCAGAAACAGAAAATGGGAATACCTAACTAAAAATATTGGCATACCAGACTTGCCAAGGAAAACAAAAGTAGCACATTTTAGAATGATAACGGACCACGACTGGCTGGCAAAATAGTATCACAACATCAATGTTATGCCTTCACCAAAATGCATTTTATGCAATCATCCAGGTGAAGAAATACCTCAAAGAATTGGAGAGCAAGACAACTAATGACTTCAGAGTTAGATGCAGCATATTAGACAACAAGAACAACAAATCTAACATCTCTAGGTCTACACGGGGTCCTATATCTCAATGTTTACAACCATATGATGAAGCTGAAACTCAACTTGTCCGTCGCCGTGGCGTAGTCAGTAGAGTCCCTACCTTTCACTCTGGAGATCCGGGTTCGATTCCTGGCGGGTTAGGGAATTTTAAATATCCACCTTGGGTCTGGGTGTGTCCTGTCATTGTGTCTATATGTGAGAATAAAACAAAGTTAATAAAAAGTAAAACAACGAAAAAAAAGAGGGGAAAAAAAACAAGGTCCAATGAAAAAAAAAAAAACTGCTCTGGAAAAACACAAACAAGAAATTACACGTAACAATAAATAAAATAAAAGGAAAACAATATGATCATTAGATCTATTTTTTACCCAGATAACTTGTAACGTAACAAATAATAAGGATAGTGAGATATGGCAGTGAATCACTTTAAAAGATAAGCCCGTGCTATAGAATAGGCAAAGTATGAACTATTTAATTGCGTACATTAACCTCATACTTGGAAGGGGATTAAAACATTCCGTGTAACGTAAGATTTTCAAGTTCACGATAAAGTAGGGTTTTTTTTAACATTTATTTATAACATGTTCCATTTCAAAGAAAGTAATACCATATGCGACATTATACATAATTATTTACGTACAATTATTTGCACAATTTATTTATGTTTTCATTTATGTTCTATAGTTAATTGTAATGTTATGTTATATTTGTTTTACTTATCTTGGCACGCCGTAGCGTAGTGGTTAAGGCACTGCGCTACAAGCCGGAAGGTCGAGGGTTCGAGTCCCGGTGGGTCAAGATTTTTAAACTGACCCAAACCTTCTGGCGGCACTATGGCCCTGGGGTCGACTCAGCCTCTAACTGAAATGAGTACCAGACGCTTGTTCTGGGGTAAAGGCGGCCATCACGCAGGGCTGACAACCCGGCTGACATCAAGTGCCGATTGTCAAGAAAAAGTGGAAGCCTTAACCTCCTACTACCCCAAGGGCCTCCTGAGGCCTGTAGTGGGATCACTTTACCTTTTTTTACTTAATATAACATTAAATATTTCGCTGAATTGGCTTTGTTTTACTCTATAACACTGGTCAACATGATTTTTGTCTCATGAGTACCAATAGTTGTACTTAATGCAGTTTTTTTTTTTTCCTGTTTTCAAATATGTATTCGGAATTTCTCCATCATCCACAGTTTTTTATTTAAATTTGAATTAATGGATTTAAATAATTGTAATTGTTTTTTAATAAACGTTCTTTCGTCCATTTGTCTATTGAGCGATGAGCACGGGGAACACTCATCAGGAGATTTCAGCTATGGAAAAGAGATATCAAGGCAAACGGAATCCTAATATGCTGGCCGATTATTGTTGGACCATCAAGAGGGATGCTCCACAGGCGAAATATAGCAGAAAATCGTCATTTCTTACTTTTTAGGCGAGTCCGAATGTTCGAATATTGTGTAGTTACGAATGTAGAAAAAAATAAAGTGTTTTTAAAATTATAAAAACCTGTCTCTCGGAAACCTGCGTGATGGAGAAAACCCGGTATCATATTTGAATTCAGGAGAAAAAAAAAATACTATCAGAATCACATATTTATCTTTCTGAAACAAAAAAAAAGTTTATTTTTTGTTGCTCAGTGTAATCTGTCCAAAGTAGGATGTGTAAAATCGTTACTATAGACAGTATAGGCCTACTAGAAATATTAGAGGAAGTAAATGAGGATAAGAAAAACAAAGACACATATCTTCTTACATTTGTATCGTCCATGCTTTATGTGAGTTTTAAAACAAAAGGTATATTGTTTCTTCACATGCGATTGTGTCATAATTTCACATGCTATATGCATATTAGAGTAGACTACCAAGGACTTTGTTCTTTAAGTAATCCTCTGTGAAAGCTAGTGAATGAAGAATAAATGACACTTTGTCTAAATTAAGCTAATTTGTTTCTTAACGCGATAGCAAAAGATAATGTATTAATTAAAGAACTAATTCTATTTTAACTCAGTTTAACCTCGCACCTTACATGTAGTTTTTTTATGTGCCACACAATCTGTTAATTAAACGTATTCGTAAAAACAAATTATTAAAACATGGATGTAAATAAGGATGAAATAAGCATTCGTAACACAAGACATATTCTTCATGTAGGATTTTTTCACTGAAGCGTATGAAAACATTAAAAATAATTTGTTTCGCTACGCTTTTCAAATTCTTTCTCTTCTAATGTTTTAAGAAATTTCTACAGAAAGCGGCCATTTTGAAACAATAGAAATACCAACGTATTCTGCATTCGCGTGGGTGTGAATAAAACAATATTTATTTAATATATTAGAATTGCAATTAGTCCACCGCTGTGCTCTCGGGGTAGCGTGCTGCCTTGTCACGCAGCGGGCCCGGGTTCGATAAGCGGTCGGGAGAGTTTTTCTGGGTGAGGTTTTTATCGGGGTTTTTCCTCACCTGTAAGACAAATGTCAGGAAAACTTTAAGGCCCTAACGGTCCCCGAAATCATATGGCCATCACAATCATCATCCTTCATATTAATTTTAGGTTAAGCTTAGGATTAGGGACTCTCCTGGCGCACCATTATCATCATCACCCATCATATCATCGGGGTAACGTAACCCCGCCTTCCAGGCGCCCCAACCTCAGAAGTGGGTTACAAGTACGCCATGTCAGGAGAGAAACCAGGAATGTCGAAAAGACAAACCTGGGGCATTTGAAAAAAAAAATAATAATTGTAATTATATACTTTAAGATTCTCCCATATAACATGTGCTATATATATATGTCCACCGCTGTGGTCTCGAGGTAGCGTGCTGCCATGTCACGCAGCGGGCCCGGGTTCGATCCCCGGTCGGGGCAGTTTTTCTGGGTGAGGTTTTTATCGGGGTTTTTCCTCGCCTGTAAGACAAATGTCAGGAAATCTTTAAGGCCCAAATGGTCCCCGAAACCATATGGCCATCATCATCATCCTTCACCGGTGTGGAAAACAACGGGAAGCTACCAGACCTACAATTCCCTAGTAAAGCTGCAAGCATAGCATAAAAATGCTATGATTGCAGTGAAGGACCTGCCTTCGGGCAGATTTACTATGGATGGATATATATCTCCATCCATCCATCCATCCATCCATCCATCCATCCATAGTAATTCTGCCCTAGGGGCAGGTCTTTCACTGCAATCATAGCATTTTCATGCTATGCTTTGCAGCTTTACTGGGGAATTGTGGGTGTGGTAGCTTCCCGTTGCTTTCCACACCGGTGTAGGATGATGATTATGATGATGATGATGATGATGATGATGATGATGGCCGGATGATTTTCGGGGCCGTTGGGCCGTACGTTTCCTGACATGTGTCTTATAGGTGAGAAAAAAAACCCAAAAAAACATCACCCAGGAGCTGTCCCCCGATCGGGAATCGAACCCGTGCTGCGTGACAAGGCAGGACGCTACTTCGAGACCACAGCGATGGACATGTGTGTGTGTGTGTGTATATATATATATATATAATTAGTTTTCTTTTATTTCGCGTGTTAGAGAACGAACTACATTTTCTTACACGCTTAAAGGTAAAAACATTATTCGACCAATGAAAATGCAGTCATACAACTGATTTGTTTATATTGTAACTGAAACTTAGCTCGGAAGTGGTATACCAATAATTTTCATAGTTACAAAAACTTACGCAAATATAAAGTGAAACAAATGAAATTGCAAGAGCCCGAGAGTCGATCTAGTTCTAGTATCTAACCTATCGATTTGCACTGCCAAATTACCTACATTGTTACCCGCCTCCCCCTCACAAACACCCTGCTTTAAGGTCAGAAGCTGAGGTCAGACCTGGGAAATATAAAATACAGATTTCTTTACTTTTAATTCTCATCGGGATCCTTTTTTGCAAGTCAATCACTGTTTTGCTTTGCATTTACCTGATCTAACTTCATCTTATGTGACAGTAAGAAATGTTTCACAAAGTGAAGATGATTTACAAATGCTATTGCACAAATTTAGAATCATTGCAGCAAAATATAACATGAAAATCTCAACAAATAAAACCGAATCAATGGCAATATCCAAGGACCCACGACGTGTTCAATTAGAAATAGAAGGGAAAAGTATAGAGCAGGTCATGAAATTCAAATATTTACGAGTAGAAATTAATAGCAGCAACAGAATAACAGATGAAATCCTCCATCAAGCAAATAATGCAAACAAAATATCGGAATGTTTAAACCATACTGTTTGGAAAAATAAAAATTTAAGAATAGATACAAAAGTAAGAATTCACAAATCTGTCATAAGACCAGTTCTAACATATGGTTGTGAATGCCGAACAGAAACTCAAAAAACAAAACAAATTAATGAAACAACCGAAATGAAAGTTTTAAGGAAAATCGTAGGAAAATCGCTGAGAGACAAAATTCGCAGCTCTGTTATTAGAGAAGAATGTGAAATTGAACCTATGAACCTCTGGATAAATGATAGAAGACTAAACTGGAACCATCACATAGATAGAATGGAGAACAGTAGATTAGTGAAGAAACTACGTGACTGGACATCTCAGCAGAAAAGGCCTTTAGGACGACCACAAGTAGGATGGAATGACGTCACCATACCCCAGACCTGTAGTGAATGAACACGCAACAAGCTGCCAGCTTTCATGCGTAGAGGAAGAAGAAGAAATGTTTCAAATCACATTTACTCTGGTAAGATTTGTTATTACAAATCACGGGCCACCTATTAAAGCATAACTAGATAAACTCACTAACTGGCACTATCGAACCCGCAGGTTCATGCCCGCGGGAACATAAACTGTTCATACATCCCTTTAGTCCATCGCTGTAGTCTCGAGGTTGCGTGCTGCCTTGTCACGCATCGGGCCCGGGTTCGATCCCCGGTCGGGGCAGTTTTTCTGGGTGAGGTTTTTATCGGGGTTTTTCCTCACCTGTAAGACAAATGTCAGGAAAACTTTAAGGCCCAAACGGTCCCCGAAATCATATGGCCATCATCATCACCATCATCCTTATCATTATTATCATCATCATCCTTCACCGGTGTGGAAAGCTACCACACCTACAATTCCCTAGAAAAGCTGCAAAGCATAGCAGAAAATTACTATGGCAGAATTACTATGGATGGATGCACATCCCTTTACTGAGTTAGTGTTTTCCAATCATACCCTGTATAGTCATCTTCCCTCAAATCACGGTTAATATTATTTTCCCATCTTATTCTTGGTCTACCTATTGGACGTTTTCCCTCTGGCTTTCCTACAAGAAGATTCCATGCCCCTATATCAATCCCCATTCGTGCCATATGTCCTCTCATTGCAGTGTACCAGACTGAACTGTTCTCATTAAATCTGGTTTCCTATAAAAATCATGGTATCTTCGAAAAATTTCTTCATTCAAAATTTAACCTTAGTCATAATGGAGAATCTGACACTCTCTTATGCTTATATCTTGGTAATTTTTATGCCATTGTATTGGGTAAAACTACATAACAGAGAGCGTCATGATATTTACGGGAAAACAGATGTATAATAACGGTTAAGTATAGTAAACAGCGAAAGGCAGGGCATATGACACGAGTAGGAAATGAAAGGAATTCATGAAAATTTCTTATAGGAAAACTAAAGGAAAAGCTTTCATAAGATGGGTCAAGGATGAGACGAGAGAATTCCAGGGAGATGAATTATACAGGGAATGAATGGAAAACATCAGCACAGGATAGAATTTTTTTATCCAATGCCACCAGGTTGCCTTTTATGGCTTTTCTGGTTTTCTGTCCTGGAATTGACGGAATTGTAGTACATATATGTTCGGTAATCTGGAAGGCGGAGTTAAGTTATCCCGACTATTTAACATATGCCCCAAATGGTAGTCAATGACCAATTGCGTTTCAATGAATTTTGTTTTACAACCAATGACAGTCGTGTTTTCACCTCGCTCTTTATCCATTTCTCTTTATCAGCTCCTGTTTTTGTGATAAAGAAAGCTCCTCATTTTAATATTCTGAACAGCTCAGAGCATTATTTTTCTCCAACAAATACATTGAATATAGCAAATAATGAATAGATTCATTGATTTTACTAAGTAGTTAATTAAAAGATAATTGAATAACCTATAATGTTAATTATAATATACAGTTTGATGTGTTTCATTATTTCTCCACTAGGGAGTATTCTTACAATATTACGGTCCTATCTGGTAATAAACAATATAATCAAGTTGCAGTGAATGAACAAAACCTCGCATTTCTGATTTGTTTTCAAACATCGCCGTTTACATTAATATATAGTGTAAGTAAAGTGATCCCACTACAGGCCTCAGGAAGCCCTTGGGTTAGTGGGAGGTTAAGGCTCCCACTTTTTTAGACCTGCCTTTACGCCCAGAACAAGCGTCTGGTACTCATTTCCGTTAGAGGCTGAGTCGACCCCAGGACTATAGTGTCGCCAGAAGGTTAGGGTCAGTTTAAAATCCTGACCCCACTGGGACTTGAATCCTCGACCTTCCGGCTTGTAGCGCAGTGCCTTAACCACTACGCTACGGCGTGCCCCTACATTTAATATATAAATGTTTTAAAATACCGGTAACTATATTTAAATAATGATGTTTGAGTAAACCGCTTAATTTTATTCGTTAAATAGTCCTAACAAATGCCACTCTCGATTTTCAAATCCTCTAGATAAATTCACTCGTCACGAAGTGATTCGTGAATTTATCGAGATTTGTAAATAATTCGTGGCATTACTTATGTTAATATGATGAGTGATAAATGATAATGAAATATCAGGAAAGTCTTTAACGTAATGATGATGATTAAGGCGTACCCATTGTTGACTCATAGCCTCTCCCTTGTCACCATTTAATAGACCAAATTCATTTTAGTTACCTTATTTGCCCAAATATGTCAATAATGGTATGCGGTCAACACGCCGACTCATTGAGACATCTAGCAGGCAATCAAGATGTTTGAGATCGGTAAGATTTGCTTAGAGGCCTCATTGTTCGAGCTTAAGGACTTTTTTCGAACCTAAAAATCTTCAGACTCGGGACCAATTGCTTAAAATCCCTCCCGGAGGACCTGCTCCTTGGAGTTTGAACCCGCGACGCTAGAGACCACAGGGAAGGAGCATAACCACTAGTCAAAAGTTAGACTACATTCAGACCATAGGCAACCACAGGAATAATTCCCTTTAAGGAAAAGTCCTTATGATCTGACCGAGAATCGAACCCGGAACCTCATGAACTGTAGTCAGAAACTCTGACCACTAGCCCATGAGACTGGTAGGCAGGATTTAAAAAACCTGAGTGGATTTCTCAGCTGAAGTCTAAACCACGACCCCGGTTTTCCAACTGTTTTATTGTTTCCACAAAATGTATAAAAAATACTAGAATTTCACAATAATTGCTATGAAACCATAGGCAATGAATCAGACATTTGTTTTTGTAATTAACAGCCGCAGATTTTCAGTTTTTATGGTTGTTATGGAAACAATAAAAAATCGGAAAACCGCGGTCCTGGTTTATACTTCGGTTGAGAAATCCACTCCCTGTTTCTTTTAAACCCAGCCCATATGTGTTATTTTGGTTTTTTTTAATAAAACCCCAAAGAAACAGGTTTTTTGGGTTTAATCCCCCCAATATTTAAAGGCTGAACTATATTAAATTAAATCCATATTTAGAATAAGATTATAATTTTGTACTACATATTTAAATTTAAATATAATATTACTTTATTTTAATAAGTTTTTTCGCAACCACCATCAGCCTAATGGATGGCTGAAAAAAAAGAGGATTTATGCCACAGATCCCAAATGCTTACTTACTTACTCACTGGCACTATCAAACCCGTAGGTTCATGGTCGGCGGACATAAGCCCTCCATACATCCCTATCCTGAGCTAATCCTTTCCAATCATTCCCTGTACAATCTACTTCCCTCAAATCATACATAATATTATTCTCCCACCTCATTCTTGGTCTACCAACTGGGTGTTTTCCCTCTGGCTTTCCTACAAGAAGCTTCCATGCAAGTATTTAATTCCCCATACGTGCAACATGTCCTGCCTAACGCAGTCTACGAGACTTAACTGTTCTTATTATATCTGGCTTCCTATAAAGACCATGTAGTTAATTGTTATGTAGTCTTCTCCATTCACCTGTCTGTTCATCTCTCTTTGGTCCAAAATTTTCCTAAGTATTTTATTCTCAAATACCTGTAATCTCCTTTCTTCCCTTAAAGTAAGAGTCCATGTTTCGCACCCATATAATATAACTGGTAGAATAATAGTTTTATATATTTTCAGTTTAACGTTTTTTGAAAGGAGTTGGGACATCAAGAGTCTCTGCAATGCATAATAGCACGCATTTCCAGAATTGAGCCTATGTTTAATTTCTTCGTGCATCTCATTCCTATTTGTGACTATTATTCCTAGGTATTTGAATTCAACCACTTCCTCAAAATTTCCCTCATTTGTCATTACCTGTCCATTTCCATTATATAATGTATTTGTACGTGTGACCCAAAATTCTAACAAATATATTAGTAAGCAGACTTACTCCCTATATTGATGACATTCTAGGAGATCATCAATGTGCATTTAGAAGAAACAGGTCTACAACAGATCAGATGTTTAGTATAAGACAGATTTTAGAAAAGAAATGGTAATATAATGGTACTGTACACCAACTGTATGTAGACTTCAAAAAAGCATATGATTCAATTAAGAGGGAGAAGTTATATAGTATCCTGCTGGAGTTCGGAATTCCTAAAAAGTTAGTTAGACTTATACGAATGTGTCTAAATGGCACAAAGAGTAGGGTGCGTGTAGGCAAACAGCTTTCGGACACTTTTGAAATCCAGAATGGGTTGATGCAAGGAGATGCACTATCTCCTCTACTATTTAATTTTTACTAGAGCATGCCATTAAGTCTTTAGAGAATGAGGAAGGATTACAACTCAATGGTATTAATAAGCTGTTAGTTTATGCCGATGATGTAGTATTGTTGGCCGATAGCGAGGAGATACTAAAGGACAACACGCACACACTTTTGAGTAACACTAAGAAATTAAGACTGGAAGTAAATATCAATAAAACTAAATATATGGTCACACGTAGAAATTCATTATATTATGGAAATGGACAGCTAATGACAAATGAGGGAAATTTTGAGGAAGTGGCTGAATTCAAATACCTAGGAACAATGATCACAATAGGAATGAGATGCACAAAGAAATTAAACATAGGCTAAATTCTGGAAATGCATGCTATTATGCATTGCAGAGACTCTTGATGTCCCATCTCCTTTCAAAAACGTTAAACTGAAAATATATAAAACTATTATTCTACCAGTTATATTATATGGCTGCGAAACATGGACTCTTACTTTAAGAGAGGAAAGGAGATTACAAGTATGAGAATAAAGTACTTAGGAAAATTTTTGGACCAAAGATAGATGAACAGACAGGGGAATGGAGAAGACTACATAACAATGAACTACATGGTCTTTATAGCAAGCCAGATATAATAAGAACAGTTAAGTCTCGTAGACTGCGATGGGCAGGACATGTTGCACGTATGGGAAATGAAAGACTTGCATGGAAGCTTCTTGTAGGAAAGCCAGAGGGAAAACGCCCAGTCGGTAGACCAAGAATGAGGTGGGAGAATAACATTAACTATGATTTGAGGGAAGTAGGTTATACAGGGAATGATTGGAAGGCATTAGCTCGGGTTAGGGATGTATGGAGAGCTTATGTCCGTGCGGCCATGAACCTACGGGTTTGATAGTGCCAGTGAATAAGTAAGTAAGTACGTGTGACCATATATTTAGTTTTATTGGTTTTTGCTTCCGGTTTTACCCCAGTTGAACCCATGTCCGCATTTCTTGACAGTTGTATTTTTACGGTGAAAGATCGTCACTCTTTCGACCAAGGTACTTTTTTCGTCTGACTTATCACCTTCGACCAGTCCGGCATGGGTAACCCTATCGGCAGCAATGCTACCGCCGGCATAGCTCTCAGGATCATTTAAGCACGCAAGCCACTCCACCACGACAAGGTAAAGATACCATGGAGGGGATCCCAAATGCTACATGCTGGAATTCCCAGCTTGACTGTTTAAAAACGTTTGTTAAAAATTATCCTAAATATGTAGAAATACATCAAGAGAAACATTCTGAAATTCCAGAAAATATTACCCAAATTTTGGAAAATGTACTTATTTACAAAAATGTTTTGCATATGAAGAAACAACCGATATTTATTGGGAAAATATTTGATCGTATGCAAGCTGAAGAAACTAATATTTCTGATTGTATGGAAGTTTGGATGGACTTAAAAGAATGTGTTGATCTTCAAACGCATGAAGACAGTATTCAACGTACGATGAGTGAAGCTGTTTAGCCAATACAGTATCTTGCAAATATGATGAATCCTAAATTTGTAGGAAAACGCTTATCTTCTGATCAAGAAAATCAAGCTGAGTCTTGGTTGACAAGCAAACACTCTGAATAACTTCTATCCATTTTTAGCCTATAAAAACTAAAGATAAATATATCCACCATCAATGTTTGCGGATGATGTAATAAAGGGCTTTAGTTCTGCCCAGTGGTGGAGTATTTTGGAGAAACGTTCCACAAATGAAAACATTAAAGCTTTCTGTAACTTTTTGAATGAACTGACTTGTTGCCCAGCTCTTTCAGCACCAATAGAACGAGTGTTTTCAACTTTTGGATTAATATGGTCGAAAATGTGTAACAGGTTGGGTTGTGAAAAAGTTTTTTTTTAAATTAGTAAAAGTGCACAGATATCTTAATAATAAGGCCGAATTAAAATAATATGATGTTGAAGGGTGTGATTCTGATTTAGAAATGTAAGTATTTGTTACTACTTTTAAAAACGGTTATATATTGTGAATTAAATATACTGGTTGAAATAATAATTTATCATAAGTAATGCCACGAGTGATTTCCAAATTATCGATAAATTCACGACTCACGAAGTGAGGAGTGAATTTATCTAGAGAATTTTGAAATCAAGAGTGGCATTTGTTAGGACTATTTAACGAATAAAATTAAGCTATTTACTCACAAATCATTATTTAAATATAGTTACTTTAAAATATTTATTTATTTAATGTAAACGGCGATGTTTGAAAACAAATGAGAAACGTTATGTTTCGTTTCTCCATCCACTGCAACAAGATCATATAATGTTTGTTATATATTGCCATCTGGCGTGGGAAATTTGAAAAATCATCGCAATATTATAAGAATGCATCCTAGTGGAGAAAAAATTAAACACATCAAACTGTATATTATAACCAAAATTATAGGTTATTAATTTATTTTTTAGTAAACAACTCGGTAAAATCATTATTTAAAAAGCAATTATTGAACACAGAATTATCAAAAAGAACTCGGTAATATAATTATTTAAAAACACAATTGTCAAATTTGTATTTCGTCTATATCTTCATTTCAAGCACAGCTAAATCCTGTTTCTGCCATTTTGAACATTCAAATATGGCGGCTCTACTGTTGACTCAGTCACTGCAAAATAATGGTCAGACCTGTTCAGAATATTAAAAAGAAGGAGCCTTCTTTAATATGGTAATCATAACACTGATAAATATTTCGTGAAACACGACTCTGATTGGTTGTAAAACAGAAATCATTGAAACGTGATTGGTCATTGACTCCCATTTGGGGCATGAGTTAAATATTCTTTATTATTTGGTTGGACTATTTATTTCTCTTTTTAGTATATTGACTAATGATTATTTTTTACAGTGTTAAAAATAAAGTAAGTTCAGAAGTGGGTTTTTTTTGGGTAGTTGGATGTTTTTTTAAGTGGGCTTTTTTTTTTAATCCCGCTCGGGGTTTTTAGGTGGGTCGGTAGGTAGTAAACCCTGCTGGTAGGATAGGTATGTATGGAGATGTTATGTCCACGGGACCATGAACCTGCCTGTGAACTAGTAGGCCAACTGTAAATCACTTCTATCACGAAGTGGGAAACATGAAGTACAGTTCTGCAGATAAGAACCGAAGGTCAGGCTCGGAACATCAATCAACTCATCACGAGATTGAGAGCACGCAATTCCTAGGCTATTCAACAATAACCTAAATGGACAGGCCACAATGATCTCTAATGTTTTCATTAGTGATGCAGGGTCTTCATTTTAAGACGCAACCCTAGCGCCTGCCAACCGCTCGTCGCACGGTCCTCGTATGGCAATCTCACCAAACAAATCTAAGTAGCTGTGAAAATGATTAGAGATTCCAATGGAATAAAGTCGATGTTTGAGCAGTTTATTACTTACCTTATGACAAAATATTTTCAAAATTATATCCAGCTTCAATACAAAGTTCAAATCCTAGAAGAAGATTTTGAAACACGCTATCAAATTCCTGCCTTGAAATGTTGCAGTTCACAGTTCGAATATGTTCTTAAGTTCCTCTAGTTTTCGAGGATTTGAAATAGTGGCTTTATTTGAGACAGAGAATTGACGACAAAATTTACGGCGGCAACTTTTGTTAGATTTATTTTTTGCATTTGTCAAAAGTAAAAATACCCTCTGTTCAGTGATATACACCATGATAAACTGAAATCATCACAGTCACAAATTCACAAGTTTGTAAAAAAAACATCGGAAAACAGGTCTGTGCCTTACAATTACACAAGTAACACTAAATAGGGGTAGAAGGGATGTGAATGTAAACTGCGTTGCCGCCTGTCTACCTATCAGTTCACTGACCGGGAAACGGGAGTGCTATGATCGCTTGGCCTGCCGGCTGGTTGGAGACGCTTAGAGTTGCGACTTATACTGAAGGTAATGTAGTTATTATTTTAATAAGCTTCAGCCAAAATCCTATCTTACTTACTTACTCACTGGCACTATCGAACCCGTAGGTTCATGGCCGCGCGGACATAAGCTCTCCATACATCCCTATCCTGAGCTAATGCTTTCCAATCATTCCCTGTATAATCTACTTCCCTCAAATCATAGTTAATGTTGTTCTCCCAACTCATTCTTTGTCTACCAACTGGGCGTTTTCCTTCTGGCTTTCCTACAAGAAGTTTCCATGCACGTCTTTCATTCCCCATACGCGCAACATGTCCTGCCCATCGCAGTCTACGAGACTTAACTGTTCTTATTATATCTGGCTTCCTATAAAGACCATGTAGTTCGTTGTTATGTAGTCTTCTCCATTCACCTGTCTGTTCATCTCTCTTTGGTCCAAAAATTTTCCTAAGTACTTTATTCTCTAATACTCGTAATCTCCTTTCCTCCCTTAAAGTAAGAGTCCATGTTTCGCACCCACATAATATAACTGGTAGAATAATAGTTTTATATATTTTCAGCTTAACGTTTTTTGAAAGGAGTTGGGACATCAAAAGTCTCTGCAATGCATAATAGCACGCATTTCTAGAATTGAGCCTATGTTTAATTTCTTTGTGCAACTCATTCCTATTTGTGATTATTGTTCCTAGTTATTTGAATTCAGCCACTTCCTCAAAATCCTACCTCTAATTGAATTTTTCAAACGATTTTTGTAGCTTTTTGTTTCAGTTTTTCTACATATCTAGGTACTTAACTTCGGTCTTGCGCCTACAATATTTGAATATACTGCCACCAGTAGACCGCCTATACAGGGTGTATGTAAATCACTATCCATTTCAATGAAAACACTTTTTCTTTTCTTTGCATACCCTGTTAGACTTAGTGCAATATGTTTAGCACGGGAGAACGGGTAACCATTCTTTGTGCTCGGGTACGTGGATTGTCATATGAAGACGCCAGAGCTGAATCTACCCATAAATTCTGTAAACCACCTCCAACAAATGCACACATTCGTCTGCTTGTAAACAAATTTAAGCGTACCGGCAGCGTGTGTGATGAGTAAAGTCCGGATGTTAGGCATTTAAAAAAATTCAAAATAGGCAGACAAAAAGGCACTGAAAATCATTAATGTAGGCACTAAACATTCAAAGTAGGCTCTTATAAAAATGGACTACAACTTAAATTTTTACAGCCTTACGTTAAAATAAAATAGCCGGTACTTGTTATTTCGCCTAATGGGAGTGCATTGAGGTGGAAACAATCCACCTGCCAGGTCATTGTCTTATTGCCACTCTTATCCTAAAATATTCTAAGAGAGAATTTATAAAAAGAACACTTGAAAATTTCTATGCAATGATATGCGTCATGAAGTCTGTCCATTTCAATTGATTTCATGGAAATACTAAGTTAATTTCGAGAAAAAAATGGCAAATAGGCATTTATAGGCATTGTTAGCTGAAATAGGCATTTATAGGCAAAATTAACTTCAAGGAAAACAACTCTAGGGTCGTCGGTATGAACTTATATGAAGTCACTTTTACAATATCTATAATAAATAACTATAGGCATTTTCCCTAACATCCGGTCTCTAGTGGTGACGCACGTCATGGACGACCATGCATATCAGCAGAAACAGTGCAGCATGTTCAAATTACCAGTGATAGACCGAATGCATCAACTCGACGCCTCAGTAGGGAGTTGAATGCCCCTCGCAACACAGTATGAAAAATTCTACGTTTCACTCTACGAAATGACTTTATCACATCTGCTTGATTAAAGGATTTGTATCACATAAGCAACAGACTTTTTTTATGGTTTAAATGTTAAGGTCTACATTTCGTTTCACAATTGAAAGATGGAGTATGTGTATTAACCTAGATGGCGATAATTTAGAAAGGCAGTAGAATATGTGTAAAACTTCACAATAACATTGATTTTTCGGGAAAAACTGCAGTTAAACTAGCGTGAAATATTTTCAAAGTCCTATAGAACAACATTGCGCATGCGCCAGTTTATAGAGCCAGCGATAACCCACAATCGAACCACATATCGATTACTATCCGTCGCTATGAAATTTAAATTACCAATATTTGCAATAAATCGCTGGGTGTATGCTTAAAAAATATATTAATAATATTGAAATTACCAAACGCTTATTAAAAATGGGTGTACACTTACTTATCACTCCCTAATGCTGATTCAACCAGCGATAACCCAAAAGAGCGATAGAAAAATCATAGACTAAATAATACACTCTGAGGAGAAAACAGCAGTTAGCATCACAATGTTGTCTAACAGTGTCACAATATTGTAATTTACATATTTAAATAAACACTTAAAAATTGTCTAATAATGTTATAAAAATTGTTTGAAAAAGTTTAAAATATTAAATAATGTTAGTAAACACAGAAGAAGAGCCATAGTTTACAACAATTTAACTGAAAAATCAAGCGCTGGTAGAAGTGCAGTTGAGCCATTTTTCGATCATTGCCTTCCTTCATTGAAATGGATAGTGACTTTAGAGACGCCCCTGTGTTTTAGTTACGTGTAATATCTTTTTTATGTTAAACTGAAACAAAAAATCTACCTTCTTACGTTGTCATCACTGCGGACGGAATACATGGAGAATTTATTGTAAAATTGTTTTGCTTCCTTTTTTTTTTTTTTTTTTTTTTTGCGGCAATAGTAAGGCAGCCGGGTTGCAAATACATCAGATGTGTTTACATTGTACATGTGCAGTATACATATACGATTTCAGTTCTTCCCTGGAATATATTAAACCGTCTTGGGTCTAGCATCAATGTTTCTTGCAATCAGGAAGATACACATGTATGTTTCCTGTCTTTTTCTACTCTGCCCTTCGAGTTTTGATAATTAGATAATACAAAAATGGGTTACGTGTAATATACATTATATTGGAAGTGAACAGAAACCGAAGATTTAATATTGGAAGATCAGAAGTGGTATATTACAGAATGTGAGGAATTTAGGGGTAAATGTAGTTAAAGAGGATAGACAAGAAAGTGGCATTAATAAATGAAGGCAGGGAAGTAACAATGATAAATGGTGTCCTATGGAACAGACCAGCAAAATAAAAATTACGAATATATAATTCAATAGTGGAAGTACTGAGCCGAAGTATGGAAATTCAAAAAAAAAACTTAGAACAAAAATTAATGTCGATGGAAATTGATTATTTGAGGAGAGCAGCAAGATGTTCATAATTAGGGCGGGGAAGTAATAAAGTCATATGAGAATAAATGATTATTAAATATTCAGTAGTAGATTATACAATATGTAAGCAGTTAATTTGATATGGGCATGTACAACGAATCCCAGAAGAAAGTTTACCCAGAAAAACATTGGAATGATGCCCACCTGGAACAAGAAAGAAAAAAAAATCTCGAAACTCATGGATGCAAAAAATAAAAACTGTAACAAGAGGACATGGAGTGGATGGTTAGGGACGAGAGAAGGAAGAAAATAAAACTTCAGTCGCAGAAAGATGTGTAAACATTGAAAACTTGAACATAAATAAGAATTATAATAATAATAATAATAATAATAATAATAATAATAATTATTATTATTATTATTATTATTACTATTAATAAGGTATTTACAAAAAAAAAGAATGAATCAAATTATTAGTGTATGAATGATAATTTAGCATAGAGAAGTGTTGTGTAGCAAAAGGGAATAAATCTATTCTAGTTTAATGATACTCAGGCGATCCGGGTTCGATTCCCGAATGAATAAGGGATTTTAAATCTCCATCTGGGTCTGGTGGGTGTGTGTCTTTTACTTGTGTGAAAAAGAAAGACTTGAAATAGTAAAACAATGCAATAACAAGAAGGGGAAAAAAAATGAAGTGAAGTAAAAAAAATGACAGCAAGCCAAAACCTAAACAAATCTTGGAATAACAATAATATTATGTACATAAAATGGACAAACTTAAGATTGAGGTAAATTATTTTTATTAGCTTCTTAAGTTTAAGACTGAAGTGGACTATCTTTCCTAGTTTTTAGCGTAGTCCCACAACTTGTATCCGTAATTCATTTACCTACTGTTGATATGTTTTAGGTTAATTCTGCATCAAATTCTAAATAAATTATCAGGTATTCTCTGCACTGGACAAAAAAAAACGCTTTTCTACTAGTTAATATAAGTGATGAATCTATATAATTGTGGCATACAGTAATATATTTAGTAACTTGCAAGATGGTTGCAACGTTCTATGAATTTTAGTTTCACCTACTATTTACATATAATACGATATATCTTTAATTTAAAAACCCAACTAAATGACTCAGATTAACCTTATATTAAATTAGTCCATTTTGTCTAAAATAAATTTAAATGTTAAATTTCGGTCAGTTGACTTAGATCTGGTAATTTTTTGGTAATATTATGAAGGAAGTTTGTTTGAAGGAAGAAATAATAAACAAATAACTGAACTATGTTATCTTTCTCCTTCATTTGAAGATAGTTCTTTAGGAAAAAGTTAATTCCAAATGTTGCTACTAGATACTAACGTACCTATAAATAACCACCACAGGTTTCAATTATAAGTGACAATTCCAGAAGGGGGGGCGGCCCCCCTCAATCCAACAAACTGCTCAACAAGCACAAAAATGCGTATAAATATTAAAACTGAAATGTACTAGACCAAGTCGCTGCCATATTGAAAATGACAAACCAGCATTACACTGACAACAGTTCATTGCCGTGAATATTAAATATCGTTCATTAGGTAGTTCAAATGAATAGATTCTTATATCATCCATACAACGTTTCGTTTTCGTTATAATATTTCGATAATAGTTTAATAGAAAAGCAAAAAAAGCATAACTACATTATTGTAACTTTCCACTAAATTTAACGTGTTCTAAAGCTATACCTTTCTACACAATTTTATATTCATCAGATCGTAAATTCACATATGGCTGCAATAATTTTTTTCGAATTGCTGTAGAATAAGTCTGCACTAAAATCTACGGAAATTATAATAAAAATTGATTGCATAAAATATTCAAAACGTTGGTATAATCGTAAAAGGGCTGTAGGCTTTAATAACCTAAAAACATTGCGAAAGAATATCATATTTTTTTTCATTCTATAAATAGCATAGCTTACCTTCGAAGTAGTAAAGATACACTGGTGATAAACTTCTTAACTGTTTCACAAAATGAAAACAACGTTTACATTTGCTATAACTCGCTTTATCAAGCACACACATCAATAAAATGTAGCCTACATTCTGCGCACAAAACGATTCAACCTCTACACACCGAGAGAACATCAACATACGCGACTTTTACTACTTCCGAACACGTCAAACTAGAGTCTGATTAAATCAAGATGACAACTACTTCCGGATATCGTAAAATTTATCCGTATCACGGCTGACTTGATCAGACCACAACAAATATCCCATCTTGATAACAGTTATAAATACATTTTTTTTATTTAAGTTTCCTAAATATCAAAATAAAGTAGATACCGTTTCAAACTATAAATTTACCACTTTTTAAAGAGATAATCAAAAGTCTCTTATTACTAATACCAAAATGTAATAAATATGTTTGAACTGTAATTCAATAGTATTATTTAATGGTGCAAATTAACTCTATAGGATCTTATTGGGACAATCTATGAGGTATTGCAGAGTTTTAACCTCATATTATTAATTATTATATTAATGATCATATACTTCTACAATAGCGTAACATCCTTATGTTGCCTTTTGTTAGGAGTTACTAGACCAAGTTAATTTTAGTTATGCTTCGTAAATTAATGAGTCATTTTTTAACATATTACCTCATATTTTATGTTTCTTCAAACACGGGAACTAGTTTTCGAGAGAAGGGTCTCTCTCATTTTCAACCCTTCTCTCGAAAACTAGTTCCCGTGTTTGAAGAAACATAAAATATGAGGTAATATGTTAAAAAATGACTCATTCTCATTTTCAACCCTTCTCTCGAAAACTAGTTCCCGTGTTTGAAGAAACATAAAATATGAGGTAATATGTTAAAAATGACTCATTAATTTACGAATTAAGAACCCCATAATGTTATTTCCCATATTTAACTATGAATTAGTTATGCTTATTTACCTAGAGATGTCATGAATGGTATGCGGTCAACATACCGACCCAATGGCTATTATTTTATCGAGCAAATTAAATAATAATCATTTGAATGCATTACTTCCTATAACTGAAATAAAGAAAAAATAAGTCACAAGAAAAATATATAAATTTTATAAAACTGCGTATCATGAAAGAAGAGTAAAAAAAAAAGTCATCGGAGACCCTCGGAGTGGTAGGAGGTTAAGGCTCCCATTTTTTCTAGAAAATCGGCACTTGATGTCAGCCGGGTTATCAGTCCTACGTGACGGACGCCTTTACCCCAGAACAAGTGTATGGTACTCATTTCCGTTAGAGGCTGAGTCGATCCCAGGCTATGGTGCCACTAGAAGGTGTGGGCCAATTTAAAAATCTTGACCCCCACCGGAACTAAAATTCTCGACCTTCTGGTTTGTAACGTATTGTCTTAACCACGACGCTACAGCGTGCCCCCCGTCTCGTGAAAACACCCCTATGTTCTAAAAAATATGAGATATTTACAATATTTTTATAGGATCGTTCTGTCTGTATTGTATCCATGAGGGTGGTTTATTTATCTGCTGTTATTCCAATACCGATATAATACATGACATTCGCAGGTTTGTAGTATTTGACATTCAAACTGAAATAGTACATCGCAATTTTAGCGAGAACTGGAGAGCTATTCTTCTGGTGACAGACATTGTGTTAAGGCTCACTAGAGCGCGTTACTTGTTTTATAAGGCCATTCAATTCACAATCTCAAATCATCATTCTACTGAGATCCGAGTCACAAAAAATGAACAATTCTCCGGGAAATGTTAACAATAAAATCCATTTTCTCTTACGGATAGTGAAAAGCATAACCTTGGCAAGAGTAATTAATCATTATTTCAAAGCGCTACTTCGCTTTATTATAGCCCTATATACTTCTGAAAAGTTTCAACAAAGATTTCACAATCCTAGGGCGTGTGATTAATGAAATAAATAATAGCTAGACACGAGATTCGTGAGAGATAATTCCGACTAAATTGATTGTATCAGGCAAACAAAAAACAGCGCAAAAAGTCATTAGAGTGACGAATCTTGATTTAAATTTTCTCAACCGGATTTCGACACTTCTCATATCAAGTAGCTACTCAATAGGGTCATTCCATGCCACAAGTGAATATTCAATCGGAGAACAAATAATTTTTAGCGTCATGTTGGCCCAATGTGATAACACATGTTCCCGCCAGAGCCAATTTCAATCATGTTTACTAATATATATGGCGATTCTATCCCAAGAGTATACCTACATTAATGAGCAAGTTAGGGTAAGAAAATGGACGAATTAGTACACCAAATTAGTTTAGCGTTCACTTGTTTGTTAGTGGATTTTTTTATAGTTGCCTGCATTGTCTGAACAGTGACTAAGACACATGTTTCATTTCAAATATGCTAAATTTAGATACTTTGAGCTCAACTTCCCACTTTTTAAGGCATTTTTCATCTTGGGGGGGGGAATCGACATATATATATATATATATTCGTTTATTTCGGCTCGATCAGGTCAGATCAGGTTAGTCAAGGCTAGGCTACGTTAGGCCACTTTGGCCTCTTGGGCCACTTTGGACTACTTTTTTCACTTTTATGGGGGGAAAATCGACATATATATATATATATGTGTGTGTGTGTGTGTGTGTGTGCGTGAGTGCGTGCGTGCGTGTGTGTGATATGAAAAGAAAAATGAATGCTTGAGTCGGAATTTGAACCTGAGTCTCTCTCTCTCTCTCTCTCTCTCTCTCTCTCTCTCTCTCTCTCTCTCTCTCTCTCTCTCTCTATTCTCTATCTCTATCTCTATCTCTATCTCTATCTCTATCTCTATCTCTATCTCTCTCTCTCTCTCTCTCTCTCTCTCTCTCTCTCTCTCTCTCTCTCCATAAATATATGTATTCGTTTATTTCGGTTCGATCAGGTCAGGTCAGATCAAGTTAGTCAAGGCTAGGCTAAGTTAGGCCATTTTGGCCTATTGGGTCACTTTGGACCACTTTAGTCCACTCTGGAACACTTGGGCCACACTGGACCACTTGGGCCACACTGGACCACTTGGGACACACTGGACCACTTGGGCCACACTTGACCACTTGGGCCATTTTATGACACTTGAGCTACTTTGTGACACTTACGGCCACCTGGGCCATTTTGGGCCATCTGGACCAAATTTGGGCAACATGGGGTACTTTATGCTAATTGGGCCACTTTCTGCCATTTGGGGCCAAGTTTTGCCACTTGGGTCACTTTATGCAACTAGATGCCACTTCCCGCCACTTAGGCCACTTTGGAATCTTTTGGAACACTTTACGCCACATTATGGCCACATAGGGCCTCTTTAGGCCACTTATGCCACTTGGGTCACTTCCGGGCCACTTATGGCAGCGTGGACCACTTCGGGCCAGGTAAGGCCAGGTTAGGTCAGATTATATTAAGTTAGGTTAGTTAAGGTTAGGTTAGGTTCGGTTAGGTTAGATTAGGTTATGATAGGTTAGGTTTGTTTCAGTTCGATCAGGTCAAATCAGGTTAGTCTAGGTTATTCTAATCCACTTTGAGCCACGTTGGCCACTTAGGCCACTTTACGTCACTTTGAGCAGTTTCTTCCACCTTGGGACAATGGGCCACTTTGGGCCAATTGAGCCACTTTTGGCCTCTTGAGCCAGTTTGGGCCATTATGTGTCACTTGGGACTCTTTGGGACCTTTAGGACAAAATTTGGCCACTTGGTGCCAAGGTAGGTTAGGTTAGGATATGATAGCTTAGGTTAGGTTAGGTTATTAATTAATTTCAGGTCAGGTCGGTTTCGTTCGGTTAGGTTAGACTAGTGTCATGGCGATTGTGAATAAGAGTGAAACTGGTTGCTCGTGTTTTTGCACAATTTTCAGCAGGTGTTAGTTTGTTTTTTATAAACGTAATATCGATATTGCGAATTTATTTCGTTTGTAGCTTAATTTTACGCATAATGTCTCCACGTAAAACAAGAAATTGTGAAGAAAGCAAAGAAGAAATAACTAAGCGTGTGGTCCAAGAATGTTTGCGGGATCCAGCCATGTTGCAGCTGTTGAAGGACTCCGTGCGTGAGGCTATTGTATCGGAGCTAAAGGTAACTATAGACCGTAATACGGAAGTTATTAGGCAGTTGGAACTCTCGCTTCAGGAGAGGGACAACAAAATATTAAAACTGGAACAACAGTTAAGTGAGAAAACCGACTCGCTAGAGCAATACCAACGTCGACAGTGTCTACGTATTTTCGGTATACCTGAACAGGATGGTGAAGATACGGACAATATAGCAATCGACGTGGCCTCCAAAATTGGAGTTAAATTAGAAACCTGTGATATCGACAGGAGTCACAGGGTTGGGAAAAAGTCGGATCGACCACGGCCTGTTATTGTTAAGTTCATCAGTTATAGAAAGAGAAGGGAGGTCTTCCAAAATAAAAAACAATTGAAAGGCAGTGGGATCACAGTAAGAGAAGATCTCACCCAAATTAGATATAAATTGTTAAAGGACTGCATCACAAAATTTGGCGTCACAAATGTGTGGACAATTGATGGCGCAATACATGTGAAAAATGGAGATACCAAACGCATCATCACCCGGGCCTCTGATATGTAAATCTACCTAGTGCAACACGCCCAGTGATACCATATCCCCAATTTAGCACTTTTATATAAATTATTAAAATTATATTTAGAAATTTCACATTAATTATTAGTATTATATTTAGAAATTTTACTTTATTTATTAATTTAATATTTGAATAAGATATTAGTGACTTGTTCTTTTCTTATAATTCTAGTTAAAATATTTTTAAAATTTTCCATCCAAATAATGCTATTCATTTGGCGGTCTCTGACAGGTTAGAGGACACTACCCTTCTCAAACCCCTTCCAAACAACAATAATGCAAGACAGGTTCTAGAAACAGCATTCTCCCCCTTCCCGTCTTCCCTACATGTGGTTCACTTGAACGCACAGAGCTTAACTGCACATACAGACGAAATTAGTATGATTTTTTCTTCTTCCAATATTCATGCTATTCTCGTATCAGAAACATGGCTCACTCCCTCCATTAATTCTAGTTTAATTGACATGGATGGTTATACTTTTCTTAGACATGATCGTGTACATAGTCGAGGGGGCGGTGTTGGTGTCTTCGTTAGGACAGACCTTTGCCCTAAGTCTGTTATACTTTTCTAATAACGAGACATCTCCTGAAATTATGTTTATAGAAATATACGCAAGCTTCAAAAAATGCCTTCTTTGTGTAGTGTACCAACCCCCTAAAATGAAAAAAATAGCAGAAATAGAATCCGCTCTACAAAACGCACGTATACAATATGAACACGTTATCGTCATGGGTGACTTAATATAAATATACTAGACACTGACAACAGACATACACAACAGCTTATGTCCGCGTTCCAAGTTGTGATATGACTATCCTTCCCTTACAGCCTACACATCACACCAATCATTCTGCGACTTTACTTGACTTAATTGCTACTAATAATCCAGACAGAGTACTAACCCACGGGCAACTGTCAGCTCCCGGAATATCAGCACATGATATTATATTCTTAGCATATTCACTGCAGTGCCCTAAACTAGCTCGTAAGACTATCACATATAGAGACCTAAAACATATAAACAATGCAGCTCTACTTGAAGACGCTATAAAATTACCCTGGCATACTATATGGACGTTGCATTCTGTTGACGAAAAAGTTGAGGCATTAAATAACCTTATATTACAACTATATGACAGACACGCTCCACTGAAAACTAAACTAGTGAAACGACACCCTGCTCCCTGGATGTCTGCTAACATTCGTGACTTGATGACTGAAAGAGACGCAGCATATCGGAAATATAGAGTCGAACAAAACTGATATAAATCTTAATCACTATAAACGGTTACGAAACAAGACTACACAAACTATCAGAAACGCCAAACTTAGACATCTATACAGCCTTACTGAACCTAATAACAATAACCCAGATATTTGGAAAAATCTGAATAAAATGGGTGTAGGAAGGAAAGACACACAGGTAGAAAAACTACCTGTTTCTCTGAACACACTTAATAACCATTTTACAAGCACATTCTTTACTCCTAAAGACAAAAACACATACAACAAGTGAACTACTATTGACAAATCCACCAGACAGAGAACATTTCCATTTTTCATATCTTACAGAAAATGACATAAAGAAAGCTCTCAAACGAATAAAACAAAAGCAGAAGGTACTGACCGTATAAATATCACTCTACTTAACAAAATAATCGACGTTATACTACCTACCATAACTCATGTTTTCAACTCCTCACTACAAACCTCTACATATCCCACATTATGGAAGCAAGCAATTGTACGCCCACTCCCGAAAGTAAAAACTCCCTTAACTCCTAACGATTTTCGACCCATTAGTATTTTACCTACCCTTTCAAAAGCTTTGGAACGATTAGTCCACAAACAACTGACTGACTACCTAACTGAACACGACCTTTTAGATCAATACCAATCAGGCTTTAGGACAGGACACAATACAAATACTGCTCTACTAAATATATGTGAAGACATACGCGAAGCATCTGATAATCGAAAACTTACATTCTTACACTACTTGACTTTAGTAAAGCATTTGACACGGTAGACTTGGACTTATTGTTGCTTAAACTAAAAAACCTCTCACTTTCTGACAGTGTCACGCAATGGTTCAACTCCTACCTTCGTGAGCGCCAGCAATATGTTGTAGGAAATTCTACATTACGCTCTTCTTGGACCTACCGTAAAGCTGGAGTTCCACAGGGCTCGGTGCTCGGCCCATTGTTTTTTTCAATCTATATAAACGACATTTCTGACTCCCTAAAACATTGCAAATATTATTTATTTGCGGACGACATGCAGATCTACCTTCACTCAGACAAATATTCTTTAAATGACGCGGTAACCAAAATTAACGAGGACCTTGACTCGCTAACGGCGTGGACAGAGAAATATGGACTTGAATTAAATCCTAGAAAGACACAAGCAATCATTATGGGCCATCAGAGACTATTATCCTCAATTAACACAAATGCAGTATTACATGTGTCACTTAATGGGGTTCAGATCCCTTATAGTGAGACAGTAAAAAATCTAGGAGTGTTTATGGATAAACATTTAATTTGGAATAAACAAATAAATAACATTTGCAAACTATCTTCTCAATAATACACTCATTAAATCGTATAAGAAATTGTTTACCGTTTTCTCTAAGAAAAATGCTAGTAGAAACACTCGCAATGCCCCATTTTGATTATTGTGATACTCTTTTTACTGACCTAAATACTGTTCTTACCCAAAGACTTCAACGTGTTCACAATTCTTGCATACGTTTTATTTGTGGTATACGTAAATTTGATCACGTTACACCATCCCTGGAACAATTGTCATGGCCTCGTCTTCAAGATCGTAGAACCATCCATTCCCTATGCCTACTCTATAACATATTACACACATCTTTACCTTATTATTTATCACACCGCTTCACTAAACTCTCTGATACACATAACTTAGATACCCGATCCCTTGAGCACAGTGTCCTTTATATCCCTCCTCATCATACTACCTATTATTCGAAATCTTTTACAGTTTCTCTTGCTAGAACATGGAATTCACTTCCACCCTATGTCAGAGACTGCCAAACTTTACCATCTTTCAGAAATAAATTGAAAATAAAATCACTAACAGAAACAACTCACTAATACTACTTTTTAAGAATTAATAATGCGTTTTTGCATTATTTAATAAAAATAGACTTAGGATTTGTTAATATATTTACCTAATGCCTTGTATAAAAAGCGTAGATTAATTCATTGTAGTGTTTTTTTTCTTCTTTTTATGCATAGTAGATCCTTTTTTATTCATTGTATCATAAATTTAATTTTAATTGTATTTAGTTTAATTCTATTATTAGACATTAATTTCATTATTATTCAATATGACAGATAATGAATTGTTCAATAACTATTATTGTAACTTTTTTTTGTATTCATATGTAACATTAATATAAAGTTATAGAATGTTCGCCTGGGGGGTCCGTCTCCTCAACTTGATTGTCATTTGGCTGTAGCGCTTTCGGGACCAGTTTTGAATCCTGCCGATGATGGGACAAGTCCCGAAAGCGCTGCAGTTGGATGATAGTTGGGTTGAGGAGACGGACCTTTCGGGTGAGTGTTCTATAATTTTATATTAATTTTGAATAAACCTCAACGGAACACATCATGAATCTTATAAAAGTTGCATATGTAACATGTTTGTCCTGTCTAATATGACTACTATTGTAATTTTTTTGTATTCATGTGTAACATATGTTTGTCCTGTTTTATATGACTATTATTGTATTTTTTTTGTATTCATATGTAACATATGCTTGTTCTGGTGAGTGGAAGAGAAGGCCACATGGCCTTAACTCCACCAGGCTAAATAAATAAAAAAAATAAAATAAAGTTAGATTACGTATGGTTCGGATCATTACGGTATGTTCGGTTCAGGTCAGGTTAGTCTAGGCTAGGCCACTTTGTGCCTCTTTGTCCATTTAGGCTACTTTGGTGCACTATGTGCCACTTTCGTCCGCTTTGGGTCACTTTGGACTACTTTGTGCCAATTTTGGTCACATGGGCCACTTTGGACCACTTTATGTCACATGGGCCTCTTTGGGCCTTTTAGGGAAACTTGGGCCACTTTGGGCCATTTGTACCACTTTCTGCCACTTGGGACATTTTGAGTCACTTAGGCCTATTTGGGACACTTGGGCCGCTTGGTGCCACTTTGGGCCAAATGGGCCACTTGGGCAGCTTGGTGACTCTTGAGACCACTTGGGGAATCTATGGGTAATTTGGGGCCCCTTTGGGGCCACTTGAGCCATTCCAGGCCATTGGTCCTCTTTGTGGTCACTTCGAGGCATGTTCTGTACTTGGCGCCACTTGGGGCCATTTTTGGCTATGTGTGCCATTTTGGACCACTTGTACCATTTTGGGTCACTTCGGTCCAGGTTGGGTTAGGTTCGTTTCGATTAGGTTAGATTAGTTTAGGTTAGGTTAGGATATGTTTAGTTAGGTTAAATTAGGTTAGGTAGGTTAGGCTAAGTTTAGTTAGGTTAGTTTAGTTTAGGATAGGTTAGGCTTGATTCGGTTCGATCAGGTCAGGTTAGTCTAGGCAATGCCTCTTTGGGCCACTATAGGCCTAAGCCATTTTGGACCACTTTTGGCGCCTTTGTGTCAGTTTGGGACATTTTTTTGGAAACTTTAGGTCACTTAAGGCCACTTTGACCACTTTCGACCACTTGGGCACTTTTGGATCATTTTCGGCCACTTGGTCAACTTTGGTCCATAAGAGCCTCTTTGGGACTTTTAGGGTCACTTGGGGACAGATTAGGTTAGGTAAGTTAGGTTAGGTTCGGTTAGGTTAGGTTAAGTTAGGATATGTTCGGTTAGGTCAGTTCAGGTTACTTAGTTTAGTTGTAGTTCGGTCGAGACAGTCGAGGAGAGCGGACGTTTTTTTTGTTATTGTGTTTGAAGAGTGCAGGGCTTATGGAAGAAGTGAGAAAGCTAATTGAAAAACAGTCAGTTGAAGTGAAAGAGGGGTTTGGAAAGTGCAATGTTAGTGAAAAAATTCGAGATGTTGAGACGACCATGCAACGGATGGAATCAAAATTAGACTATCTGGAAAATGAGGATCGCCGAAACAATAATGTAATGTATGGAGTGCATGAAGAAGAAAGGAAGAGCTGAAAGGAAACTGTGAATATTATAGTTATATAACGGACCCGCAGACGTTTTCTTGCCCGAGCATTCAATTCTTGTGTCATGACCGGAAGATAAAAATATAAGTTAGTTTTTTACCATAAAATTCACTAATAATTAACAAGTTCGCAAGAAAATCCTCACTGCCATCTGTTGTGATTCAAGAAGCGTGCATTATGACGTCTCGCGGAATATAACAGTAATGCAGATGACTACATATCTGACATAAAACAATCATATTACCCGATCGCAGCGTTACCTACCGGGTCCAGTTGTGAATATAAACCATCCAGGGACCCACTCAAACACATACACAACATTTCATCAAAATCGGTCCAATCGTTCAGGAATTTTTAATGTCGGATTTCAAATAAACCTCCACTTCTAATTGTCGGATTTCGCGCTCATTTTTTGATAATATCTACCTCGGTTTATTTTAATACGATATACAGAGTTTCGTTGTGAAACATCGAAAATTGTGACAGCTAGAGCGATTTTTAAATGTTCACTTCAGATGAAATCCTATACCTAATGATTTTAGAGGGTCCAGTTTTGAATCTAAACCATCCAGGGACCCACTCAAACACACACAAAAAAATTCATCAAATTCGGTGCATTCGTTTAGGCAGTTTTAATGTCGGATTTCAAATAAACCTCCGCTTCTAATTGTCGGATTTCGCTGATTTTTATTTTAATAGGATAGTCTGAGTTTTGTTATGAAACATCGAAAATTGCGATCGCTAGAGCGATTTTTAAATTTTCGTTTCAGGTGAATGATTTTCGAACATCATAACGGCTAAACACTCGCTGCATCTGAAACCCTGCATATATAAATTTTCACGAAGGTCGGTTGAACGGTTTAAAATTGTATAAAGGACAGACACACATACACTCGTTTATACATAGATATGTAATACGCATTATCAATATGTATACATTATTTATGATGTGGTATGGGGCACGCCGTAGCTTATTTGAGGCAATTCTCTACAAGGCGGAAGGTTTCGAGCTTAAATCCCGTGGGGTCAAGATTTTTAACCTGGCCTGATTCTTCTGGCAGCACAATTACTCACCTTTTAACGGAAGTGAATACCAGGTGTTTATTCTGGGGTAAAGACGGCCGTTACACAGGTTTGACAACACGATTGTCTCATGCCGATTTTATAGAAAGGCCTTCCTAAGGCCTGTATTGGGACCATTTTATCTTTTTATGGGAGCTGAATTAAATGTCCCATAATTTAAAATGACTATTTAACTCATGCCACAAATGTTAGTCAATGACCAATCACGTTTCAATTAATGTTGTTTTACAACCAATGGCAGTCGTGTTTCACCTCGCTCTTTATCGATTTCTCTGTATCAGCTCCTGCTTTTGTGATAAAGAAAGCTCCTCCTTTTTAATGTTCTGAACAGGACAGAACATTATTTTTCTCCAACAAATACATTGAATATAGCAAATAATGAAAAGATTCCTTGATTTTACTGAGTTGTTTACTAAAAAAATAAATGAATAACCCGTAATGTTGATTATGATATATAGTTTGATGTGTTTCATTATTTGTCCGCTTGGGTGCACTCTTACAATATTGCGATCTTATTTGGCAATAAATAATATGATCAAGCGCCAGTGAATGAACATAACCGTACATTTCTGATTTGTTTTCAAACATCGCCGTTTACATTAAATATATAAATATTTTAAAATAACTATAATCAAACAATGATTTGTGAGTAAACAGCTTAATTTTATTCGTTAAATAGTCCTAAGATATGTCACTCTTGATTTCCAAATTCTCATAAGTAATGCCACGAGTGATTTCCAAAGTATCGATAAATTCACGACTCACGAAGTGAGGAGTGAATTTATCTAGAGAATTTGGAAATCAAGAGTGGCATTTGTTATGACTATTTAACGAATGAAATTAAGCTGTTTACTCACAAATCATTATTTAACTATAGTTATTTTAAAATATTTATATATTTAATGTAAACGGCGATGTTTGAAAACAAATGAGAAACGATTGGTACACTACATCTGCTTCTTTTGTTTATCACTGCAACCAGATCATACTATTTATTGCCAAAGGAACGCAATATTGTAAGAATGCTCTCTAGTGGAGAAAAAATGAAACACATCAAACTGTATATTAATTCATTTCTGATGTCGTATGATGTAAATATGACAATTATATTTTTCTGCATTAGGCCCTATTACCTGGGAAAAATACATTTATGAACGTGCAAACAGTGGTTTCTCTTTTTGGTGGTATAATAAATTGCTACAAATGTTTGTTATATTAACTCCTGCAAGCGCTATGTGTTGACATATATGCACTATATATACAATCTGGTAGCCGTATTTCTTATAGGCTCAGTCACTGCAAAATAATGGTCAGGCCTGTTCAGAATATTAAAAAGGAGGAGCTTTCTTTAATATGGTAAATATAACACTGATAAATATTTCGTGAAACACGACTCTGATTGGTTGTAAAACAGAAATCATTGAAACGTTATTGGTCATTGACTCCCATTTGGCGCATGAGTTAAATAGTCTAGATAAATTCACGACTCACTTCGTGAGTCGTGAATTTATCGATAATTTGGAAATCACTCGTGGCATTACTTATGAATATAACTGAGATAAACGAGATATATTTCTATCCGAGACTTGCATGAGTTAAACGAAAATCCTTGAAATAGTAGTGAATAAGTCCATGGGTGGAACTATTTCACAGCCTTCAGTGGTATTTAAATGGGTTCTAGTGGAATGTGATATCCTCTCTTCACATCACCAGAATTCCTCCATAATATTAAACGGGTTGTATCAGAAGTGACGTCACTATTCAATGGATTTTGTTGACGCCTGGTCTATGTAGTCTATGCAGGCGTCGGCAAAATCCATTCAGACGTAACGTCTTTGTGTGATATCACACATTTAATGTTGGAGAAAAAACATTATGGCGGGTCAAGTGAAAATATACATACAGATGCTTAATAATAGCTATATATGCTCACACATGGAAATATATATATATATATATATATACCACCGCTGTGGTCTCGAGGTAGCGTGCTGCCTTGTCACGCAGCGGGTCCGGGTTGGATCCCCGGTCGGGGCAGTTTTTCTGGGTGAGGTTTTTATCGGGGTTTTTCCTCACCTGTAAGACAAATATCAGGAACACTTTAAGGCCCAAACGGTCCCCGAAATCATATGGCCATCATCCTTATTATTATCATCATCGTCATCATTCACCGGTGTGAAAAGTAACGGGAAGCTACCACACCTACAATTCCCTAGTAAAGCTTCAAGCATAGCATGAAAATGCTATTGCAGTGAAAGACCTGCCTTCGGGCAGAATTACTATGGATGGATGGATTATTATTATATCCTACCATTGTATTGTATTATACAATTAATATGTATAAGAATGCACCCCCTGTGGACAAGATTTTGGTCTCATTCAGGGGTGGTTGAATGCACCCCCTGTGGACAAGATTTTGGTCTCATTCAGGGGTGGTTATATATAATTAAATATGTTTCAGTAACTTATTTTAATAGTTTTCTAGAATTAAATATTTTTTATTTAATTTTATTTGATATTATTATTATTATTATTATTATTATTATTATTATTATTATTATTATTATTATTATTATTATTATTATCTTCAAAGCTAAAATAGTTCCAACATAAGTTTTCTGATATATTGTTTTTCCAGATGGCACAAGATAGCTGCTTGAGGAGTGCCCCCATCCGTCGCCTGCGACACCCACTTGAAGAAAGTCCATTGTGGGGCGTCTTGGGAAGTGTCCTAGCTGGTATATTGGCTCTTGCAGTAGGTCTTCCAGTGCTACTTGTAATCTGTATTTTAATACCATTCTGTCTGCTCGGTCGTTGGCTGCTCCTTTTCATCTTCTGGAATCGACAAGCATCAGGTGATACACAAGGTATGTAATAACACTTTATCTGATATTCTAACACGGCTCACTGGAGGTGAGATAAGAAAGACAATGCCTAGTTACATATTGAGATTACATATTTAGATATTTACATTAAAATGAATGAGATTGATCATTTATTAATTATATTAGTATGTTATATTATTTTTTTAGTCTGATCATACCTCAATATTATTGTTGATTTGTTCTTGAACATGTTTCAAAACAATTATGTTTTATCGTCAGCTTGTCCAAACTGGTTTGATTTATGTTGCATTATGTTGCACAACGTGGATCTTGATGTCAGCTCCATCCTGTGGTTGGCCAAAGAACCTCCAAACAAGGTCACGCTCCGTCGGTATTTCAAAATTCATAACTCTGTTTTTATTCTTCTGAATATATTTTTTTCCTCAAGTAGTCAGCTCTTTTGTATTTTCTAACTGTTTTAATAATTTAGTGTCAGTTGCTGCTCATGTTTGGTCTGAAAAATATAATATAAATTCAGACACTAAAACATGTTCAAGAACAAATCAACATTAATATTGAGGTATGATCAGACTAAAAAAATAATATAATTAAAATAACCTCAAAATATCACTTCCTAAAACTAAATATATATTAGTATGTATTAGTTCACCGCTGTGGTCTCGAGGTAGCGTGCTGCCTTGTCACGGAGCGGGCCCGGGTTCGATATCCGGTCGGGACAGACTCCTGGGCGAGGTTTTTTTTCTCGAGGTTTTTCCTCACCTGTAAGACAAATGTCAGGAAGCTTAGGGCCCAACGGTCCCCGAAAATCATCCGGCCATCATCATCATCCTTATCATTATCAGCATCGTCCTTCACAGGTGTGGAAAGCAACGGGAAGCTACAATTCCCTAGTAAAGCTGCAAAGCATAGCATGAAAATGCTATGATTGTAGTGAAAGGCTTGCCCTCGGGCAGAATTACTATGGATGGATTGACTATGTATTAAATGAAGATCTTAAGAACTACTCAGGGGAAAACATTATTTGATAAGATACAACACACAGAAATTAGGGACAAATGTCATATTCAAGACATAACCAAATTTATTTATAGTTAGGCGATAATATTGGAGGGGTCATATAGAAAGAATGGAAGAAAACCGACTTGCAAAAAGAGCTAAAAAAGATAGACCAATGGATGGAAGAAGAACAAAAGAAAGACCAGCCAAGAGATGGATAAACAGTGAATACACATCCAATACGTCTTCCTCCGAGGAGTGATTTTAGAAATAAACAGGATGAAAATCCTACAAATTATGAATACGATTAGTATGAAAATATTCATAATTTATTTAATGTAAAATTAAGAAAGTTTAATCTCTAATGAGACACCTCCTGAGACACTTTAAGACAATGCTATATTCTCTAGAGCAATTCTTGTGCTATATTCTACAATAAATTATGTTAATTTTTCTCTCTCCTTTTTTTCTTACCATCATCATCGCCTTTCATATTATCGGGGCAGCATAACCCCGCCTTCCAGGCACCCCGACCTCAAAAGTGGGTTACAAATACGCCGATACCAGGAGAGAATACCAGTAATGTCACAATGACAAACCTGGTGACATTGATTTAAAAATGTTTTTGTAGATATGGTTCTTTGTTAACAAATTCTCAAATTGTTGATGATTACCGACGATAGATGGCAAATATAACAGCAATAATTATCATGACGAGGAATTTTAAAAACGCTCTTCAATCAATTAATGAGTTTATGACTTATTTGTAATGAAATCTCAAATGAATATCGAGCACAAATGTTACGCATATCAACAAACGAAATTTAAAAAATACTTAAAAATTAATTAATAAATTGTTGAAAAATAAAATAACATTTTTGCTGATGGTCAAGCTAAAATAATTATTTCACTGGTTAGTTTCACTTTTAAATAATTAGATAAAACATGTAAATATGGTATATAATTCAGGCAATATATCTTCGATGTGTTTATTATTCATTTCATACATCTCAATGATGGATAAAGATGCAAGATAGAAGCAAAAGTTTCATGGCAATTAGGGTGCGGGAATTAACAGCGTAGGCCTATATAAGAGAAATATTTGCGTCTAGATTCGAACTTGCTCAAGTAGCTCAGTCGGTAGGGCACTGGACTAAATATCAAATGTCCTGGGTTCAAGCCCCAGTTCGAACGTATAAATTTACTCTTCAAATATGATTTATCCATCATTGATATGTATGAAATGGATAATAAAAAACATCGAAAGAAGCCGTACTGGCTTTATAATGTAATGTAAAATTCCAAAATAAAAATCTTCTTAATAAAGAAGCCGCCATTTGCAAGATATAAGCAAAGGTTTCATAGCATAGTCTTTCACTGCTATCATAGCATTTTCATGGTATGCTTTGCAGCTTTACTAGATAATTATAGGTGTGGTAGCTTCCCGTTGCTTTCCACACCGGTGAAGGATGATGAAGATGATGATAAGGATGATGATGTTGACCGGATGATTTTCGGGGACCGTTTGGGCCTTAAAGGTTTCCTAACACTTGTCTTACAGGTGAGGAAAAACCCCGAAAAATACCTCACCCAGGAGCCTGTCCCGACCGGGAATCGAACCTGGGCCTGCTGCGTGACAAGGCAGCACGCTACCTCGAGACCACAGCGGTGGACAAAACTAAATACAACATCAAAATATTAAGCTTTACCGCTTAAAAGTAATGTAAAATTCTCGTTTAAATACTTCATATAGATGTCACCTGATGGCGTTGTTAATATCTCTAGCCATCTACCTTTGGACGTAAGAAAATTGTACAAGTGGAAAGAATATTTGGCATTTGAATCAGATCTTGAATGACGTAATGTGCTGCACGCTGACGTACAGAGTCAGAGATCCAGGGTTCGATTCCCAGTTCAAGCTTTAATTTTTCTTTTCAATTTTTTTTTTCAGGACTGGATTATGTTAAACTAAATATTAAGTTTTACCGATAATTAGAATTGTTGTTGGTGATGGTTGGAATAGAAGTTGGCTGATGGCATAGTTAACAGCTCTAGCTATCTGCCTACAGACAAGAGAATTATGTAAGCGGAAAGAAAATTTAGTGTTTGTATAAGGTCTTGTATGGTGTAATGGACTGCACGCTAACATACAGAGGTCTGGGGTTAGATTCCTGGTTCAAGCATTAATTTTTCTTTTCAAAAATAAATAATAATGTCTCTTCATAAAATGATTTATCATTCAATATGAGTGTATAAATTTACTTAACATCATTATATTGTTCTGATTAAAATAATTACTGCACAGGTGGTGGCCCCTGAGTCTGTTAGAGGGAATGACGGTCGATGGCTGGGCTCAGCGTGGCGGTATTCAGTTATTCATGCAGTCCTGATATTTGAAGCAGGAGCAGGGCTGGATGTCACCCATCTTCGCAATCTTCTCCTCACAAGAGTAGTGCCACTTTATCCAAGACTTACACGGCGTCCTGTTTCCTTACCACTGTCAGCAGGTACGACTATAGCTCTTTATATAAACTTAAATGTGTAGTTTCAATCGTTTTTTTTTTTTTCAAATTTAGCATACAAAATTATACAGAAACAATTCAAATATAACAATAAATAAAAAATAAAAATTAATTAAATGAGACCTATCTCACCCCATATTTCTTATTCAAGCTTGGAAACTGCAGTTTTCAACAGGAATCCCTTCCATCTTCAGCCATCGTACGATGGCTATAAACAACAAGAATATGAGGTGAGATACGATTAATATAATTAATTTTTATTAATTGAAAGCCTCATAATAATTTTTTTTACAAATGCCCCAGGTTTGTCTTTCGACATTCCTGGTTTCTCTCCTGGAATGGCGTAATTGTAACCCACTTCTGAGGTTGGGGCGCCTGGAAGGCGGGGTTACGTTGCCCCGATGATATGATGTGTGATGTTGATGATGATAATAGTGGTGCGCCAGGAGAGTCCCTAATCCTAAACTTAACCTAAGATGAATATGAATGATGATGATTGCGATAGCCATATGATTTCGGGGACCGTTTGGGCCTTAAAGTTTTCCTGACATTTGTCTTACAGGTGAGGAAAAACCCCGATAAAAACCTCACCCAGAAAAACTGTCCCGCCCGGGGATCGAACCCGGGCCCGCTGCGTGACAAGGCAGCACGCTACCCCGAGACCACAGTGGTGGACAGCCTCATAATGGTATTTCCTATATTTAATATATGAATAAGATAAAACCTAGTGAATTGGCTCAACCAGTAGCATTTGAGGTCTCGGGTTTAAATCCCAGTGCTGACCAGCCTGATGGAAGTTTTTTCAGCTGTCAAGGCAACTGCTGAGTTCGAATTTCATTACCAGGATACATTTTATCATAATTATTTTATAGTATTCGTTAATAAACAGGTTTACAATGTATTATCATATCTTCTATTGACCAATGTTCTACACTTTTATATTTTTCCTTAAATATCTGCATCTTCCCACCAATCCCAATATACTTACTTACTTACTCACTGGCACTATCGAACCCGTAGGTTCATGGCCGCACGGACATAAGCTCTCCATACATCCCTATCCTGAGCTAATGCTTTCCAATCATCCCCTGTATAATCTACTTCCCTCAAATCATAGTTAATGTTATTCTCGCACCTCATTCTTGGTCTACCAACTGGACGCTTTCCCTCTGGTTTTCCTACAAGAATCTTCCATGCACGTCTTTCATTCCCCATTTGTGCCACATATCCTGCCCATCGTAGTCTACGAGACTTAACTGTTCTCATTATATCTGGCTTCCTATAAAGACCATGTAATTTACTGTTATGCAGTCTTCTCCATTCACCAGTCTGTTCATCTCTCTTTGGTCAAAAAATTGTCCTAAGAACTTTATTTTCAAATACTCATAATCTCCTTTCCTGCCTTAAAGTAAGAGTCCATGTTTCGCATCCATATAATATAACTGGTAAAATAATAGTTTTATATATTTTCAGTTTAACGTTTTTTGAAAGGAATTGGGAAGTCAAGAGTCTCTGTAATGCATAATGGCATGCATTTCCAGAATTGAGCCTATGTTTAATTTCCTTGTGCATCTCATTCCTGTTTGTGATTATTGTTCCTAGGTACTTGAATTCAGCCACTTCCTCAAAATTTCCCACATTGGTCATTAGCTGTCCATTTCCATGATATAATGTATTTTTATGTGTGACCATATATTTAGTTTTACTGATATTTACTTCCAGTCCTAATTTCTTAGTGTTACTCAATAGTGTGTGCGTGTTGGCTTTTAGTATCTCCTCACTATCGGCCAGTAGTACTACATCATCAGCATAAACTAACAGCTTATTAATACCATTCAGTTGTAAGCCTTCCTCATTCTCTAAAGATTTAATGGCATGCTCTAGTACAAAATTAAATAGTAGAGGAGATAGTGCATCTCCTTGCTTTAACCCATTCTGGATTTCAAAAGTGTCTGAAAACTGTTTGCCTACACGCGATTGTAATCCTTTTTTCATTCATCACTAGATTTATGTCCTGTAGCCAAGTGTTTTTTTAGTCTACCTCTACCTCTTCTTCTCACTGGAATCCAATCCAAATATCTGTGGTAATCTGTGTGTGGGTGTGTGTTTCGCGCGTGTGTGTGTGTCTGTGTGTGTCTGTGTATGTGTGTGTGTCTTTGTTTGTATGTGTATTTCTGTGTGTATTTCTGTGTGTGTTTTTGTGTGTGTGTCTGTGTGTATGCGTGCGTGCGTTTATGTGTGTGTTTTTTCTTATGTCAACCACTCCGCTGTTCGTGCTTCGAGTTCTGCGCTCGGCAGAAGATGGCGTTAATGTGGTCTATTTTCATTTTACACTTAACATAGATGTATTTTTGCTTTTCTTTCTAAAATAAAACTATATCCAATTCTGGAACATGTTAATTTAAGATATAACATCAAAATATATTATGTATGTTTGATATTGTCTTCAGAGGAACTAAATGTTTTCAAACTTACAGACCGAATAATTAAATATAGGAACGCCTGGAAAGAACATGTTGATAGAATTCCAGAAGAAAGATTTCCAAAATTATTGCTAAATTTTAAACCGCAAGAAAGGAGAAATGTTGGACGCCCATACAGAAGACGGTCTGAATAATTTTGACAATTATAGCTTTCATGAAACCAGAACGAGCCAACAGGCTTAATCCCTAGATGATGATCATGATGTGTTCAGAGAGGAGGTCCCGCGCCATAGCCGAGTGGTTAAGGCAAGAGCTACGGGACCTGCGCTGGTTCGAGTCCCCATGAGGGAAAAAATTTTCTCATGGAATTTCGGCCAGTATGGGACCAGTGCCCACCCAGCATTGTGAGGCATTTGGGTAGCTACAATAAGTAGCGACTCCAGGTTGAGAAGACCAGCTATAACGGCTGGGGGACCTGACATGCTGACCACGTGTCACCCCTACACTGGCTAGATGATCGTCTACCTCTGTGATTAACACTTGTGGATGTGAGGCCAGCAGCCGGATGGTAGGCCATGAGCCTTCTAGGCCTGTCGCGCTTGGAGTTTTGGAGTACAGAGAGGAGTGTAGGATCAATGTATATTTGTGTTTGTATACGGGGTGAATCATAAATATGGCTATACATTTGATCGCGTTGTGTGATGAAAATATTACCATTACAGGAAATATGAAATTACCGTTGGAAAGGTAATTATTCAAATTATAACAATGGAATAAAACAAAACAGTGTAGAACTTACGTCATTAGTCAAAATGGCGTTGAATATGCAGCAGCAAATTACAATTGCTGCATGGGCAATAACGTATGCTAATGATCGTGAGGCCGCAAACGGGCAAGACGTGAGTTTAACGTAGCATTGCAGCCGACGACTGTGGGGAAGTGGAGAAAACGACTGCTGGAAACGGGAAGGATGCAGAAAATCAAACCTTCTGGAAGGCCTCGCATTAGCACGGATGCAGAAACAAGGAAGAGAATTGTGGAGGCGTTCGACGCTAGCCCACAAAAATCAACCCGCCAAGCTGCTCGTGAGAAGTGATTTGTTTTGTCTTGTTCTATTGTAATTTGAATGATTCCCTTTCCAATGATAACATCACATTTCCTTTAATAATAATATTTTCGTCACAAAATGCAATCAAACGTATAACCATATTTCTGAATCACTCTGTAAATACCATCTGATATCATTAATTAATTTAGTTGAGGACGACTGCTACATCAGGTAACATTATATTGCATAACCTCAACAGAGTTTTACTATGAATTTTTATAAGTATTGTTAGCATGAAACTTTAGCATATCATATTTCTTTTTGTTTTCTTAAATTAAAGAACTTTCTACCTTAAATTGCTGCGGTGGGCGAGTGGTTATGTTCTTTGCCTATAGTTCCGAGGGACCTGGATTAAAACCTGATCATGTCCGATGGCTTTCTAGGATGGAAACATCCTAGAAACTAGTCCGGGAGGGACTTTAAGCCATGGGTCCTGAGTCTGAAGATTTTCAGGCTCGTAAAAGAACCACAAGCCTGAATAAAAAGGCCTGAATCACTCTGCAGTTTAAAGTGTACAATGTGAGGAGTAGGGATGTGGCGACCCCACCGCCCATTGGTTTTACCAATGCAATCAACCTTACCAAGTATTGGCAGGATACCCATAGCTACACTCAGATACAACCCAGGAAGTTACTGTGTGTTTGGAATAGGGAAACTGGGTTTCCATTTTAACAGTATTTGCTTGAGAGAAATCCCTATATAAAACTGAAGATTGCAACACAGCAGGTACATAGTTGTAAGTTGTAGCAAGTTGTAGCCGTCCAAGCCGTCCTCTTAAAAAAAGAAACAGTTACCACTTGTCACTGAGCTCTTGCGGATCTGTAATGTCCTGTGTGAAAGTGTCGACTCGCATATTTACTATAAAACTAGTTTGCATGCCGTAAAAAGCTATGTATTTTAAATGCATAGTACATAGATTTGGAAAAAGTACTGCTAAACCTTGCCGCTCCATAACAAACAAATACCGTTATTATGAGTTTGGCGACATCTATCCTCTGCAGATAAGGGGACACCGGCGTAGACCATGAGGTCTAAAGTAACTTCCTACTGCTAACCTTGCCGCTCCACCCCTCCTTAACAAACAAATGCCATTACTATGAGTTTGGCAACATCTACCCTCTGTAGATAAGGGGACACTGGCATAGCCCATAAGATCTGTAGTAACTTCCTGGGTTGAATTAGAGTGTAGTAACTAGGCAAGGAAGTGCCGCTACTCTACCTCAGCAGGTCCAGATGCCAGAATGGCAACCCCATCACCGGAATCGGAAGCTGTAGGCTGATAACCTGCCCTTCTTAAATCCTCTCATCAAATAAAGTAAGAATGCTCAATTGTTGACTACTTTTGGCATGAAATAAATTAAGGCATTGGCAAACAACACTAGAGAGTTTTATCAAGGCCCTATGCTTCCTAGTGGAGTGACTAGGACTACTCCTACTATATGAGGGATGATGATGGAGAGAAGGGAGAAGGTGAAACCCAGTTCTGGCACATCGCCTACTTCTGTCGAAAAGCACCAAAGGGGCCGCTAGGCTCAACATTCCCTATCAACAGCCCCACATGCCATCTCAATATGGTTTGCAATTTAATTCAGGAATCTGGTGCACAATCTAATGATTACAAATTTACACCACCCCCTCTCCTGGCCCTGAGATTTACAATTTTGTGATTAAATTTAATTAATGTAACAATTAATTCAGCACCCTCAGGATTTTCTTTCATCTGCCTCTACCTTTGGGTCCCACCAACCAGTTCTTAATGTCCATCTTCCTAAGTTATCTACCATCACCTTCATAACTGATAATATTCTTCTGCTGAAGATAGATGCCGAGTTCTGAAAGACCTACAGTTTTAAAAAAGAAAATTTTAACCTCGTTGAGGACAACAGCATCTGCCAATGTCATCATCATCATCATCATCACTCCAGGGATTAGGCAATTGCCCGTTCCGACTTCATATTGCATCAGCCCAACGTCTTCTAGGTCTTCCAACATCACGCCTTCCTCTTGCTTGATAATTTCTGGCTAACAATGGATATCTCTCCTTGCTCATTCCATCCATGTGATCAATCCATTTCTGTCTGTAATTCGTGACTTTATCCAATAAAGGCTGTACTTTCAATTCTTCTCTTATATCCTCATTTCTTATTCTATCAAGTCTTGTACATCCTTTTACTTGTCTTAGGAACCGCATCTCTGCCGTCTGTATTCTGCCAATGTATTTATTTATTTTAATGTTTTACTTTATGATTATTCACCTCAAAGGAATTTTATTAACACTCTACTCTAGGGTGTCCATAATACTTTCAATGTAAAAGGGGACATGTACAAAAGAATAAAGGAAAAAACCTGGGACATTTTTTAAAAAGGTGGGACATTAACAAAATATGAAAGGAAGTTTAAAACATTGTATGAAACAAATTATACAAATTGCATAACATATAAGTTATGCTTATATTTTATTGTCCATTGAAATTACTTACTCAGCTGCATTAATAAAAAACTACTAAGGTCATAGTTTATTAACGTTTAAAAATATTTATTTATCGCTGCAAGGGATATAAAAATCCACTGACTAAATCTCCTTCATTCAAGTTAAAATAGTATTTCTCCACCGCCTAGTGCCAGAATCAGCAGGAAATCGACATTGGCTGCACTGATCATGGATTGACAATTTGAAAAATGTACTAGTTACTAATATATGGGAGTAAAAAAAACAAAAATTATAGACCGAAGAGTACAACGTGCTCATACAACTGGCGCTTTCTAACGTTCATATTTATAATTAGATAATAAAGAACAAAACGAAAGTCGCCATTCATAAATACATTGACAAAACATCACCCCCTAACGCAGTCCGTCGCCGTGGCGTAGTCGGTCCACTCCGGCAACCCGGGTTCGATTCCCGGCGGGGTAGGGGATTCTTAATCTCCTCCTTGGGTCTGGGTGTGTGTCTTGTACTTGTGTCTATATGTGAGAATAACAGAAAGTTAACTTACTTAATACTTAATACAGGCTTTCCACTTTACAGCAGTTTGCCTTTGATTCCTGTTTTCCAGAGATGCCTATCTTCCCATTGTCATTTTCCATACCCTTCCTCATCATGGCATCATATATTCCCTCATACCATGCTCTTCTACTTCTCCCCCTCCTCCTTCTGCCTGGTGCCATCCAATCCAACACCTGTTTAGGCCACTGATCTTCCGACTTCCGTTGTACATGTCCATACCACTATAGAACTCTCTTTGTTATCCTTTCGGTAACAGTTTCTTGTGCATCCATTTCTTGTCTTATATATGTATTTCGAATATGTTGTAGCCTGCATATTCTCATACTTCTCCGTAATCCATTCATTTCTGTCGCCAAGATTCTTTTCTGCATCCTTTCATTTATTGTCCAGCTTTCTAGTCCATATGTAAGTATACTTTCTATTATTGTCTGTATAATCTCTTTTTTTGTTTTTCTGGTCAGATTTCTATTCCATAAAAGACCATTCAGGGATCTAATCGCCTTCCTTGCACAATTTACTCTGTTAATGATATCTTTTTCACAAGTACCAGATATATCTATTATAGATCCAAGATATTTAAATTCTTCAACACGTTTAAATTATCATATTATTTATTTGTAGTTCTTCTGAATTTGCTCCGATTACCATATATTCTGTTTTAATATAATTTATCTTCAGTCCACCTACCTCAAATGCATCTACCAACTTTCTAATCATATATTCTATATCTTCTTTATCTTGTCCTATTATAATCTGGTCATCAGCGAATAATAAATTGTGCAGTAAATGGCCATTAATGTTGATTCCCATTCCCCAACATGACTTATTCCATTTCATTAATACATCTTCTAAATATATCTTGAACAATGTTGGTGACATCCCGCATCCTTGTCTTAATCCTTTTGTTATATCAAATTCTGAGGATACTCTATTTCCAACACAGAAAGTTAACAAAAAGGTAAAACAAGAAGGAAAACAGTGTAAACGAAAAGAGAGGGGGGGAAGCGGGACATTTGAGCGTCCCCAAGAAAACTTTCGGGACAGCGGAACATTTTCCAAAAAAAAAAACATGATTGTCCCGGGGATAAAGGGACGAATGGACACCCTAGTCTATTCTTATAAATGATGATGATGATACTGATGATGTTTTATTTATGTGAATGATATGTGATTAATTATACTTTACGTAGGAGCAGGACACTGCTGGCTCCCAGACTCGCAGTTCTGCATTGATCGACACGTATTTGCTGGACCAGATATGCTTAACACAGAAAAACAGCTGCAGGACTATGTTGGACATCTCTTAGGAGAGGGATTGTCCAGTGATAAGCCTCCATGGGAACTACATGTGCTGCAGAGGGTAGGTCGTCATCAGGACACTGTAGCGGTGCTGCGAGTGCATCAGAGTGTAGCAGATGGCATGGCTCTCGTACGAGTTCTCTGCCACTCACTAGCTGACTGCCAGGTGTTGCATGTGCCTCAGGTAAAACAATGTGACACTTTACATTTAGTCATCATATCTCAGTCAACAAAATTGTACATATACATGCATAGTGTTCTTCCCAAGAACAGATCCTTCACTGCAAACTCAGCATTCTCCACTGTTTCTTTAAATCAGCATTCATTTTTGTATCCGCATACAAACCATTTAATTTAACATTGTCTATCATCTGATACGTTTTTCTGCCTCTAACTTTCTTTCTCTTGACCATTCCTTCTAGGGCATCCATCTGCAGGCAGTTTCTTCTTAGTCGGTGCCAATCAAATATATTTTCCTCTTCTTGATGAGTTCCAGCATTGTTCTTCCTTCAGCCACTCTGTCTAGTACATCTTCATTTTTTATTTTATCTGTCCATTTTATACGTTCCATTCTTCTCCATATCCACATCTCGTTTCAGTGCAAGACGGGTCTTAGAGGAAGGGATGGAAGGAAGTTGGTATATACTAATATCAAGTCATTCTGTGTGTTAATCCAAATACTTTACAGACAAGCAGAAACAAAATGTACTTAATTCTAAATATATATATATATATATATATATATAAACACTCACTCCAGTGTTACAATGTCAGGATGGATCCAGTTTATTACCTCATCACAAATGCTGGAATACACGTGCATTGACATCCAGACAAACAGTGCATCAATGTGCCATACTTTGTCGTATCCTTTCAAAGATGCCAGGAGTTTTCATTATTTCAGCTGCTGCGCTGAGAATACGTGCTACATGATCTTCTTCAGAGTCAATATCGGTTTCATAAAAACACATTTCCGTCACGTAGTCCCACAAAAAGAAATCTAGACAGATCAGGTCAGGCGAGCATGCCGGCCAGGCAGTGGGCCCACTCCTACCTATCCAACAATTGATGTAAAAAAACTTGCTGTAATAGGTTCTGAATGCTACTGATCTCCGGAAGTAAACAAACCAAGCGATACTAGTAATGACGAACCCCTCTTGGACTGAAAGGAGTGTTTATCCGTTTGCTTCAATCCCTCCCTGAGATCCCTCTAGCACTGAAATGTAGCGTTTCAGCCCATAGCTTCCTTAACAAAATATGCTTCAATCAAGGTTATCTATCTGATCTCAGAATTTTTCGGTCTAATTTAGAAACAACCTGTATATTCAATCTATGATGTAATACCCACCTCTTTACTTCCGTTCTAAAGGAAGCCATATTCAGGATTTTTATGCTCTTAAAAACCACTCAACCTCAGCCTCCTTCAAATATCCAAACCTCAAAACTAGATGTAAGTATGATAATCAGTTATATTTAACTTTTATAGGAATTAATTACTATGAGGTGTAATTTATGGTGAAATTAAATTTTTCTTACCTCTCTTCATATAAATCTTCTAAGTAGATTTATATGAGGAGAAACATTTAATTTCACCATATAATAATCACTAGTTTATCAGGACTGAAAATACTGAATAACAACCATAATGTGTTGCAGAGACCACATTTTGGTGCACTGGCATTCACGTTGAACATATTTCGGGCTTGCATTGTGGGACCTCTGACTCTACTCTTCTGGTTGCTTCTTACAACTGAAGACTGCAATGTTCTGACACAACATAAGGCATGGTCTGGTCAAGTGTCAGTCACGTGGTCTGCTGCCATCACTCTTCCAAAAGTAACCAGGATCAAACAAGTCACCAGATCGACAGTTAACTGTGTTTTGCTATCAGCACTCGCTGGAGCTGCCAGAAGACTGCTTCAGAGCTGTGGAGTCAAACAGCCCCCAGATATGAAGGTTAGAATTAGAATTAGAAATAGCCCTTAATCATCCCATTTCGGGCAAAGGCCTTCTGCAACTGCAGGGTGGCTTACATTATATCCCCGGGATCAAGTTACAAAACATCAATTCCATTCCATAGTAATTCTGCACGAGGGAAGGCATTTCACTTCAATCATAGCAGTTTCATGCTTTGCAGCTGTACTATTGTATATCTGGCTGAACTTGGCAAAGCGAGAGATGGAGATATAAGGGTAGACCCTTGACCCCTTTGGATCAGATACACCCTGTTGTCATTTTCGTCTTTTCCCTTACCCCTATTAACATCTGGTGAAGAAACACAGACAACACTGGTGCAAGTGAGAGAGGTGAACACAGCTGTCTCTTTCTACAAATTTCTTGAAAAGTTAAGTCAAACGGACAACAGGGAATTATAGATGTGGTATCTTCCCGTTGCTTTCCACACCGGTGAAATGATGATGATAATGATAAGGATGATGATGATGATGATGATGATGGCCGGATGATTTTCGGGGACCACTGGGCACTTACAGGTGAGGAAAAATCCAAAAAAAAACCTCACCCAGGAGCCTGTCCCGACCGGGAATCGAATCCGGGCCCGCTGCATGACAAGCTACCTCGAGACCACAGCAGTGGATAACATTAATTAATAATTTAATATTTAAAGGAAGTGACACTATGAGGTTTATTTTAAATAATATGAGTTAGAAAATACAACGACTCATCTCATATTTGTATTTTCATGAAGATCCTGGGTTTCAATACTCTGTGTCACTGTCAATTCTTGTACGGGTTCATGAGAGGCTATGTGAGCTCTATCGACTCTTTCTACTACAGTAGACTTTTCGCCATTATAATTTACTCTTGCCCAATGCATGCCCTCCGTGGATTATCATATGAATAATCTCTAATTACAATACTATTATTCAAACTCAATGGGAATTTACAATGCCTTCCAAAACGTAGGATTATAGCTTTTCAGAACATTCAACTTTAATACATTACTTCAATACCGCGATAATAACATAAATAAGTAAGAGAGAACCGGTAAACAATACTATACATATTACAAGAGCAGAGAGTCTGCGCGCTGGGCCCAAGATATTACGCAGACATGCTTCATTTCCTGAATAAACATCTGCTAGTCTCAAACACTTTAAATGCATAAAGTAATAATGCTTTAACTTGACTTAACTTATTTAACGCGGCTCTAATTAAAATCATGAGTGAGGACATTTGAGGATATTAAATTACGTACATTACCTGGACCATATTGAAAGGAAATCTCTTGCATACCAATAAATAATTAACTGACCGAATTTAACAAAAAATGGAAGTATATTTAATACAATTATGTGTCACTGTTTGAAATAAAGAATAACAACGGCTGTAAGCCAAATTACCAAACATAATAAAAATTAGCATAATTCAAACTTCTTCTTCTGGTTAATGATAATAAACATCTCATCCATACAGTACAATCAATCGTATACATACGCCCAAATACAATACTTAACTTCATTTCTTCTTTATACAGCCAAACGTAAAAATACAAAGTGTTGAAGACGGCCGAAGGATTCACTTCCGAATCCCTCGCCGAAACAAAAGATTTCGATCTGAAGAAGACTCTTCCAGATCCACTGGAAGACTACTTAACGTTTCATGTCGTTACAGACAGACCTCCCCTCTCGCGCAATGCGGGAGCGCAGAGAGGAGTGGGAGAAGGTGTATTCGGAAAAACACAGGAATGAGGACGAAAGGAATCAAGGAAGCACAGACCAAAACAAAGCACAATCAACAACGTCACGGCAACATCGCAAAAATAATGAAAAATTACGCTTTCACAGTTCATTTTCTCTCATTTTTGAATCGGCTATTGGCAATCTTATAGGTTGAATAGAAAGAAAACAATGAAGTTTGTAATTCCCGGGGAATAAGAAAAAGATTTGACTTGGAAGTTAATCGGTCAGCCAACAGATGGAGCAGAAATCAACCTACAAGATCATAAACTGCCGATTCAACAGTTAGAAAGAACTGACAATGACCCGTAGAGTGTTGAAACCCAGGGTCTTCAAAAAATCTACAAATATGAGGTGAGTCGTGTATTTAACTCATAATATTTATCAATTAATAAATTACAATAGGAAGTAACATTATGAGTAAATTAAAGTCAAAGTTAAAGTACTGTATGTTTGAGAATAGCAGATGTTTATAGGAAATGAAGCAAGTCTGCGTAACTCGGGCCCAGCGCGCAGAATCTCTGCTGTCGTAAATGAATAGTAATGTTCATCGGTTCTCTTTATTTGTTGTTTGTATTAGTCCCGCGATATAGTGAAGCTTTGTTTTGAATATTGTCCAAAGCTATAATCGTACCTCATATACATTATTCTAATAATAAATGCCCGTGGAGGATGAGTAATGTTGAGAAATTACTCTGTGATAATCCACGGAGAGTTTGCAGATTGAGCAAGGGTAAATTAATATGGCGAAAAGTAATTTATTGTGTTGTAATAGTAGAGACGATATTAGAGACCACGTATATAGCCTCACCGCTACACAGTACAGCAAGACGATTTTGGTTCCTGAGTAAGCTGAACGGATCTGAATGTCCAAATCATGAAGATTATGATAAAAAATAGAATTACTGTTCACTATAGTTTTATACTTGATCTTCAAATTATATTTGAAGAAAAAAATTCGTCAAATATAATTTGACCTTCAATCAGAAATATTAAATTTATAATAGATACATCGAAATTATACTTGATCCATTTACATTATACATTTTCAAATATCTTTTCCAGATTGTACTACCTGTTGATCTGAGATCTGACATCACATCACCACGTCTTAGTTCTCGTTTAGGAAGCAAAATGGCACCAGTGGTGATAGGTTTACCAGTGGGTGGGTTTGTTGTTTTGACTCAGGTTAAGGAGAACAGGAGCAGTTCCTACGACTATGGGCAATGAGACGAAATCTTGATTATCTTCGCACATCTGCAGATCCAGTAGTTGTATATGTTGCAACTGCTGCTCTAATGGCTACGGTCCCAGGCAAAATAGCACGAAAACTTCTTGCAACACTCACTGGAAAAGCAACTTTGCAGGTACACAAATGCTTTCTGATAATTGTAAATGACACGAATGCTTTTAGGTTCGTCAAATATTGTGTACATGTTGGCTGCATCCTGTGATTCCATAGTGAAACCACTTTGCGTTTGTTGGCGCATGTGTATGGTGTATAACTATAACTTAGAAATTTTCTTCCCGTAACATTGTTGTAAAGTATTTTCATATCTTTCTTTCGAAAGTTGAAAGTTTAATTTTATACCTAGTTTTGACAAACATCCAGGTTTCAAATCCGAAATTGCCAATATTAGATTTAGGGACGCATGACCATACAGTAGTCTTCTGGTTGAGGGTGAGTTTACCCCCGCTGAGAAGTTGCAAAGTTCGAAATTAGCGAAACGTCGCTGACTGGTCATGCTGATGAATGAAAATAGTTTTTTTCGTAATATTGGCCAAGAAAATATCCAGAAAATTCTCAAGCCGATAATAAAAAAACCACTTCCGCTATTTTCGTCTGCTAGAGGAACGCATTTACGCTTGCGTCCCGCAAATAATATCGTATACAACGACGTCTTTTAGGTTCGTCAAATATTGTGTACATGTTGGCTGCATCCTGTGATTCCATAGTGAAACCACTTTGCGTTTGTTGGCGCATGTGTATGGTGTATAACTATAACTTAGAAATTTTCTTCGCGTCACATGTTGTAAAGTATTTTCATATCTTTCTTTCGAAAGTTGAAAGTTTCATTATACCTAGTTTTGACAACATCCAGGTTTCACAACCGAACATCAATATAGATTTAGGGCCGCATGCAAATACATTAGTCTCTGGTGAGTTGAGTTTTACGTGAGAACGTGCAAAGTTCGAATTAGCGAGTCGCTGACTGGTCATGCATGAAAATAGTTTTTTTCGTAATATTGGCAAGAAATTACCCAGAATTCTCAGCGATAAAACCACTTCCGCTATTTCCGTCTGCTAGAGGAACGCATTTACGCCTGCATCCCGCAAATAATACCGTATACGGCGAAGTCTGCATCGTGCGATATTACACCGATTCTCCTGTTCTTCCAGTTGAATTCTTTGGTAGACTCTATCAAATTTCTCTTCTCTGCGTATACCGAAAACATGATCGAAGTCTTCAAGGTCCGACATCTTGGATAAAGCAACAAGGTTTCAAAGTACATCGGTTATCATCGGTTCCCATCGGGTTGCTCACGATTCGTTCTCTGCAAAGTCACCTTGCCAGGTAGCTTAGGAATTTCGACAGTTATTATCGCATGAACAGACTTTTGAGTATGCAAAAACGTCTTTGGATGCACCTTTCTCAGCAGAGAACAACTTTTACGGTCTAATGCGTTCATAGATACGGCCCTTAATGAGTGTTCTGTATAAACAGCATTTAGTATCTCAAGTTAGATACTTAGATTTGAAATGCTTTTGTAGACCAAAATAACATCTATTTTCATTGAACTTTTATAGGGGAAAAATCACTATGAGGTTTAATTTAAGATTACATTAAATGCTTCATACCTCACCTCATATCCAGTCTTCTACGTAGACCGGGGTTTCGAAGCCTTGGCGGCTTCATCTTCAGTACCCTCTCGTCGACTGATGTTATGTCGATCAGAAGAACCACTTCCTCTTCCCTCTGTTGGTGGGCCGATAAATCTCTGCAGGAATTTCGAAGTTCATAAGTTTTTCTTTCTTGTTTTCTTGAATGTGGATTTTCTCCCAAACTGTGAGTTCCTTTTGCTTTTTCTACTGTTTAATTAGACCAGCTTTTGATTCAATTAAATGTTTTTTGGACCAAGCATGAGCAGCTACTGCTGAGTTTTCCACTTCACCATTTTTGACATTTCTAAGATGTTCTTTCACTCCTGCTTTCATATTTCTTTTTGTTTTTCATATGTAAATTTTATCAGTAGCACTTTCTTAAACATGTTATTTCCCAGGTGTTTGCGTTCCAGAAAAATATAATTGACATATTTACATCATAAATTAATTAATAAGCTATAATGTTCCTTATAAACAGATTGGTGTGTTTCATTTTTTCTCCTCTAGAGTGCATTCTTACAATATTGCGATCCTATTTGGCAATTAATAATATGATCTGGTTGCAGTGATGAATAAATTAAACATAACAAACATTTCTCATTTGTTTTAAAACTTAGCTGTTTACATTAAATATATAATTATTTTAAAATAACTATATTTAAGTAATGATTTGTGAGTAAACAGCTTAATTTTATACATTAAATAGTCCTAACAAATGCCACTCTTGATTTCCAAATTCTCTAGATAAATTGGAAATCACTCGTGGCATTACTTATGGTTATGATAATTTACAATAAGCAGTATAAACTTTATACCAAATAGCAAATTATTATAATCTGAAGATCTCTTAAATGAAAACTAAAATAATGGCATCTAAAGGTGAGGTGAGAAGTGATAAATTTAAAATTTGAGATTGACACACACAAATTTGTAACAACCTTGTGCAAATTTGTAATTGAGAATTGTGTATATTTTTTAAAGGAAATGCTATTTTTTTTGCAATTGGAAACAATTATCATAAGTAATGCTACGAGTGATTTCCAAATTATCGATAAATTCACGACTCACGAAGTGAGGAGTGAATTTATCTAGAGCATTTGGAAATCAAGAGTGGCATTTGTTAGGAATATTTAACGAATAAAATTAAGCTGTTTACTCACAAATCATTATTTAACTATAGTTAATTTAAAATATTTATATATTTAATGTAAATGGCGATGTTTGAAAACAATCAGAAATGTGAGGTTATGTTCATTCACTGCTGCTTGATCATATTATTTATTGCCAAATAAGATCGCAATATTGTAAGAGTGCACCCAAGTGGAGAAATAATGAAACACATCAAACTATATATCATAATCAACATTACGGGTTATTCATTTATTTTTTTAGTAAACAACTCACTAAAATAAGGAATCTTTTCATTATTTGCTATATTCAATGTATTTGTTGGAGAAAAATAATGCTTTGACCTGTTCAGAACATTAAAAAGGAGGAGCTTTCTTTATCACAAAAGCAGGAGCTGATAATGAGAAATCGATAAAAAGCGAGGTGAAACACGACTGCCATTGGTTGTAAAACAACATTCATTGAAATGTGATTGGTCATTGACTAGCATTTGTGGCATGAGTTAAATAGTCATTGTTTTTATAATGATTCTAATCTTAAACATGTTATATTCTTTTATTTCGTAGTTCAGTTCTCTTCCGGGTCCTACATCAACACTTTTGGTTGGTGGTCATCCATTAAAGGGGATTTATCCTCTTCTACCAGCACAGAATAGTTTAGGTCTCGCTGTATCAGTGTTTACATATGCTGATCAGGTGTACGTGGCAATTATATCTGACAGCGCCCTCAGTCCAGCAGCAAGTACACTTCTGCATCATCTTCACTGCCAAGTAAGTAATCTTCACAAGGGCTATTTCATTTGTAGCTAATAAGAAAAATATTTATATTATAATCCAATCTATATTTGGTCCTAATGAACAGTACTGACATTTTTTCCAACATTATTTAATTTTCTATTCACATTCTTTATTTTCTAGCTGTCAAGTTAAAACAATGTTGACAACATAAACTTTTATAATACCAGTTATTCAACTATTTTTGTAGATTCAGATTAGTAATAGCCACTATATCCTCAAATTCAACTAGAATTTCACATCAATTTTTTTAGGAATTAACACTATGAGGTATTATTTATTTAAGTAAAATTTTATCACCTCGTCTCTTATTCTTCTTCTTATTCAGAACTTTCTTCTTCAGTTCCATTCTCAGTATTTTCATGGCTGTTGTTTTGTCATCTTGAAGATCCACCTCCTGCTCCCTCTGTTGGTAGACTCAAGAACCTCGAAATCAAATCATTTTCGCCAGGAATTTCAAAGTCCACCAATTTCTCTTTTCCGTTTTTTATGTAGATTTAAGAAGAAGAAGAATGTGAGGTGAGGTGATAAAATTTTACTCAAATAGAATTTCACAACTTTTACTTTGTAAAAATATTTATATTAATTAATATAAATTTCTTATCTTTTTATATACATACATTGTACCGAAAGTATTATTTCGGTACGTGACATCTATGTACTGTTATCCTCCCTCTTCAGTGAGATTTATGAACTGTGCCAATTTCCTTCCTCTTTGTGTTTACTCCCACTCCTTTCCTACCCCTTCCCTCTGCGCTGTCTGTAAGTGCGCAACATCCCCTCTTCCTCGGAATACTCAAATATGTGAAGCAAGTTGTAAACAGGGACATTCATTCTTCATTCATCCCTTGGTTCATCGTCTGGTTGATGTCAGTCAGCTCGAGGAGAGCTGTGTTGTTTGGTTTTTGGTCCGGTAAGCCAGGGTAGGGTATCCGGGGGTATGGACCCTAATCCTCGGCTGGACTAAAAGGTATGCATGAGTGCTTGTGTGAGTAAATATTGTCATTTTTATTATTATTTCTGTATTGTCCACAAAACTGGATTCAAGTAATGACCAAGTTAATTGATTTATATTTATATTATTTATGTATTCATGTTTCCTTTAAAGTTTTATAATGGTCAAGAGTTATTTCTGTTGAAGCATTTTTTTTATATTTCAACTCCAGACTAATAATTGGAATATTAAATTATATTTTAGAAAACAATAATGTTTAATGACTGTGCTTGTTAGCTATGCTATTGCTGCCTTATATTTTTCCTATATACCAGCTTTCTCAAGGTTATATTAGCTCCCCTCTTCCTTCTATCTTTCATGGTTGTAAATATTATACTGAGTTAAATACGAGTCATATAAATTACTACAGTGTGTTTAAGAATTCGTGTTAATAATATTAATATATGTTATTAAATCTATATAGGAGGGAAGATGTATCAATCTTTGCCTCTAATGGGCCCAGGCAAAGTACAATAGATAGCACTTACATTTATGAATTGGACGCTACAATTAGGATAGCTAAACATATTGGTAGATTCTCTAGGCCAGTAAAGATCCAAATATGGTAATGTACTCTTCTGGATGCAGGGACCAGAAGGGTCTATGACTGTTCAATATATATATATATATATATATTATATATATATATAATTTCCGGTGTGGAAAGTAATAGGAAGCTACCACACCTATAATTCCCTAGTAAAGCTGTGCAGCATAGCATGAAAATGCTAAGATTGCAGTGAAAGACCTGCCCTAGGGCAGAACACTATAGAATAGTATCATCAAAATTCAGGTTTGTTACAGCTGATTTCCTTATTTCTTTTTTCCACGCTTCAATGTTCCTGTCAATCATTAACTTGTAGGTTGACTGAATAAACATCATCACTCCAACACTTCTTGGATCTTCCTTTTTACCATCTGCCTCAGGGAGACCAATACCATATCTTTCTTGTCCATCGATCTTCCTCCTTTCTTTCTAAATGACCATACTATAGTAGCCTCTTTGTATCAATTGTCTATGGTGGTTCCTTCAATTTCCATCATTTGTTAGATCATTTGATTAGGAACGTGTTGGTAGCTTAAATATTCCACAGATTCTTCTCCAAAAGTTTATCTCTAGGGCTCACAAATAGTTTTTTTTATTTTATATACAATTTATCTTATTTAAATATGTAACGTGTTTAGTCTAAGTTTGTACATGTTTGGAATCATTTTATATAGTAATAGATTTAAAGTGTCCACCGCTGTGGTCTCGAGGTAGCGTGCTGCCTTGTCACGCAGCGGGCCCGGGTCGATATCCGATCGGGACAGGCTCCTAGGTGAGGTTTTTTTTCGGGGTTTTTCGTCACCTGTAAGACAAATGTCAGGAAGCTTAGGGCCCAATGGTCCCCGAAAATCATCCGGCCATCATGATCATCATTTTATCATTATCATCATCATCCTTCACCGGTGTGTAAAGCAACGGGAAGCTACCACACCTACAATTCCCTAGTAAAGCTGCAAGGCATAGCATGAAAAATGCTATCATTGCAGTGAAAGACCTGTCCTCGGCCAGAATTACTATGGACGGATACATAAATAAAAAGATATTAACATTAATAATGGTTTTAATAATTTAAGCAAAATAAAATATATTAGATAAATAATATATTATTCCTTCATTTATCTTCCTCATCAACAAATTGAAATATAGAGGAATAGTCATGCTACATATTAGATCTTTAAATTCTGATACCAATTTTTATTTTAGATTGAATTGCTCTGGCAACTACTACTCCATCGCCGTGTTCCTGGGGAGTCAAGATCTCACATTCTTCTTCGTAGAACTGATGTTACAGGATCTCCCGTAAGGGAAGTAAGTGTGCTATCTTACGAAAAAAAATAAATGATAAAGTATATTTTCATTTGATGTTTTATTATTCATTTCATACATCTCAATGATGGATAAATTATATTTGAAGAGAAAAATTAGAGTGGAAAAGTCTTGGGTTCAAACCCCGGTCTGAGTGTATAATTTTTCTCTTCAAATATAATATACAATAAAACTTGTTCAAAGCGGAATCGCATGGAACCAACATTCCGCATTGCAAAAGAACAAAACTTAACCAATCTTAGATTATAGAGCACCTATATTAATTTTTATGTAGCTTGGATTAATATTGTAGTTCCGCTGCCATTGGAAAGTGAAGAACAGTACGTACGAGCGATTTCGACGGTAACACGTTAAAAAAAACAAACTCCCGTTTCGTCAGTGTTAATAATAATAATAATAATAATAATAATAATAATAATACTTTATTTATTCTGGCAGAGTTAAGGCCATAAGGCCCTCTCTTCCACTCAACCAGCAAAAATACAAATAAATATTCGACAAATATAGATATACACTATACTAATTATAAACAGTTAAAGATACAATAAATGTAGCAATGTAAATGTCATGTACAAACAACATTTTATAGGGTAATAACAATAATGATACGATAATAATAATAATAATAATAATAATAATAATAATAATAATAATAATAATAATAATAATAATAATAATATAAATATGATACATTATATGGGAAACACCAATTAATATATATATCTTACACTGGATAATAATGAAGTCGAGTTTAGAGCAAATATAAATTTAGATTTCTTTTAAAAGATGCCAATGTCCGGCAGCCCTTTATTTCTTGTGGTAGGGAATTCCAGTTGCGAGAAGTGGAGATGGTATATGCCATGGAGTGATGTGATGTCCTATGTTGCAGTATATTAAGTAAGAGACTATGTTGTGATCTTGTGTTTAAAAAATGTCTCTTAGGCGCATATCCTGAAATTAAAGAATGCAGTTTCGGTTTCCACTCACTAACTATATTTTTGTCCACATCCTTTGATTCCCCGCAAATTTCATTCCACATTACATTGTGTCATCTTTTAAAACTGTCCACAACCAACCTGAAGATGCCTTGAAATCGTTATTCCCTAGGGATACAGCAACAGCTAGAGCTTGACTCTGGAGCATCGGTCTGGATATTTGGAGATCTTTTGATCGTGGAGTTGTAAAACACTCCCACACCTCGTTGATTTCTTCATTCTTATTATATTTTTTTCTTTCCTCTTCATTTGACCATTTCCTTGCGTCCATTCATTAATTTTTTTTTCTTTGTGTTTTAAAACCTCATAAACTTGGGTTTTTCCACATTTAAATTTAGTCATTATTTCGCATATTGAGAGTTTGTTTATCTTTATCTTCAATCACTTTCACTTTTCCGTTTAATGACAATGATACATACGATTTATCCATCTTTATTCTGTAAATTCAGAACGCTACCTGTGAAAGATCGTACACAATCGGTCTCAGATCTTTAAGATTTTACAATGCACTGGTTATTTGAAAGACAGATGTCACACGTCAAATATTTGTTAAATGGACTGTATTTCGCAAAACGAGTGTGCAGTGAGGCCGAAAGAAAATTCCAGATACAGTTAGAAACTCTACTTTATCCAGCGGCAGGAATCATCACTTATTGTTAATTCGCCTAACGGGAATTCAATGAAGTGGAAACTAATTTATTTCCCTCTCTATCTTTCCACCTTATAAACATTTTCTTTCAAGAATTGTCTAGAAATGTCCTTGCATTTCTGCGTTGGACAGATTCCATTTTATACAAAATAAATACACGTAAAATTACTATTATTTTGCCGGGACCAATAAATTTGTTCACATTGGACAGATTTCCGCAATATTCACGTTCCGGATTAAACAAGTTTTACTGTATATTCATTGTAACTTTCTTTATGGGTGGTCCAAACAGGTTCAATAGGGGATTTTGAAAATTAATTACTCTATTTTATACAATAAAACATTAATTTAAAAAATATATAAATTGCTATATACAGTTTGAAAATACAACAGAAAGGAGCATTAGGGCCGCATGCAAATACATTAGTCTCTACTCAAATTACTTACAATCACTGGTGAGCTGACTCACCGTGAGTAAGTGCAAAGATCGAATTAGCTACCCACTAACTGGTCATGCATGAAAGTCGTCGTTTTCGTAATATTGGCAAGAAATTACCCAGAATTCTCAGCGATAAAACGATTTCCTTTGTTTTCGTCTGCTAGAGGAACGCAATTACACTTGCGTCCCGCAAATAATACCGTATACGACGACGTCTGCGTCGCGCGATATTACGCCGATTCTCCTGTTCTTCCAGTTGAATTCTTTGGTAGACTCTATCAAATTCCTCTTCTCCGCGTATACCGAAAACATGATCGAAGTCTTCAAGGTCCGACATCTTGGATAAAGCAGCAAGGTACGCGGCAATGTTTCAAACTACATCGGTTATCATCGGTTTCCATCGGGTTGCTCACGATTCGTTCTCTGCAAAGTCACCTCGCCAGGTAGCTTAGGAATTTCGACAATTATTATCGCATGAACAGATTTTTGAGCACGCAAAAATGTCTTTGGATGCAACTTTCTCAGCAGAGAATGACTTTTACGGTCTAATGCGTTCATAGATACGACCCGAGATCTTACTTAATAATAAGATTGGTCTGTCTGACACCCGCATTACTGATTTTATCATCACAATCAGTTAGCTCAATAACCCTTTAAGGGATATTATTGATTTATATTTTGTATTTTAAACCGGTTATTAATTTAATCATTCTTATTATAGTTACGGCTGAGGTTAACATGTGTTCAGGAGGAAGTACAGCGCCTTTCTACATGTCAAAGTCCAAACCAACAACAGGGTGATCAGAATGCAGAGTCAGAACAGCAGGATGCCACAAGACTACACAATCTGAAAATTGAGTTTTCAGAATTGCTCTCCGAGTTGCGCAGGCGTAACTCAGCAGCTGTGGGAGGCAATTTTCCTATGTTTGAGGTCAGTTTTCACATTAATACAAGTCCTGATCTTCACATACAGTACAATCCTTGAATTTGAATTCATTTCATCATGTTACTGTGTTTAATACTAGCTAATACCCGGTGTGCGGTGCTACGCCTAAATAAATGAAAATTAATGTGTTTTTATGTTTAGTTGAATAAGTGAGATAAAGAATAATTATAGATGTATAATTCGTTATTGTGAGTTATCCATAAAATAATACCTGCCATATGCTGCTAATGCTTGCACAGGAATCTACGTACTTGTCTCGATCTTCTTGGCATCAATGAAAGTCAAAAATGGTTATTGTGAGTTATCCATAAGAGATAAACATATGCTGCCATGGGCTATTTTGTAGAGCTTTTTGAGACATTCAATTCTGTGTACATTAATTTTGTGTGTTTGTTATGGTTTAGGCAGCGTAAGCCATTTAAGCAACCAAAGAGCTACTTTTTTTTCACGTTTTCCACTACAAAGGGCGATTTTTAAGGATGGATGTAGCAGTTGAATATCGAAACTCTCATAAAGCCTGTGTTCATCCCGGGAATCTCCTGAACGTTTTGCAAAAAACCCTATCACAATTGGATCAACGGCCGTGCATAAAGTACGAACAAACAAACAAACAAACTATATTTGAAGAGAATTTTTTTTTTTTCGCCTAGACCGAAAATTTTTCTCTTCAAATATAATTTATCCTTCTATGAGAAGTGTTAAATTAATAATAAAAATCGTAAACAAACAAACATTCATTTTTATATATTAGATTACAAATAACTTATAACTAAATTTCCAAGACTGAATGAATTTTGAATTGACTATTTAACTTATGCCCCAAATGGGAGTCAATGACCAATCATGTTTCAATTAATTTTGTTTCACGACCAATGACAGTCGTGTTTCACCTCGCTGTTTATCGACTTCTCTTTACCAAAATAAAGAAAGCTTCTCCTTTTTTAATATTCTGAACAGGTCAGAGCATTATTTTACAGTGACTGACTCTCCAACAAATTCATTGAATATAGCAAATAATGAACAAATTCCTTCGAACTACACATTTGATAAATTTGTGTTCAATAATTGTGTTTTTAAAAAATGATTTTATTGAGTTGTTCCCTAAAAAAAATAATTAATAACCTATTATGTTGGTTATGACATACAGTTTTATGTGTTTCATTTTTTCTCCACTAGGGTGCATTCTTACAATATTGTGATGCTATTTCAAGTTTCTCATGCCAGATGGTAATAAATAATATTATATGCAAGTTGCACTGGATGAACAAATAAAACATAACGACACAATTCTGATTTGTTTTCAAACATTGCCATTTTCATTAAATATATAAGTATTTTAAAATACTGGTAACTATATTTAAAAATGATTTGTGAGTAAACAGCTTAATTTTATTTGTTAAATAGTCCTAACAAATGCCACTCTTGATTTCCAAATCCTCTAGATAAATTCACTCGTCACTTCGTGACATCATGAATTTATCGATGATTTGGAAATCACTCGTGACGTTACTAATGAAAAAGATCCTGGGAGATGGAGTAAGGTATAGTAAATATTCTCTCTGCTACTCCTCTCAAGGTACTAATTCATAATATACTTTCTAATGAAAGTTCAAATATAGGAGAGAGGACACACTGTAGCTCAATTGGACGATGTTATACATCAACCGGCTAAGCGCCATGTTTTAAAAAAATGCTATTTTGATGCCATCTGTTGCACTGGCTCATGAGGTAAGTGTACACACACTTTCAGCACTAAATATTTATATCTTATATCTTATTGTCCTCCGGGAGGGACTTTAACTCGTGGGTCCCGAGTCTGAAGATTTTCAGGCTGGTAAAAGATCCTTAAGCCTGAATGAAAAGGCCTCTAAGCAAAATTTACCGAATTTTCCCGTCTTAGTACTTACCTTGGTTTCCTAGATGTCAGTATGAGGCGGAACGCTCAAATGACATCTATACGAAAACAAGTGTAACTAAATTAGTATGGTTCAAATTCTTCCCTGTAGGGGCAGAGCGCCTAAATTTCTGTTAAGGGAAACATGGGCTTACAAGATACAAGATGATTAAAGAAAAATGTAAACAACATCAGTCTTATCGCAGATTCTATGTTTTGCAACAAACGGCTATGAAACCAGATCTTCGAAAGTGTTAATCTAAATTTTGCATCATGCAGCTAAGCATCAACATTCCCATTCTTATATTGTTGATGCATAACTGTCAAACAAAGAAAATAACTTGCAATATCCAATATTGTTATTTTGGTGCTACAATAAGTAGTGAAGGCTGACTTAAAATTTAAATGTATTTTTCTCAAAACTTACATAAAGGTGGATAGCCGGTTAATGCATAATGTCATCCAATTATTCTACAAATTTTATTGCAAATAAGATTATGATTATACATATATAGTGTTCTGCCCATGAGCAGGGCTTTCACTGCAAACTCAGCATTCTACATTCTTTCTTTAACTCAGCTTTCCTTTTTGTATCTCCATACAAACCATTTACTTTAATATTGTCTATCATCTGATGTCTTTTCCTGCCCCTAACATTCTTTCTGTTAACCATTCCTTCTACAACATTCATCAGCAGGCAGTTTCTTCTTAGTCAGTGGCCAATCCAATTGATTTTCCGCTTCTTTATGAGTTCCATCATTGTTCTTCCTTTACCCACTCTGTCTAGCATATCTTTATTATGATGATAATTGTATATATTTTGATTGAAAGGATGAAGAATTGGGAGGAGAAATGTGGCGCCCAAGACGTCGTGCAATGTCATGTTCATCATCCCGTCGTAGCAGTCGCTCATTCGTGGGGCTGCTGACATCGGCAAGACCTGCAAGTTTCATAGAATCATATTCTGTCAGAAGTCCTGCAAATCCATCAAGTCCTATAATATTCAGACCAACAAAATCTGTGCCAGGTTCAGCAAGACCTTCCAGTTACATAGAACCACATTCGTCTTCCAGTTCAAGTCCTCTCATTTGTCGAGCTGCAGCTAGCGAGTGTATACTTCCTGGAGCTGTTGGTCCACTCAGCCCTGTAGACCTGCACACATCCAGTAACAGGAATAGTCCAGTCCTGCACTTGGTTCAACGATCTGCCTTCTGTAGTACCAACATTTCTGTCATTTCGGAACATCCCGGGGAAATCAGAGAAAATCAAATCTCTTCTGTTGTTAATGAATCTGTGAATTCTGTTTTTTCAAGTAATGATGAACATGATGGTGAATGTGTGGATAGTGAAGGAACATATGATATGGTGGTTCAATCTATTCATGATTCTTATCATGATATTCACTCTGACAGAAACATTACCCAAAACTTAGCTCATAATACCCAAAGTACAACTGACTGTGCAATACAAGTGGAAAATTTAAATTCCCCCTATCATTCTCCAAATAAACTCAAAGATAAGGGGATCACAACAAGCCCTAAATTCATACCTGCAAATATTAATATGAAAAACCAAGTACATTCCTTACCTAATAATAGTGGTATAAACACTAAACCATCAATTGATTCACCCATAAGAACTATATCACAAGCAACAGATGACAAAAACCTAAACGCTTCAACAATGAATCCTAAAGAATTACAGACAAATTTTCAAAATAATCCAGTTCAAAAGACGCTTTTTGCTGAATCTTCTGAATGCTTCACAAATAAGGGACCAATACAATCACCGTGTAAAAAAAGTTTAATGAATAATTCTATAAATATAAATCACTCAACAGAACTCAACACACAAGACATAAATGCCCAAACTAATACATCTGATGCTACCTCAAATCAATCTGTGATTAAATCATTAGAGAGTTCTAATAATGCTTCTGAGCCTCACAACCAATGTCAAAAACACCACAAAGAAAAATCAGTTTTAGAAAAAACAACGAAATCAGAATCAAACACGAGACAGTATTCAGATAATACAACGAATTACAATGCACCAGCCTGTGTTGTCACTTTATCTTCTTCTCCAGAACAGACAGAATCTAACAGACAAACAAACATTCCTCCTGGCATGTCATGTAGCATAAGTATCCCAGAACTGTCTTGTAGCCTTTCCAGTACCAGTTCAGTTCTAACTGGAGAACAATCTATTGGTTATGAGGCAATGGAATCGCCAGAAACTAGTCCTACGTTATCATTAGTTAGTCCAAAATATTCTTTCAGCTCTTTGAGTATTTCATCAGAATCATCAGGAAAAACTTTCAATTCATCCAGTACATTTCCACCAAGTACACCAAGTAGCCCTTCACAATTTGAACATGCCAGTAACTTTAACAGCTGTCAAGAGTCCAAGTAACAAAGTATATTTGTGATTACTTCGTAATGTTTACATATTTTCTTATTATTACATCCTAATGTATTGCTTGCCATTACAAATATTACATATTTACAAGGAATATTTTATTATTTATTATTCAATAGAATTAAAAAGGAATTACACCAAAATATTTTATTTAAACAATTGCCATTAAATTTTATTTTTGAAGAGAAAAATTTTCGCCTAGACCGAGACTCGAACTCGGGACCTTTGGCTTTCCGGGCCAAATGCTCTATCAACTGAGCTACCGAGGCGAGTTGCGATCTAGATGCAATTTTTTTTCTCTTTATACGTTGTAATTCCCTCGGTAGCTCAGTTGGTAGAGCATTTGGCCCGGAAAGCCAAAAGTCCCGGGTTCGAGTCTCGGTCTAGGCGAACATTTTTCTCTTCAAATATAATTTATCCTTCAGTGAGAAGTGTTAAATTAATAATAAAAACTTCAATAGAAGCCCTACTGACTTTATAAAGTAGTGTAAAATTCCCAATTAATGTCTTCTTAACTAACAGGCCGCCATATGCAAAGATAGAAGCAACGGTTTCAAAGCATTTGGCGCGAGGGAATTACAACGTATAAAGAGAAAAATTTGCGTCTAGATCGAAACTCATCTCGGTAGCTCAGTTGGTAGAGCATTTGGCCCGGAAAGCCAAAGGTCCCGGGTTCGAGTCTCGGCCTAGGCGAGAATTTTTCTCTTCGAATATAATTTATCCTTCAGTGAGAAGTGTTAAATTAATAATAAAAACTTCAATTGCCATTAAGTTAAAATTGTAAATAAATGTAGTTAGTAATGTATCCATTAATTTATTTTTCTCATATTAGATCATCATTTCATTTGTATCGAATCTAGTCGTATTAAACTGAAAGTAAATAGTGTATATAACTATTTAAGTCAAAAAGTAACTTTAATATGACACAAGGAATTCCAAACTAAATAATGAAGTGTTTGGAATTGTCCCTTTCAATATATAAACTTGTGATTCACACTGAGAAACCGATTAAGAATCTTTTTGGTCTGGAGTAGCTAGTCTGCTTCAAAATCCAAGATTTGTGGGTTTGATATAATCTCTTGATGGATATGTCTTGATTTTATGACTATTTCACAATGTTAGCATATTTCTGCTTTTGAACTTTTACAGCAAAGATCACTAAGAAGTTTAATTTAAGATTTATTAAAGAATTCTAGATCATATCCATCGTAGCCGTAAGTGGTATTTAAAAAGGCTTAACTTGCAAACCACTCATAAAAGGAACCGGGAGGATGTCCTTAAAACTTGTACCACATGTACAGCCTTTAAAAGAATTGATGGCGAACATATAATTTTTAAGTCCCAGAACGAAGCCATTGCGCATGATCAGAGGTCAGCTACTTGGTTCACAAGTGCACAACTATTTGAGAAACTAATATCCGTTCTATTTCATTGTGAGTTGTTCAAGGGAAAATAATTTTGCGTAAATATATAGTGTGGTAAATGCCCTAAATAAAACAAAGCAAAACAAATAAAATAAAACAAACAAAATGAATTGAAATAAGGACGAGAGAGGAGAGAGAGAGAGAGAGAGAGAGAGAGAGAGAGAAAATAACAGCGGGATTGTACACACGATCTAATGCATGGGAAACAGATGTTCCCACCACTGGACCACAACCATCCTTGCTAGAAACAGTCTGTATGAAGTGATGCAATACTCCAGGACTTTAATAGTGAGTGGAGAACATATTTTTATTGACTCACCTCATATAATTTCAAATTTCTTTGATACCGACGGTTTCAGAAAATGTCATGTCCCTCTTCATTACTTTGGCACCAATAAATAAATTTAGTCTGGAAAAACTTCTAAGTACCAATAAAAAATCAACATCCCAGACAGTAAGAAATCTGGAATTTATCAAATAAATTGTAATGATTGTAGCAAAGTATACATAGGAAAAACAAAAAGGAATTTGGAAACATGCACAAGAACATTTTAGAAATATTAAAAATTGTGAAATTGAAAAATCAGCAATTGCTGCACATAGTTTGCTAGAACATCATAAAATTGAAAAAGAGGCAAAACTTTTGAAACAATTGGATAAACAGTTGGAATTGACATTTTGGGAAATGATATTCAATCAGAAGAATAAATATCGATCTATGAATTTCGATATTCCGGTGGATAAAAATTTAATTACAAAGTTTACAATCCCAACGAAAGATGGCAGCACAAGAGGTGAAGTCATTAGAGAAATCAACAATCACAGAATTTCATCAGTTGAAGCCATGACTGAAGAGGGACATGATAATTTCTGAAACCATTGATCTTAAAGAAATTTGAAATTATATAAGGTGAGTCAATAAAAATATGTTCTCCGCTCACTATTAATGATATAACCTCATAATGTTTACTTCCCAATATTAATTTAAATATAACTCCAGGACTTACTTATATAATATTGAAATTAGATATTAACTTAACTTGTTTAAATTAATCAGACAATAGTTGTGGAAATAAACAATCTTGTTATTCCTTGTGTTTTGTAAATGAAGTAATGAGATGTTATAATCATTATTAATTTTCTATATATGACTGTTTCACTTAATGTATTTATTTATCTATATACAGAGTGAAAATTATTTAAACCGACAAACTCTGGGAGGTTATAGGGGACACCAAAACAAATGTTTTTCCCTAATACCATTTTTTCCTATGAGGATTATTTAAACCAGTAGAGGGAGTATTACGCTCTTCAGTTGTCTTGACTGCAACTGCTGTTGATGGTAGGAATTGTTTTGTCCACCAGTGTAGTAGCGAATTGTATCTGTTTACTAATGGAGCGATACATCTGGAGTGAGTACACTGATATGTGTGGGCCGGTGTTGGAGACTGTTTAATTGGGACATATCTCCTACCTAGGCCATTAAATGGCAGGCACTATTACAATTTTCTCGCCAGAGCATTGCCAGAATTGCTGGAAGACGTCCCGCTTCCTACAAGAAAATGCATGTGGTTCCAACATGACGGGGCGCCGGCACATTTCAGTCGTCGTGTGCGTCGATTTTTGAACCAACGGTTTTCAGAAAAGTTGATTGGCAGAGGTGGTCCTGTACCATGGCCTGCTCGATCCCCAGATATGACCCCTTTGGATTTTTTTGTGTGGGGAGAGATGCGCAACCTTGTTTACGCAACTCCTGTTGCATCAGAAAAGGATCTGGTTGCCCGGATAGTAGCAGCAGCAGGAACAATCAACGATACTCCTGGAGTTTTTGCCCTGTTAGACAGAACATGATCCGCCGGTGTAACCTTTGTTTACACGTCAATAGAGGCATTTTTGAACCTCTACTGTAATTTAAGTAATTGCATTGTTTTAATGTGTTGTCTCTTGGTAATAAAAAATGCAAATGTGTTTGTTGGTTTAATTAATTTGCCGCTAGAGAAATCTTCCTCTAGCGGTTTAAATAATCCTCATAGGAAAAATGACATTAGGGAAAAATATTTGTTTTGGTGTCCCCTACAACCTCCCAGAGTTTGTCGGTTTAAACAATTTTCACCCTGTATATACAAATGTATTTATTTGACAAAGCCCAGTAACATGTAAGCACTATGAAAATTAAAATTTTATTTAAAAAATCTTCCTGACCGGGATTGAGCCTGGGCCTGCATCATCGTGAGGGAGCGTCTTACTGACTGCTCCACTGAAGCGAACGATACAATTACTGCATGAAGAGAGACTTATGTCACCTGATTTCAACTCAAAGGAGACAGCACACGTAACAACTTACTGGTGTGAATCGCTCTTCAAAACTTCAACTTTCCATCATCAAGAGTTGTGCCATCAAGTCTTTCATAGGCTGTACATAAGTGAATGAATGAATACCTAAATATTAAAGTTATACTTTGACTTAATCTAGATTGACAGCTCATGTTTGAAGCTTTAACTTTACCTAATATAGATTAAGTATATCTAATAGTGAAGTAAAACTTAGTAATTTAACTTAATTATAATAAGCTCTATCATCATAAATTAATATTTTTTCATTATAAGTAGATCAGGGTATAGATTACAGGCAAATAGAAAAATTAATATATGGTAATTATCAAAGTTTCACTGTATAAAACAATGGTTGCATTATAATATGGAGGTATGTGACAATCAAAACCTAATTTAATAAAATTCTAATGGGAAGTAACACTATGAGGAAAATTATCAATATTACATAATTGAATCATATTTATACCTCACCTCGTAAAAATATGTATTTCTCACTGATTTAGTTTCAGTGATCATCATCTCCATCCTCATCTAAACTCCAATTCAGAGTCAGAGTAAAACTTAGCTCACAATGGAAATAATGGTTTTCAAAACTAGTCGGTGAGATATACATATCTTCGTGAGATGAGGTTTAAAAATGACTAATTCAATTATGTAATAATCGAAACCAAATTTGAAGGCTCAAGAATCAGAGCATGATAGCATTGTTTTCATTAAATTTTTATTTTATTTTTCTTTGCATTTATCAACAAGCATTTTACATAGAATAAAAATATGATTAATAAATTACAATAGGAAGTAACATTATGAGGTTTTTTTAATAAATCAGGTGAATCTGGATCATCTTACCTCATAAATACTTGTGTATCATTTGACATGTTTCTATATGTTGTCCATACCATCGTCAATTTTCCAGTTGAATTTTATGTTGTCAATTCCCACACCATCTTTTTGGTTGATGGAACAACTTGTGAATCAAATCTTTTCCCTTGGGAATTTCAAAGTTCATAATCCTGTTTTTGTTCTTCTGCCACCCAAAAGATGGTGTGGGAGTTGACATCTAGATCCTACAACATAAAATTGACAGTCAGGAAAAGCTGAGGATGATACGGACAACTTATTGAAACATGTCAAATGAAACACAAATATGTATAAGGCAAGATGCACCAGATTCACCTTATTTATTTATATAAATATGAATCAGAAACTTTACATATCACCTCATAAAATATGATCCTCTCACCTGGACATGTTTCAGAGATCATCATCTCCAGTTTGAATTAAATTCTGGAATTTAGTTGATAATGGGGATGATCTCTGGAACATAAAAGCCTGTAAAGTGATGAGGTGAAGTGTAAAGTTTCCGATTCAAGTCAAAATTTATTTGAGAATGAGGATGATTGGTAAAATATTCCAAATGAGAGGTTCATATTTTATGAGATGAGGTATAAATTTTTGAATTCATATTAATTCTATTGATACTTACCAGATAGAGTCACTTCCCATTAAATTTTTATAATGCTTATTGCATGTTAATCCAAATAAATGATTTTAAGTACCAAGTTTAAATTCCCATTTTTTTTTCACCTTGTAGCATGTTATAGTTCTAAATAAATGCCTCTTCATGCAAGAATTAAAAATATATGATAAGGTGTAATTTAAGAAATATTTTGTAGAATTATAGTAATAAAACAAAATTGAAATTATGAAATATCAGTTATTCTTAGAATTAGACTCATAAGAAATATATAATTCTGAAAATCAAGCCATAATACATCCCAATAAAATGGCTTTATGCCATATTTTTATCTAAATTGTTAAATTAACAGAAATATATTTAAACAAAATTTGATTTCAAATAATCATTTTTAATCAGAGTTAATTTAAATGTGATAAATTATCTGTCCATTCAGTGACATTATAAAAAATAACCATAACTCCTAAAAAATTAATTAGACTACTGATAAACTTAATCAAAGGTCAAGCAAATGATGAGTGCTTACTTGGTGTTATTTAACACAGTGTGTGTGTGTTGGCTTTTAGTATACGGTATCCTCTATATCACCTAATATTACTACATCATCAGTAGGGCAAGGCATTTTATGACCTATAAATTGGTAAAAAATGCATTTATGACCTAAAAAAATGCAAAAAATTACCAATAAAATAAAAAATGACGAATAAAAAGTTAAGAATTACCAATAAAAATATTATTTATTAGATTAAGTACTCATTTGATTACTGAATTACATAAAATTTAACTTAAAATCAAAATATTAAAAGAAAAGAATTAAAAAATACATATTACAGAATCTTTTATTGCAGAAAATCCATTTCAATTACACAGTGCACTTTTACAGCAATTTTGAATTGCAGTTAACAATCAGAATAAGGGTAGAAGCTAGCATAAGCTCTAAGAAACTGAATAAAATTCCTAGAAGTGGGCAAGTTCATTATGCACATACCTTGAAAAATAGGGGTAGTAGTTAGCAAAACAACTACTTAATTCCAAGAAATTGTATTGACAAGGAAAAATACTGAATTATAATAAAAATCTTAAATCAAATACAAATAATGTCACAGCCTTCCGGAAAAGTGTAAAAAATGCTCAAAATGATCTATCCCTAAGAAAGTTAAGAAAATGCAAAAAAATGCCCTAATGAATTGCTTTTATTTAATTCGTTTTTTAATGCCGTACATTTTCATATATGCAAGCAATGTTTCAACCTTCATATGAAAAAGATGCAAAATCATTAATTGCCTTGCCCTAATCATCAGTATATACGAAGATTGTATTGAGTTGTATGCCTTTTTTATCATCTAAAGATTTGATGACATGCTCTAATACAAAATTGAATAGTAAAGGAAATAGTGAATCTTCTTGTTTTAACCCATTGTGCATTTCAAAATTATCTGAAAACTATTTGTCCACCTCACCCTACTTGTTGTGTCATTTAGACACATTCAAGTAACTCTAACTAACCTTATAAGAATTCAGAATTCCAGAAGAATTCTCGCTCTTAATTGAATTGTGTGCCCATTTGAAGTCTACATATATTTGATGTACACACTGTCATATTCACATTTATTTTCTAAAATCTGTATTGTATTAAAAATCTGATCTGTTGTAGACCTATTTCCTCTAAATCCACATTGAACGATCATCTGTTACATCATCAATTTAATGAGTAAGTCTTGTCAATTATATATTTGTTAGAATTTTGTGAGAAATTGAAGGTAATGAAATGCCCTTGTAGTTGTTACAATCAGTTTTATTTATTTACTTATTATAATTATCATACAAAAAGAATGTATTCCTATCTACTAATTATAAATTTTGCATTAGGGAATTTTATATTCCAATAAATATATTTGTTATCATATCTATAACGTTTAATAAATATATAATTTTATTTGTTACAATATCCCAAATCACAACTACACAAATTCACATAAAAAAACAGAATCTGAGCCTTTAGCCATAATCTTGTGAATTCAATCTGAGAAGATTGGTTGTTGCGCCCTGCACTTTGCAAAAGAATAATGAACAAAGCATAGTTTTATGAATTATATACTCCATTATAATCATTTAATGTAAATTATTTGTAGGCCTATATGCCTTCTATAATCCACAATAATATTTTTTAGCAATAAGATTAAATTCATGACTCGAGTCATATATGAGGAAAGGAAAGACTCCCTAGCTCTCGGATGCCCTAATAGCGTCGTGGTAAAAAAAAAACAAGAGTTAACCAAGAGAGGTTAGATAGTAAAGTTAAAAGAGTCTGGTATAAGTAAGTGGAAGAAAGGAAGAAATACCAGATTGGTTAAAGATAAAAGTAAGAAGCAAAACACAAGTAAGTGGAAGCAATGTTTTGCTCAGCTTGGGCTTCTTGTAGTCGCCATCCACATATCCCCTAGATGGGGACCCCTGAGATATTTAATAATAATGAAAAACTGAAATCAAACTTTTAGTTAGAGGATCTACTGTTGCATTTGTTTATCTCCACTGTACAATTCCTGAACAGGGTGTAACTATTTCTCCATGTGATTAATTACAGTATGTATATAAAAATAAGGTCATGAGTCAGTAAAAATTTTCCCAGTTTTTCCTCAGTTTATCATACCAATTTTCACGATGATCTTATGGTTACTTACAATCAATGTTTGTGCATTATTTATTTTCCCTGCGTTTTCCTCTTATTTCATTATTTTAATATATCACCTGTAACAATATCCAATTAATATTGTAATCAATTGAGTTGGTTTTTACTTGATGAAAATCCATATTTATTAATTAAATAAAAATAAAACGTAGTTTTATTTGATTTTCATATTTATTATATACCGAAACAGCTGTCACTGAATTATATAATAAATATGAAAATCAAATAAAACTACATTTTATTTTTATTTAATTAATAATTAATATTGTTATTACCAACTCAAGCAAGGAATTAAAATCTGTAACATTTAGCTTTTCAGGAAAATCAGAATGAAAATATAAGTGCCAAAGTACAAGATAATTACGTAACAAGTTTAACAGTGGTTGAGTATAATTTTTTTCAGTACTTTTTTCTTTAGTAATTTTTAAAAAATTTAAAATGTGAAAAAAAAATGCATACATATTCTTGAACTATTTTAGGAAATATAAGACTATGAGGTTTAATTTAAAATTTAAAACAAAATTTCTTTACACCTCACCTCGTACCCTGTCTTCTAATTAAGGGGAGATTAAAAGCCCTATCCCGACAATGTTAAAATGTAAAACTCTGAGACCCATTTCCTCAGAAACTATTTGAGGTGAATTTTTTGTACTGTTCAGATACATACTCAGTAAGTTTACTGAAGCACTTTTGAGTTACGTTTATTCTTACTTTTGGAAAGATAATTTTTGTTTTAAACTTTAATTTTTTTTTAACTTTTGCAAGTTTTCATTAAAAAAAACAATAATTGTAAGAGCACTAAAGGGGTTCCATATCAACAGATGTAAGTATTATACATGCTCAAAAATTGTCATACATTTACTTCTTATAGTTTCTCAAAGAACGGGTCTTTTAAATGAAAATTTTAGTTTGTTGAAAAATCCAGTTTTAGTAAAATGTTTGTTGTGTCAAATTTGTGATGCAGCCTTACTTTTAAAAAATGTATTAAAATTACTTAAAATGAACATATATAAATAATATCCATATCAATTTATGCAGAATATTTCAAACTATTTAAAAGTAGAAAAAACCAAATTTGATAATTTTTTTACTAAAATCACCTTTTAATCTCCCCTTAAACCAGTTTCAAAACCTAGCCAGTTTCATCATCAGTGAATTCATGACAAGTTGAATGAACCAGGTTGAAGGAACAACAAAAATGGTGAAGTGGAAAAATCTGCAGTAGCCGCTCATGCTAGGTCAGAAAATAATATCAAAAGAAAGACTAAATTAATAAAACAAATAGAAAACCAAAAGAGCTCACAGTTTAGAAAAAAAATCCACATAAAAAACCAATAAGAAAAATTAATGAATTTGAAATTCCTAGGGAAGTTGATTTGATTCGGAGGTTCATTGATCCACCAACAGATGGAGTAAGAATCAGTGCTCTTAAACAATAGAACATTGGTCATGAATTTACTGATGATGAAACTGCCTAGGTTTTGAAACCAGTCTAATTACAAGACAGGGTATGAGGCAAGGTAAAAATAATTTTATTTTAAATTTTATATAGTTTCTTGTCTATTTTCTACGTTGTATGTTATATTCTCAAGTTAGATTATTAAATTTCTAATGTCTCCATTTCTCATCATATTATAATAAATAAACATTATTATTTATTGTATTATCATCATTGCCATTGTCATAATCATATAATTATGCAATTTTCTTGTGTTTATTTGTAGAATTTTACACAATATGTAGTAATAGAATCACCTCTTTAATGCATAGATTGTCCCAAAATAAAAACAACAATAATTCATCGTCATCTCAGCCAAATATTTAATTTATTCAAGTCGATGTTTCAATCTCCTTGTGCGAGATAATTTTCAAGACATTTAATAAACAAAAAGATTTAAGTGAATGGTGTGAAACATATGATTTCTTATTTAACTTTCACAGAGAGAAAAAACACTGAGGTTTAATTTAGCAATCAAATTAATATTTTTATTACCTCACCTCATATCCTTTTTCTTCTAGACTGCAGTTTCGGAGCTATATCTCCATCCTCAGTAGTCTCTCATCGACTGGTGTTATATCGTTTCTTGATGGTTTCTTCTTTCTTCTGTCATTGGACTGATGAACCTCTGGATCAAATCAATATTTGCAGGAGTTTCGAAATTCACGAGTTTTTCTTTCTTGATTTTTGGATGTGGATTTTTTTCCAAACCACATCCAAAAAAAAAACAAGAAAGAAAACTCGTGAATTTCCGAAACTCCCGCAAATATTGATTGATCCAGAGGTTCATCGGTCCAACGATAGAAGGAAGAAGAAAACCGCCAAGAAATGACATAACACCGGTCAACGAAAGGCTACTGATGATGGAGATATAGCTCTGAAACTGCAGTCTAGAAGAAAAAGGATATGAGGTGAGGTAATAAAAATTTTAATTTAATTCTTATATGATTCCTTATTAAAATATTTTAATCATAAATTAGAATTTTGAATTTGTTCATTTAAATTTGTAAAAAAAAATATGTTGTGATGGTTACTATGTATTATAAACAACCATATCAAATTTATGTTTTCATTATTCATTTCATGCATCTCAATGATGGATAAATTATACTTGAAGAGAAAAATATACGCTCAGACTGGGGTTTGAACCCAGGACCTTTTGCACTCTAGGCAAATACTCTACCAAGTGAGTGAGAATTAACAGTGTATATAAGAGAATGATTTGCATTTAGATTGGAGTTTCTCAGGTAGCTCAATTGGTAAATCATTTGCCTAGAGTGCAAAAGGTCCAGGGTTCAAACCTCAGTCTGAGCGTATATTTTTCTCTTCAAATATAATTTAACCATATCAAATATCTTGAAAATAATCTCACACGAGGAGATTGAATAAATTAAACATTTGACTGAGATAATAATTAATTATTGTTTTTTATTATTAACTAGTCTCAGGGAATAATATTTATAATATTTAATATTATTCCAAAACAATACTATAATCCAATATCTCCCTTCTTTATATTTAAATTGTGTTTTGTAAGATTAAAGTTGTCCACGCGGCCATGAACCTACGGGTTCGATAGTGCCAGTAAGTAAGTAAGATTAAAGTAATTATGAAAATATGTACTTCTATTTAAAGTAAAGCTAACATTAACAAAAATCATAAATGAATGAAAATCAATTTAGAAGATTAAAATTCTTTTTATCTTGTAAATAGAGAAGCTGTAACAGACTCTACAGAAAATAAAAAGTTTATGAAATCAAGCTTCCTTATGAAAATCATTTTGAAAAAAAGTGTTACCTTTTGAAAATAAGATATTTTTTTATAGGAGAAGAAAACAAGCAAAAAGAAATTTACTAATCTTCCATGTAATTTTTTTATGTACTTCATTCTTATCGATAGATAATTAAACATATAAAGATATGTTGTATCTAGGATCTTTATGTATAACCAGGAGGTTATGCATTTCTATTGTATTCTTTCTGAAGGAATTGACCAATTTTTAGTGATACTATGAAATGCTCTTTCTCTAAAGGATTTACACAACTTTAATTTTATAACAATATTACAATTTCATTCTCAACTTTTATAAGATTCATGATGTGTTCCGTTGAGGTTTATTCAAAATTAATATAAAATTATAGAATATTCACCTGAAAGGTCCGTCTCCTCAACTTAATTATCATTTAACTGTAGCGCTTTCGGGACTTGTCCCATCATCGGCAGGATTCAAAACTGGAGTTTCACTGAAGATCTGGTAGAGGGGGGTTGCATGTATTGGGTTCGTTTTCGTTTATCAGGCTGTCGTTGTGAGCTGCTTTCATGATTTCCATCTCTTCGAGTACGTTTATCTTCGATGGATTATTTTCTCTGTGCAATACTGTTAGAGAAAATAATCCATGCTTTCATGTTGTCTTTTTAGTGTCCATGCTTCACTACCATAGGTCAACACTGGTCTAGCCAAAGTGTTATATAAACGTAATCTGGTGTTTTTTTGTAGGGATGGTGTGCCTATATGTATGCTAGTTTCAACTGTTTACATGGAATAATTGTAGAAGTAGTGTACAAACATTAACACAAAAATAATAGGTTTATGATCTAATATTAAAACATAACTAAATTATACAGGTCATTGATGAATTGAAACCATTAAATCATAGAATAAGAAATAGATAATTTAATATAATTAGTATTATGGATATCTATAAATTAATATTGGGAAGTAAACATTATGAGGTTATATCATTAATAGTGAGTGGAGAACATATTTTAATCGACTCACCTCATACATTTCCAAACTTCTTTGATACCGACGGTTTCAGACAATATCATGCCCTTTTTCAGACAATATCATGCCCTTCTTCAGCCATGGCGTCCACTGATGAAATTCCGTGATTGTTGATTTCTTTAGTGACATCACCTCTTGTGCTGCCATCTTTCGTTGGGGTTATAAACTTTGTAATTAAATTTTTATCCACCGGAATATCGAATTTGAAATTGCCAGAAATTGGCAGAAATTGCCAGAAATTGGCTGAAATTGGCTGAAATTGCCAGAAATTGCCAGAAATTGCCGAAATTGCCAGAAATTGGCTGAAATTGCCAGAAATTGGCTGAAATTGCCAGAAATTGGCTGAAATTGGCTGAAATTGCCAGAAATTGGCTGAAATTGGCTGAAATTGCCAGAAATGTTGAAATTGCCAGAAATGTTGAAATTACCAGAAATGCTGAAATTACCAGAAATGTTGAAATTACCAGAAATGCTGAAATTACCAGAAATGTTGAAATTACCAGAAATGCTGAAATTACCAGAAATGCTGAAATTACCAGAAATGTTGAAATTACCAGAAATGTTGAAATTACCAGAAATGTTGAAATTACCAGAAATGTTGAAATTACCAGAAATTTTGAAATTCCCAGGAATTTTGATCTGATCCAGATGTCCATTGGTCCACCAACCAGTGGGAGTAAGAAGCAGTTCTCCCAAATGACTTAATGTCTGTCGATGAGATATTACTGAAGACGAAGCCACTTTAGGCTTTAAAATCTGTATAATTAGAAGACTGTATACGAGGTGAGGTATAAATATCTATTACTCACTAATTTTACCTTATTCATCTAAATTAATCCTAAATTACCTTTATTCATCTAAATTAATCCTAAATTACCTTTATTCATCTAAATTAATCCTAAATTACCTTTATTCATCTAAATTAATCCTAAATTACCTTTATTCATCTAAATTAATCCTAATTTACCTTTATTCATCTAAATTAATCCTAAATTACCTTTATTCATCTAAATTAATCCTAAATTACCTTTATTCATCTAAATTAATCCTAAATTACCTTTATTCATCTAAATTAATCCTAAATTACCTTTATTCATCTAAATTAATCCTAAATTACCTTTATTCATCTAAATTAATCCTAAATTACCTTTATTCATCTAAATTAATCCTAAATTAACCTTTATCATCTAAATTAATCCTAAATTACTTTATTCATCTAAATTAATCCTAATTTTACCTTATTCATCTAAATTAATCCTAAATTACCTTTATTCATCTAAATTAATCCTAAATTACCTTTATTCATCTAAATTAATCCTAAATTACCTTTATTCATCTAAATTAATCCTAAATTACCTTTATTCATCTAAATTAATCCTAAATTACCTTTATTCATCTAAATTAATCCTAAATTACCTTTATTCATCTAAATTAATCCTAAATTACCTTTATTCATCTAAATTAATCCTAAATTACCTTTATTCATCTAAATTAATCCTAAATTACCTTTATTTCATCTAAAATTAATCCTAAATTACCTTTATTCATCTAAATTAATCCTAAATTACCTTTATTCATCTAAATTAATCCTAAATTACCTTTATTCATCTAAATTAATCCTAAATTACCTTTATTCATCTAAATTAATCCTAAATTACCTTTATTCATCTAAATTAATCCTAAATTACCTTTATTCATCTAAATTAATCCTAAATTACCTTTATTTACATAACCAGCACTGGGTGATATGTGTGCCAGAACATTCCTTCTACACACATGTATATAAGTCTTTAAACGAGACAATTGGAAGTATATTTGAAGACAAACATTTTTGCCCTGACAGACTCGAACCCAGGACCTTTGGCTTTCTGGGCCAATGCTCTACCAACTGAGCTATCAGGGTGAGTCCCAATCTAGATGCATTATAAAATATAATTTATCCTTCAGTGAGAAGTGTTAAATTAATAATAAAAACATCAATAGAAACCCTACTGTCTTTATAAAGTAGTGTTTAAATTCCCAATAAATGTCTTCTTAACTAAGAAGCCGCCATTTGCAAAGATAGAAACAAAGGTTTTATAGCATTTGGTGTGCAGGAATAACAACGTATATAAGAGAAGAATTTGCATCTAGATTGGAACTCGCCCTGGTAACTCAGTCGGTAGAGCATTGGCCTGGAAAGCCAAAGGTCCTGAGTTTGAGTCTCAGTCTGGGCAATAATTTTTTTCTTCAAATATAAATTATCCTTCAGTGAGAAATGTTAAATTAATAATAAAAACAACTGAAAGTATGTTTAAGTACCAAGAAGAAAATTAATACCTGGTTTTTTTTCCCTGTATGCCGTAGCATAGTGGTTAAGGCACTGCGCTACAAGCCGGAAGGTCGAAGTTTCGAGTCCCGGTGGCAGCACTATGGCCCTGGGGTCGACTCAGTCTCTAATGAAAATGAGTACCAGATGCTTGTTTTGGGGTAAAGGAGGTCGTCACGCAGGGCTGACATCAAGTGCCGATTGTCTAGAAAAAGTGGGAGCCTTAATCTCCTACTACCCTAAGGGCTTCCTGAGGCCTGTAGTGGGATCACTTTCCTTTATCTTTCATGTAAGTAGAACCTCATAATGTTACTTCCTTCTTCTTCTTCTTTCTTCTTCTTCCTCCCAAGTATTAGGCCAAGGCCTGTTACGATCCTATAGAAAATTTTCCAATCCTCCTGGGAAATTCTCGTATAAGACTTGAAAGCACAATAATAGTCCCTTCGATTGGTTGCTGGCCAAAGGAAGGCAAGACCAGTGATGGGGTTGCCATCTTATATCCTCTGGTCAGGCTTTTCTGGAGAAGAAAATAAAATAAAGGAAAGAAGAAATGGAAGAAAGCAAAGACTCTCTAGCCCTTGGATGCCCTAATAGTGTCGTGGTCGAAAAAAAAACAAGAGTTAACCAAGAGAGGTTAGATAGTAAAGTTAAGAGAGTGCAAAACACAAGTAAGTGGAAGAAATGTTTTGCTCAGCTTGGGCACCTTGTGATCGCCATCCACATATCCCCTAGATGAGGACCCCTGAGGTTATGTTACTTCCTAATGTAATTTATTAACCCTTCAAAGCCTACTAAAAGTATAGACAGAATAGCTAAATTAATGTAACAGCTAAGGTAATCAAGTTTTTCTATCACATAATAAATTTACAATTTTCATTCCTGCAAGAGAATTAATTACAATTTTACTTCAAGATATAAAAATATATGGAAAAATTGTATAAGAGTACACATTAAAAAGATGTCTTCATGCTTTATATGGAAACTGCATTGTAAGACAAATATAAAAGATCCGATCACATGGCATGACAGTATTGTCTGCTGACCCAACAGTTGTATCAAAAAGAAACTGAAATCTGTTAATATTATTCGTTTTTAAACATGTTAATGATGGACAAATTATATTTTTCTTTTCAAATATAATTTGTCCATCATTAAGATGTTTAAAAACGAATTATATTAACATTGAAAGAAGCACTACTGGCTTTATAAGTAATGTTTAAATTCCCGATAAAATGTCTTCTTAATAAAGAAGCCGCCATTTGCAAAAATCGTAGCAACGGCTCGTAACATTTGGGGTTAGGGAATTAACTATGTGTAAGAGAAAAATACGCGTTTAGATTGGAGGCCAAGGTGGCTCAGATGGAAGAGCAGTGACATAGAAAGTCAAAGGTCCTGGGTCAAACCCCAGTCTAGGCATATATTTTTCTTTCCAAATATAAACTGAAATCTGTTTTAACAAATTGCATTGCATACTGTAGACTATACGATAAAATAACTGACATCAGATACAATTTACTAATTAAATAAAAATAAAACTTAGTTTTATTTGATTTTCATATTTATACAATTTACTCTACTAAACAATGACAAAATTCCACTTTTATTTCCATAAATTAAATTATTAAATATATAAAATTAATGTAGAAAATTCACACTCACAAAAATGTTCTTTCAGTATTATCTTACCATATAGGCCTATGCATTTTTATAATTCATTGATCTGGTGTCCCTCGGCAGAATCTGTTTAAAAAGTTGAAGAATGAGAGAAATTGACTACAAGAATACACTGTCAGTAACAAGATGATCATGTCCTGGATTAATTGAAATCTTCGAGAAGAATTCTCAAAAGAATTTTCATTCCATTTCTGAAAAAAAAAAACTGTCAATATATGGTGCACCATAAGTCAATTAACCATTGCACATGGTTGCAAGGGAAAAAAATCAGATTAGTTGAAACTGGGGTTTGAATAAGGGACCATCAGAATATAATCTCAAACACTGTAGTGCAGTAGTTCACTACATGTGCAGTTAAATGAGTTATGCCGCACTGTGTACACCCTTAGAAAAAAAAAAGAGTCATCTGCAGATTCTATCAACCGATCGAGAAACTTTATGAGCGCTCGCAAAAGCCGTATTCACATCAAAACGTTTTCAGTAATTGTACTGGGTTGTTTGCTAGTTAATACAGTGCACACTCAAGCAACATGAAAGAGAGAGCTTGGCTTAGTGTGTTTCCGTGGTCGAGAGTTTTAACAGACATCATCTGTATTGGTAACCTCACGGGTTCGATTCCCGTTCTATTTTTTTTTTTTTTAACTGAATGTTAGAATATCATTTTGCCTGTAATATAGTTTCATATTTAATTTTATATTTCGAGTTTTATGACTTTAATGCACACACAAAACACACAAAAACATAAATTAAAACCTTCTTCTAATAAATGAGGAAAGAAAATAATATCTTCTAAAATGAAAACTTTAACAAAAACAAAATCAATATCGGGTGCATGAACCTTCAGCATCTATTAACGCTCTCAAACTGCGGGGCATTGAGATTGTCTTGTGCCTATGTCCTTATGTGTGTGCTGAGCCATGGTAAAACTCAATATGGTTCATTATAAACAAACTTGTTAGAGGTTGTTGCCTTTGCGCAGACGTCTGCACATCACAGTCTATTGATTGCAATACATTGTAATTACCTAGAACAAACGCTGAATGTGGTAAATATAATTGTTACAATAGCGACATTAACAATTTAATTCAAATGTCAAAATAATTTTTTTTTAGTAAGGGTGTACATTATCAAAGGCAAATTAGAATTTTCTATTAGGACTTCTACTGATTCCTCACTCTTTCAAATCAAGATGCTCTTACTGCTTTGTTTTTTTTATTTATATATGAACGCATTAGACTGTAAAAGTCTTTCTCTGCTGAGAAAGTTGCATTCAAAGGCTTTTTGCATATTCAAAAGTCTGTCCATGCGATAATAATTGTCGAAATTCCTAAGCTACCTGGCGAGGTGACTTTGCAGAGAACGAATCGTGAGCAACCCGATGGGAACCGATGGTAACCGATGTACTTTGAAACCTGGCTGCTTACCTTGCTGCTTTATCCAAGATGACGGACATTGAAGACTTCGATCATGTTTTCGATATATGCGGAGAAGAGGAATTTGATAGAGTCTACCAAAGAATTCAACTGGATGAACAGGAGAATCGGCGTAATATTGCGCGATGCAGACGTCGTCATATACGGTTTTATTTGCAGGACGCAAGCGTAAATGCGTTCCTCTAACAGACGAAAATAACGGAAGTGGTTTTATTGCTGAGAATTATAGGTAATTTCTTGCCAATTTTACGAAAAACACTACTTTCATGCATGACCAAGCAGCGAATCCCTAATTCAAACTTTGCACGTGCTCACGGGAAACTCAGCTCACCAGAGACTAATGTATTTGCATGCGGCCTTAAATGATCTGTAAAAGTCTTAAAAGGGTCATTTTTTATATCTCACCTCATAAAACTCCATGATTTTGTTACAAAGAACTCTTAGAAATAAAAAAAAAATAGTGAAATTGAAAAATTGACAATTGCAGCTCATAGTTTGTTAGCGAATCACAAAAATTGTAGAAGAAACTATTTATAGAAGCCTTTGGAATTAATAGTTTGGGGAAATATATACATTCAGAATTTTGTAGTTCCCAGCGAGCAAAATTTAGGGTCGCATGCAAATAGATTAGTCTCTACTCAAATTACTTCCAATCACTGGTGAGCTGACTCACCGTGAGCAAGTGCAAAGATCGAATTAGCTACCCACTAACTGGTCATGCATGAAAGTCGTTTTCGTAATATTGGCAAGAAATTACCCAGAATTCTCAGCGATAAAAACCACTTCCGTTATTTTCGTCTGCTATAGAGGAACGCATTTACACTTGCGTCCCGCAAATAATACCGTATACAACGACGTCTGCGTCGCGCAATATTACGTCGATTCTCCTGTTCTTCCAGTTGAATTCTTTGGTAGACTATCAAATTCCTCTTCTCCGCGTATACCGAAAACATGAACGAAGTCTTCAAGGTCCGACATCTTGGATAAAGCGGCAAGGTTTCAAACTACATAGGTTACCATCGGTTCCCTTCGGGATTCTCGCGATAAGTTTCTACCTTAAAGCTATGATCTTAAGTTACCTCGTCAGGTAGCTTAAAATTATTATCGCATGAAAAGATTTCTGAGTAAGCAAAATGTATTAAGATAAAACTTTCTCAGCAGAGACGCCTTTTACGGTCTAATGCGTTCAAAGATTCGACCCTTAATCTCAAAGTTCATAAAATTGGCACCAGATGCAAGTTTGGGAGTTAATGGTAATGGCAGAATTTCAACAATCCATTTTAGCTGAAGATAGGAGCAATGACTCCAGAAACCAGTCCTATGAAAATCATGGCATTTTTTTTAGATGAGATGTAAAAAAAAATCTCGGATTCACGATATAAATTTATTAATTTGTTTAAATATGGATGATTTTAATATCTAGGAACAATAATTGCAAACAGAAATGAAATGCACAATGAAATTAAACATAGGCTCAATTCAGGAAAAACACATGTTATGCATTACAGGGACTCGTGTCATCCCAACTCCTTTCAAAAAAAGTTACACTGTAAATGTATAAAACTGATATTCTCCCAATTATATTATTGGATACGAAATATGGACTCTTACTTTAAGGGAGGAAAGTAGATTACAGGTATTTGAGAAAAAAAATCTTAGGAAATTTTTTGGGCAAAAAAGAAATGAAAAGACGGGTGAATGGAGAAGACTACAAAATAGTGAGCTACATGATATATATAGGAAGCCAGATATAACAAGAACAGTTAAGTCTCGTAGACTGTAATGGGCAGGATATGTGGCAAGTATGGGGGATGAAAGAGGTGCATGGAAACTTTTTGTAGGAAAACCAGAGGGAAAACACCCAGTTGGTAGACCAAGAATGAGGTGGGAGAATAACATTATCCATGATTTGAGGGATGATTGGAGAACTTTAGCTCAGGATAGGGGTGTATGGAGAGCTTTGTTGCACAGCCATGAACCTACAGATTTAACAGAGCCACTGAGTTAGTTATGTATTTTTTAAACTCTTAATTCTCCCCCTCCTTCTATATGAAACGAATTTTATTCAAGCAAGAATTTATATTTATTAGAGTATTGTACCACATTAATCATTGGTATTCTATGAAACAACCCACAGGCATCAAATATTCCTATGTACACTTACTTACTTTTTTTTACTATTGAGGGCCACTTTTCAGCGGTTACCCTGCATTCCCATTCGCCATTCTTGCCGATCACGCCATTCATCCTCCTCCAGACCTCGGTCGTTCATCAATTTATGGATCTCTCCTCTCCAAGCTGTTCTTGGCCTGCCCCGTTTCCTTCTACCAGAAGGTGGCCATTCCAAAAGAGTTTTGGGCCACCTATCATCCTCCATTGTCCTGACATGGCCATACCACTGAAGAGCTCGTCTTTCGATCCTTTCTACCACTGTCTCCTCCATATCCATCATCTGCCTCACTTCTACATTTCTTCTTCTTTCCAACCTGGACACCCTGGCACTGCGTCTTATTCCATCCATATCCACTGCCAAGATCTTAGTTTTTTGTCCCTCTACCAAAGTCCATCCCTCAGCACCATAATTCATTATGCTTTCCACAACAGACTTCAAAATCCTCTTCTTCGTGTGGTTTGACATGGTCCTACTCCACAGTACTCCATTCAACATGTGTATGGCTCTTCGTGCTTGTACACTTACACTTCAAAATATAACAAATAAAAATACGTATTCTATGTACACCCTTCGACAAAAAAAAAGAATCATCTCTTAAATGCACATTTCTTCGAAGTCCTACTCGGCACAACGCTGGGTTCAAACTAGGAAACTAGTCATAATTGTGCAGTCCCTGAGCTACTGTGTTATGTGGCATGAACTGAAGACACTTCTACGTGTCCTGATAGGTCAGCGGTAAAGCATGCAGTCACTGTTTTTGTTAATGAAGGTCGCAGGTTCACGTCTTCAATTACGGAGTTTTTTTCATGATATTTGTATTAAAATGTTTTATGAATTAAATACATTTTATTTCGACATTTGAATTTAAGTTCATAATTGTTTTTCATACCGTTGAGGTTATAAAAATGTTAAATTATATATATTTTTTACCTTCTATACAACCGTCTTCCTCAACTATTTAAAATTTTTGATTTCACTGTAGGCTTTTCGATGCATGCTTCACCTTCTGGAGTTGTTGTAGTAGTATTAAATTAACTGTGTGTCTAATAGAGGATTTTGCTCATTAGGCATATTTTTGTTGAGAATGTTTGTATTCTTGGCCTTCTTGATAATTTTGATTTCTTCTAAAATGTTAATTTTGTGTGTTGTTTTCTCTGTGTATAATTGACATTGAATTATCAATATTGTTGAAACTGTGGCAGCTTTCTGAAATGTGTTAGCGAAATTTGATTTGATTGTTAAAGGATAAGGCAAATCAAATTTTGCTGTTCACCAGATTTGAATCCAATCAAAAATGTGTGGTCTAAGTTGAAAATAGAGATGAACTCTAATTGACCTGCAGATGCACGAAAGACGAAAGATGACTTATGGGCACAAATTCAAGATGCCTGGGATGCTCTAGCCGATCGTCCACGTGCCTGTAGAAATTTTATTGCATCAATGTCCCGCAGTTTGAGGGCGGTAATAGATGCTGAGGATTCATACACCCGATATTGATTTTGTTTTTGTTAAAGTTTTCATTTTAGAAGATAATATTTTCTTTCCTCATTTACCTATTAGAAGAAGGTTCTAATTTATGTTTTTGTGTGTTTTGTGTGTGCATGAAAGCCATAAAACCTAAATATAAAATTAAATATTAAACTGCATTACAGGCAAAATGCTATTCTAACATTCAGTTAAAAAAGAAAAAAGTAGAACGGGAATCGAACCCGTGAGGTTACGAATGCAGATGATGTCCATCTAACCTCTCGACCATGGAAACACACTAAGCCGAGCTCTCTATTTCATGTTGCTTGAGTGTGCACTGCATTAACTAGCAAACAACCCAGTATAATTACTAAAAACGTATTGATGTGAATACGGCTTCTGCAAGCGCTCACAAAGTTCCCGATCGATTGATAGAATCAGCGGATAACTATTTTTTTTGTCTAAGGATGTACTATGATATGAGGTGTTAAATCTTACTATTTATTAATTTAAAATGTACTTACCAATTAAAAAATTTAAATCCTTTATTACTCCTTAACAATATCTATAATGAGAGATACAGGTTCCACTTTGTCTTTGGTCATAATAATTGAATCTTCTAATAACATTTGAATTTCCTTATTAAGTTCCGGAGTATTGTGATGAACTTCCATTATACCAACTCCTTTATTTACAAAATCACCAACCACACGTAGAAGTATTATACCCACTCTATAGTCTATTTGTTCATCTGCTTTACTACGACCTGCTCCCAATTTCCAACTTGCTCTTGCAATTAGCATTGCATCAAGTTTTCCTATAAATCCTAAAAGAAAAGTCAATTTAATAAAATCTTACAAGTACACTGCATTAATTCTTTGTGTGTGTTAGAGAATTTATATTTTCAAAATTTTCTCCTAAATTTATTTTGCTTTATATTATTACCTAATGTATTTATTTACTTATTTATTAAATCTCCAAGATTTGGAGTCCTATTTTACAAATGTATGTTAGGGCTGTAGTTACGTATAATAGAAAATTCAAGATACACATAATTACAAAATATAATTGAAGCATATTTAATTAATGTTGGGAAGTAAACATTATGAGGTATACTCATTAAAATTCATCGGAGAACATATTGTTTAAACAACTCACCTCATAGGATTCATGCTTCCATGATATCGCGATTTCAAACATAGCCATGTTCATCATCAGCCATAACTCCGACTGACGAAATTCTTCGGCCGTCAACTATTCTATTGTCGCCATCTTCAGTGCTGCCATTTATGGTTGAATTTATGAACTTCGAAATCAATGTAATTTCGTTAGGGATATCAAAATTCATTGATCTATTTTTTTATACATTCAGAAAAACAAAAATAGATCATTGAATTTTGATATCCCTAACGAAATTACATTGATTTCGAAGTTCATAAATTCAACCATAGATGGCAGCACTGAAGATGGCGACAATAGAATAGTTGACGGCCGAAGAATTTCGTCAGTCGGAGTTATGGCTGATAATGAACATGACTATGTTTGAAATCGCGATATCATGGAAGCATGAATCCTATGAGGTGAGTTGTTTAAACAATATGTTCTCCGATGAATTTTAATAATTGAAGCAGCTGAAATGAGATTTCTGAGAAGTGTAGCTGGCTGCTAACATTTGTATTGACAATATCATATATAATTGGCAAATAAATTTGGACTCACATTTCAAAATAAGAAATAAGCCAAGTTGTGAGAGTGATGAGACTATACATAAAACGTTAAAGAATCAAACAAGAAGAGATACTAGATTTAAGTTTTATATCACATTGGCAGTTCCTGCATTACTTCATGGGAGCAAAACTTGGGTAATGACCAAAAAATTGCAAAGTAGAATACAAAGTGCAGAAATGAACTTCCTTCGAAGAACAAAAGGCTGCACAAGATTGGATCGGATAAGGAATGAAGATATAAGAACAGAGTTAAATATATATCCATTGAATGAGAAAATCAGAGAATATAGAGAGAAGTGGTTTACACATGTGGAAAGAATGAATGTAACAAGATTACCAAGAGCAGCATTCAACTACAAGCCAAGAGGTTCAAGGAATGTAGGAAGGCCAGTGAAAAGATGGACAGAACAACTGTGAGGCAGAACAGGCAATTTATGCCTAACCCGTGAAGTGAAGAAGAAGAAGCCAAGTTGTATGGCCATGATGCCATCAGAAGATTTGGGTTAATTAAAAAATCCTGACCCCCCCAAATCTAAATGCAAATTTTTCTCTTATACGTTGTTAATTCCTGAGCGCCAAATGCTATGAACTGTTGCTTGATCACGGAAATGGCAGCTTCTTTTTTAATAATACTTTTACTGGGAATTTATTAATTTATTCATAGATGTTGGCTGAATATATTGATGTAATGGACTTACGGTGCCTGGTACATTATAGAGTATCGTGTCAGACATTTCTCTTAAACCATCATACCATGGTATTTGCAGTTAAATATTGCATTTCATATTAGAATTTAAAATAAAATTCTGTTGAATCAATTAGAACTCTTTTATAATCTTAAAGTCTCAACTTCAAACAAAAACTAAAATTATGGCAAAAATAGTAATCAATACTGAAATAAAACAGATAGCATACATCAACTATCTTGATTCAGATATAACATATAGCTATGATTGGGATACATATATAATAAATTAAACATATCAAATAAAGTGCGCCACCATAAGAACCCTCCGAAAGACTCCAAGAGAAACTCAGCTCAGGTTTTATAAAATTATGGCTATTCCTGGATCTGAATCTCGGGTACTTACAAAAAGACATATCTCACACATTCAAGCCACAAATGAAATTTTTAAGATCCGTAAAAGGATGTACATGCATGGATAGATTACACAATGAATCAATAAGAAATGAACTGGAGATATTTTTAATACTCAAACTAGAAGAGCATAAATACCAATGGAAAGAACATTTAGGGTCGAATATTTGAACGCATTATATCGTAAAAGGCGTTCTCGGCTGAGAAAGTTTTATCCTAATACGATTTTGCTTACTCAGAAATCTATTCATGCGATAATAATTGTTGAAATTCGTAAGCTACCTGACGTGGTAACTTAAGATCATAGCTTAAGATAGAAACTTATCGTGAGAATCCCGAAGGGAACCGATGGTAACCGATGTAGTTTGAAACCTTGGCGCTTTATCCAAGATGTCGGACCTTGAAGACTTCGATCATGTTTTTGGTATACGCGGAGAAGAGGAATTTGATAGAATCTACCAAAGAATTCAACTGAAAGAACAGGAGAATCGGCAAAATATTGCACGACGCAGACGTCGTATACGGTATTTTTTGCGGGACGCAAGCATAAATGCGTTCCTCTATAGCAGAAGAAAATAATGGAAGTGGTTTTATCGCTGAGAATTCTGGGTAAATTTTTGCCAATATTATGAAAACGACGACTTTCATGCATGACCAGTTTGTGGGTAGCTAATTCGATCTTTGCACTTGCTCACGGTGAGTCAGCTCACCAGTGATTGGAAGTAATTTGAGTAGAGACAAATGTATTTGCATGCGGCCCTTTTAGACACAACTGACAATACAACATTACCCAAAACGATCAACACCTACAAACCGCATGGAAAAAGATCTTTCAGCCAAGGAAACAATGGACTTGAGACCGGAACAGGTCGCACTGACCTAATCCTGGAAAGGAAGAAGAAAATTAAATTCCTTCCACCTTACCTCGTGCTTTGACAGGATATGAGGTGAGGTGGAAATAATTTTATTTTAAATTTTTAATTAAACATCAGTGATATTTCCTATAATAGTTCAATTGAATTTCATGCCCAAACCAACCCCTCGACCTAGAAAGTTCCTAGGACAAATAAATAGCTCAAAGTTAGTCTTGCCTTAACCCACATTTAAGTTGTATTATCTGTTTCTGACATTACTAGACCAAATTATTATTTTAAAAGAATAAAATATAAATCTGAGAATCAGGTACCTCTGACACTGAACAACTCCAATGATGAGTGATTTCTAGCTGTCATACATGTAAGATGCAGTTCTTACCTGGTTCACAAGAGCGAATGACGGTCACCTGATTTTCAGGGACTTTTGGTAACACACTCCGCATATTTCCATTACAGATAATGTCTGCAGTATTGCGATCAACTCCTTGACAGATCAACATTGTCTCAAATTTTTTCAGAGCTTCTCCATTCTGCAATTTCTCCATTGTCATTTTTTTCCCTTCATCTAAAGTTTCAGTGCGACCTTTCATATGTAAAATCATTCCACCTAAACATACAAAAAAAAAGATCAATTTAACAATGATAAATAGAAACTATAATTTTTTTCAACAGAATGAAAGAGATTTTCAGGAATTTTACAAATGAGCAATGTCTATTAAATATATTCTCACCAAAAGTAGTTACAAGTTCATCCAAATCACAAGTTCCTTCACCTTTCAAGCATTCAATAGCCTCAACTACTTCCAGTGAATTACCTATGCTTCGACCAATTGGAGCGTCCATCCTTGTTAGAGCTGCTTGCGTCTGAACACCCAGACCAGCTGATACACTAATCTGAAAACCATTTGTTTGTTTAATTTCGACAATCTAAAAGTTATTTAGTGGAATAGTGTAGACAGATTAATCAATATTACAGCTTATAATTTTTCCATATGCAGGCAACTAGCTTATCTGTGGTCAGCATATCTGATGGTCACTTGACACTGAATCATTCAATATAGAAATTTGTATTTCACCCGCTCACAATCTCTTATTAAGATCTTGTTCTTTTAATTTTTGAACCACCAAAACTCTAAATTGCTTTAAGTAATTTTGTTGCTTGATGATCAGGTACTTAACTTAATTTTGAACTTTTATAGGAATAAATAACCGAGTTATGTAGGTAGGAAATAACACTATGAGGTTTATTTTAATTTTGTTGAGTTGTTTCTTGACTCACCTCATACTTATTAACTCCCTCGCAGATCCAGATTTCTTCACTGTATTTGTGACATTTTGAATGCTATATCACATTCACAACCGACGTCCAATGGTACGTTCGTTAAAATGTTGGATTTTTTAAGCTGCCATCTTGTTTCAGTTGTTTCCGTTATTCTTGTTTTCCTGTGACTTGATAGCCAACTTTATTAAGTTATGTAGGTACCACTGGACGTCAGTTGTGAACGTGATACACCATTGAGAATGTCACAAATACAGTGAAGAAATCCGGATCTGCGAGGGAGTTAAGAAGTATGAGGCGAGTCAAGAAACAACTAAAAAAAACTATGAGGTTTATTTTAAGATTAAATTAAATGTTTCATACCTCTCCTCATGTCCAGTCTTTTAAGTAGACTGCGGTTTCAAATCCTTGGCGGATTCAGCTTCACTACACTCTTGTTGATTGATGTAATGTCAATCAGAAAAACTACTACTTCTTTCCTCTGTTGGTGAACTGATAAACCTCCAGATCTAGTCGGAATCACCGGGAAATTCAAAGTTCATAAGTTTTTATTTGTTGATTTTTTTAATGTGAATTTTTCCCAAATTTCTTCTTCTTCCTTCCAAGTATTAGGCCAAGGCCTGTTACGATCCTATAGAAAATTTTCCCTCCGGCGTTTTATAGGACGGCACAGAGATCTTCGTCCTCTTGGTATATAATTATAAACAGCTTTGGGGATCTGATTTGAACTCATTCTTTCAAGGTGGTGTTTCCAATTTAGTTGGCACTGTTTAATATATTCCAAAATTGGCGTAGTCTTCAATTCTTTTAAGATATCGGTGTTCCTTTTCCGATCCCATCTGGTGTAACCCGGAGTTCCGCGCATGAATCTCATTTCACAAGCCGTTATTCTGCTTTCATGTTGTCTTTTTAGTGTCCATGCTTCACTACCATAGGTCAACACTGGTCTAGCCAAAGTGTTGTATAAATGTAATCTGGTGTTTTTTTGTACAAGAGATGGTTTCATAACTTGATTAATAATTCCTAAACTTTTATTATAACTAGTAATTTTTTCAGGGATATCCTTTTCATTCCTGATAGAGAGATAATATCCAAGATATTTAAATTGATAAGATCTCTGTAAAATTTTATTCTGGAGATAGATTTTACTTTGTATGGGGTCCTTCCCATGAAATGCCATTTTTTTCCCCAAATTGTGAGTTCTTTTTGTTTTTATATTTGTTTAATTAGACTCTCAGTTCTTTTGATCGACATAACATCAGTCAACAAGAGTGTATTGAAACTGAATACACCAAGGTTTCAAAATTGCAGTCTCCTTAGAAGACTGGACATGAGAAGAGGTATGAAACATTTAATTTAATTTTACGTAACTTAGGGCCACATGCAAATGCATTAGTCTCTACTCAAATTACTTCCAATCACTGGTGAGCTAACTCACCGTGAGCAAGTGCAAAGATCGAATTAGCTACCCACTAACTGGTCATGCATGAAAGTCGTCGTTTTCGTAATATTGGCAAGAAATTACCCAGAATTCTCAGCGATAAAACCACTTCCGTTATTTTCGTCTGCTAGAGGAACACATTTACACTTGCGTCCCACAAATAATACCGTATACAACGACGTCTGCATCGCGCAATATTACGCCGATTCTCCTGTTCTTCCAGTTGAATTATTTGGTAGACTATCAAATTCCTCTTCTTCGCATATACCGAAAACATGATCGAAGTCTTCAAGGTCCGACATCTTGTATAAAGCAGCAAGGTATGCGGCAAGGTTTCGAACTACATCGGTTACCATCGGTTCCCTTCGGGATTCTCACGATTTGTTTCTCTCTTAAGTTACCTCATCAGGTAGCTTACGAATTTTAACAATTATTATCGCATGTACAGATTTCAGCAAAATCGTATTAGGATACAACTTTCTCAGCAGAGAACGCCTTTTACAGTCTAATGCGTTCAAGTTTCTGTGCTGCAAGACTAGCAGAGCTCACTGCAGATAAACTCCCAGCACTCACATACAGGAAAATTAGAATCTCCAAAATTGGATAATCTATTTACACTGTACTCTACTGAAGGTAAGTAATAATTTATTCATGACAGCAGACCCGGCAGATGTTGTCCTGCCCGAACGTTCAATTCTTGTGTCATGGCCAGATGTTAAAACATATGTTACTTTTTTACCATAAAATTCACCAATTAATAGGTTTGTAAGAAAGCTCCTTGCTGCCATCTGCTTGAGGTTCTCTGACAAAGAAAATCCTATAATCCAATTGTGGCATCACCTACCGAATCCCATTGTGAAAGTAAAGCATCTAGGGATCCACTCAAAAATACACCAAAAATTTCATAAAAATTGGTCCAATCATTTAGACAGTTTTTAATTTCAGATTGATTTCTCTCATTTTTGGATCATACCTACCTCGGTTTATTTTAATAGGATATACCCCAAGTTTCATTGTGAAACGTCAAAAAATGTGACCACTAAAGAGATTTTTAATTTTCACTTTAGGTAAACTCCTATACCTAATGGTTTTAGAGGGTCTAATTGCACACACACACACACATTGGTCCAGTCGTTTAGGTGGACTAGTGAGTCCAACACACAGCAATTGATTTTCACATACTTACATTATTTAACCTTTAAGTCTATTTCTTGAAACTCATCATTCACTTTCTTCTCTTTAGCTCTGAACCCTTCATATTATAATATTGTATATTATCATAAGTAATGCCACGAGTGATTTCCAAATTATCGATAAATTCACGACTCACGAAGTGAGGAGTGAATTTATCTAGAGAATTTGGAAATCAAGAGTGGCATTTGTTAGGACTATTTAACGAATAAAATTAAGCTGTTTACTCACAAATCATTATTTAACTATAGTTATTTTAAAAATATTTATATATTTAATGTAAACGGCGATGTTTGAAAACAAATGAGAAACGATAGGTACGCTTCTACTGCTTCATTTGTTTATCACTGCAACCAGATCATACTATTTATTGCCAAATGAACTCAATATTGTAAGGAGGAGCTTTCTTTAATATGGTAATTATAACAACTGATAAATATTTGGTGAAATACGACTCTGATTGGTTGTAAAACAGGAATCATTGAAACGTGATTGGTCATTGACTCCCATTTGGGGCATGAGTTAAATAGTCATAATTAATGTTTACTTACAAGTTTTGAAGCTAATTCACGAGCACTATCCACTGTTTTAAAAAATGCAGCATTTCCGGCTTTAACATCCATTATCAAAACCTTTGTTCCTGCAGCTACTTTCTTAGATATTATAGATCCTGTGACATACAATATAATTAATATTAAAATACATAACAGCTGGTAGTAAGCCAAGTTTAAATAATATAGATACATATCTTTAAACGTATAACTTACTTACTTACTCACTGGCACTATCAAACCCGTAGGTTCATGGCCGCGCGGACATAAGCTCTCCATACATCCCTATCCTGAGCTAATGCTTTCCAATCATTCCCTGTATAATCTACTTCCCTCAAATCATAGTTAATGTTGTTCTCCCACCTCATTCTTGGTCTACCAACTGGGCGTTTTCCCTCTGGCTTTCCTACAAGAAGTTTCCATGCATATCTTTCATTCCCCATACGCGCAACATGTCCTGCCCATCGCAGTCTACGAGACTTAACTGTTCTTATTATATCTGGCTTCCTATAAAGACCATGTAGTTCATTGTTATATAAGTCTTCTCCATTCACCTGTCTGTTCATCTCTCTTTGGTCCAAAAATTTTCCTAAGAACTTTATTCTCAAATACTCGTAATCTCATTTCCTCCCTTAAAGTAAGAGTCCATGTTTGGCACCCATATAATATAAACATTAAATATTTAATATTAAATTTATCACTTCTCACTCAATGACAAATTAAATTTAAAGAGAAAAATATATGCCTAAATCGGGATTTGAACCCAATATCTCTGGTTCTTCCAGGAAATTCTCATATAAGACTTGAAAGCATAATAATAGTCCCTTCGATTGGTTGCCGGCCAAAGGAAGACAAGACCAGTGATGGAGATGCCATCTTATAGCCTCTGGTCAGGCTTTTCTGGAGAAGAAAAGAAAATAAAGGAAAGAAGAAATGGAAGAAAGGAAAGACTCCCTAGCCCTCGGATGCTCTAATAGCATCGGGGTTGAAAAAACAAGAGTTAACCAAGAGAGGTTAGATAGTAAAGTTAAAAGAGTGCAAAACACAAGTAAGTGGAAGAAATGTTTTGCTCAGCTTGGGCACCTTGTGGTCGCCATCCACATATCCCCTAGATGAGGACCCCTGAGGGAAAATTTTCTATAGGATCGTAACAGGCCTTGGCCCAATACTTGGAAGGAAGAAGAAGAAGATCTCTGGTTCTGTACGCCAGTGCTTTAATGATTTAAGCTATTAGGCATCACAATTTAAACATATATTTTTCTCTTATACTAATATGATTTCCGTGCGCCTGGTAGCAGTAACTTTTGTTCCACTAACGCCATCTAGCGGTCTCTTAAATAAGAGCACTTTAAAATGGAAATCAACACATCACATTTCTAGCAAAAAATCGTATCAGTATAAGAGAAAAATCTAGGTTTAAATCCTGATGCCTAATAGCTTAAATCGTTAAAGCACTGGTGTATAGAACCAGAGACATTGGGTTCAAATCCCGATTTAGGCATATATTTTTCTCTTCAAATTTAATATATACATTAAAATTGAATCAAATTTCTTACCTACTCTCATAGATTTTCTCACATAGAATATTTCAGTGATCTATGTCGGAGATGTACATTTCTGATTCACTTTTGTTGATTATTATTTGTCAATACTTTCAAAAACCATTACTAAACACCATTCAGATCACTAAGTTAAAAAATAAAATTGGTACCAGAGATCTCAATCATCCTCAACTAGTGAAATGTTATAAAATACTTTTTAGACTTTTCGGATGAAGATACATTCCACCTTTACCTTTATAAGCTGAAGATGGAACATTCTTCCGAATGGCCTAAGAAGTATTTTACAACATTTTACTTAGTTGAGGACGACTGAGATCTGAGATAACAATTTTATTTTTTAATATTTATTATCTCAGTGCCATATTGAAATATTATTTGATCATACATAAAATATAAAATAAAGTAAATTTCCCCTAAGTTTATGTTAACATTAAAGAGTAATTTTTTTTATAATACATGCAATGAAAATAAGATTTTTTAATTATCTAGAAAAATAAAAGCTTTTTAAATTTAAAAATTGGTTCAAATTCTGTATTTAGAGATCATTAAAGTCAGAAAAGTATTGTTATAAATATTACTTTTATTGTAATAATTTAATTACTCACATGCTTTTCTACAATAGAAATTCAAACCATATTTCTTCAACACAATACTTTTTTTTTCTCGATGTATTAATTTAAACTTTAGCATTTGTACGATGGACAATTAATATTTTGAAAAGAAAAATCACCAAGAATCAAATGAATCTTGATTCTTATTAAGAAAACCTCGTAATGTAAAAATTCCCAAATTTATTATTTTTAAAAAATTACCATTTAATTGAATGTAATTGTGTCTGTAATTGTGTATAGAATTCGAGTGCAAGGGCAGTAACCCAAATACATTTGAGACACAGATACAATAAAAATAAAAGAAACCTGGTATCATATCTCTGTATTTGTCATAGATACACTAACAAAATTATCACATGTTTAATTGCAGTAGAGTAATCAAAGATTGTAAATCAAATATTTTTCCCCAGGAATTTCAAAATTCATAATCCTATTTTTAAATTATATTTGATAAGAAAAAAATATTTCAAGATTTTAACATTTCTGCATATTTAGGCATTTAGAAATAATTTACAGATATTTTTAATTAATCGTTTTTGTTTGCTGCACTTTTCAACTATTAAAAAAAGTTTTATTTTTAGGATTATGAATTTTGAAATTCCCGGGGAAAAAGATTTGATTTACAAGTTCTTCTACCAATGGAAAGATGGAGTGGGAGTCGACATACAGGGCCAACAACATAAAATTCAACAGTCTGGAAAAGCTGACGATGGTATGGACAGCATATTGAAACATGTCAAATGAAACAACTATTTATGAGTAAAAATATGCCAGGTTCACCTTATTTATTAGCAAGTATTTTATTAAATATTTCCATGGATGTAACACGCACTTCCCATAGGAATTAGCAAAATATAACTAATTTAAATATAACAAGAGCCTGCTATAAAAAGTCAGCTTATGAAATTAATTTATCATTTGAAAATGTTAAAAATGTTAATTTGGCATAAATAAGTGCACTTTTTAACATAAGTAATGCCACGAGTGAATTCCAAATTATCGATATATTCACATCATGAAGTGATGAGTGAATTTATGTAGAGAATTTGGAAATCAAGAGTGGCATTTGTTAGGACTATTTAATGAATAAAATTAAGCTGTTTACTCACAAATCATTATTTAAATATAGTTATTTAAAATATTTATATATTTAATGTAAACGGCGATGTTAGAAAACAAATGAGAAACGTTTATTATGATTAATTTGTTCATCACTGCAACCAGATCATATTATTTATTGCCAAAGGATCGCAATATTGTAAGAATGCATCCTATTGGAAAAAAATGAAACACATCAAACTGTTTACAACCAACATTATAGATTATTAATTAATTTCTGATGTCCTATGATGTGTCGGCTGCGGTGGACTAGTGGTTATGCTCCTTGCCTCTGGTACCGAGGATCACACGTTCAAACCTGGCCGGGGTCAATGGATTTTTTAAGGATGGAAAAATCCAAGGAGCAAGTCCTCCGGGAGGGACTTTGAGCCGTGGGTCCCGAGTCTGAAGATTTTCAGGCTCGTAAATGATCCTTAAACCTGAATAAAAAGGCCTCTAAGCAAAATTTACCGAATTTTCCTGTCCTAATACTACCTTGGTTTCCTAGATGTCAGTATGAGGTGGAACGCTGACCACGGACCACTCAAATGGCATCTATACGAAAACAAGTGTAACTAAATTAGTATGGTTCAAATTCTTCCCTGTAGGGAGAGAGCACCTAAATCTCTGTTAAGGGAAACATGGGCTTACAAATTACAAAAAAAGTCCTACGATGTAAATGTGTCAATTATATTTTTCTGGAACGTAAATACCTGGGAAATGATATGTTTAAGAAAGTGCAACCAGTGGTTCCTTCTTTTTTTTGTGGTATAATCAATTGCTACATATGTTTATCTATTATATCCCGCAAGCAGTATCTGCTTACATTCGTGCACTATATATACAATCTGGGCGCCACTTGCATTCTTGGATTCTTATATCTTAATATATAAATTGTTATATTCAACATATTTCTTACAGAGCCAGTTACTGCAAAATAATGCTCTGACCTATTCCGAATGTTAAAAAGGAGGAGCTTTCTTTAATATGATAAACTTAAGTTGATAAATTTGAAGTGAAACACAACTGTGATTGGTTGTAAAACAAAATTCATTGAGACGTGATTGGTCATTGATTCCCATTTAGGGCACAAGTTAAATAGTCAGATAAGTTATACCTGCAATAAGTGGAATGCTGTCTACAGTTGCTGTAACATCTCTTCGCTTATAAAGTTCTCTGTCACCAGGTGCAATGGATGGGGTAGGTCCACTAATGAAACAGCCAGCTTTAACTAAAGCAGTATGCATTTCTTCATTTGAGATCTGCACATTAAAACCTGAATAACAAAGCATTTTTAATGTATGTCCAAATTCCATTAAAACCTTATATTTAAATCTCGCCTTTATGAAGAATGTTCACTACAAGTCAGCATAAAAATATGTCAATCGGTCAAGATGATATGAGCAGGAAACATCCACAATCTGATCCATAGTAATTTTTAGTGAAAATGAGTTACACATTTATTATTATTGTTGCCAAGCTCTACCTCTACTTGCCTATATTATTATTTTCAAGTTAACAGATATAGGGAATTTCGGGTAATATTGACCCTTCTGTTTGAGTGGACCCTGTTAATATTTTATTTAATTGGTGCTGCCCTCAAACAGAAAATATTTTAACTTCTTCCCCTCATCAACTTTGATGAGTTCAAGGCCAGTTTCTGTTATTCTTTGTGAGAAGAAGGATTTATTTGTGATATTTATGAAAATGGCCAGTTTAAAAGTTTTTGAAGCTACTAAATATTAGAAATGTTGAGAAAACTCCTAAATATATTAGATTATTAGATGCTGTTTTAATATACTCACGGTTTGGTTTGATATTATGTGGCATCGTAGCTGTATAAAATAATTAAACATAAAGGAATTTGGTTAATGTGGATCTTCTGGGTCCACTTTACCATGAATACGTATATTTTATCAATGGAGATGCTGTCTGTAAAAACCATTCACTTAATTAATTTTATTTAATATCCTTGTAATTTTACTAAACCCAATGACTGTCGCTTTCAACAGTTGAATGACTTGTGATTGTTATAATCAATTTTTTTAAACATTGAATAAAAATCAACGCTTTTTAATTATGACCAGTCATAAATATTTTCAGATTAATCTGTGCCTGTCTGTATAAATTAATAGAGTACATACATTTAAAAATAGACTGAAAGCTAAGGTGGACTCTAAGGTCCACTTTATCCGAATATGGAAGTTAAAGTGGACTTTCCTTGTAATGTAAAAAAGTTTATAAATTATGAAGATGTTTCCATATTTGAATAAAAGAATAACAATGCTATTCCATAGTTATAACTCTAATGATACTTACTTACTCACTGGCACTATCGAACCCGTAGGTTCATGGCCGCGCGGACATAAGCTCTCCATACATCCCTATCCTGAGCTAATGCTTTCCAATCATTCCCTGTATAATATACTTCCCTCAAATCATAGTTAATGTTGTTCTCCCACCTCATTCTTGGTCTACCAACTGGGCGTTTTCCTTCTGGCTTTCCTACAAGAAGTTTCCATGCACATCTTTCATTCCCCATACGCGCAACATGTCCTGCCCATCGCAGTCTACGAGACTTAACTGTTCTTATTATATCTGGCTTCCTATAAAGACCATGTAGTTCATTGTTATGTAATCTTCTCCATTCACCTGTCTGTTCATCTCTCTTTGGTCCAAACATTTTCCTAAGAACTTTATTCTCAAATACTCGTAATCTCCTTTCCTCCCTTAAAGTAAGAGTCCATGTTTCGCACCCATATAATATAACTGGTAGAATAAGTTTTATATATTTTCAGCTTAACGTTTTTTGAAAGGAGTTGGGATATCAAGAGTCTCTGCAATGCATAATAGCATGCATTTCCAGAATTGAGCCTATGTTTAATTTCTTTGTGCATCTCATTCCTATTTGTGATTATTGTTCCTAGGTATTTGAATTCAGCCACTTCCTCAAAATTTCCCTCATTTGTCATTAGCTGTCCATTTCCATTATATAATGTATTTCTACGTGTGACCATATATTTAGTTTTACTGATCTTTATTTCTAGTCCTAAATTCTTAGTGTTACTCAATAGTGTGTGCATAACTCTAATGATGATCACTGTAATTAAATAAAATTAAAATCCCTTAATTAAAAGAAGAAAAACAACAAATTCAAAACAGGGTCCAAATTACCTGAAGTTCTTCTATTTTCTAATTTTCCATTTTAAAAAAAAAGTTGGCGTTACAAATAAACTTTTTTTTTCTCTGTTGAACATATCACGTTTCGAAAGTTTTATCCTCATATAATATTGGGCTATTCTTGCCACCAGTGAATAATTGATCAGAGAACAAGTGACTTTCAGCAACATGTTGGCCGATGTGATAACACATTCCCATTCCCACTAGAACCAATTGCTAACATGTTTGCTCATGTATGAGAGTCCACCTACATTAGTGGGCAAATTAGAGTGAGAAAAATGGGCAAGTTTGTGTTAGATGGGCGAATTAGTTGGTTTGGGCAAGTTAGGATGAGAAAATGGGAGTTAGTACTCCAGATTAGTTTAGCGTTCACTTGTTTGTTAGCGGATTTTTATAATAAGTTGGCTACGTTCTCTGAGCAATGACTAATACACATTTTATATTGCAAATATGCTTATTTTAGCTTTATTTGAGATCAACTTCACACTTTATTTTAAGACTTTTTCACATTTTTTTAAAAAAAACATTATATGATCCTACATTTCTCACTGAATGGCATTATATTTGAAGAAAAAATATATGCCTGGACTGGGGTTTGAACCCAGAACTTCAGCTTTATACACTAATGCTGTACCATCTGAGCTATCCTAGTGCCTCCAATCTAAGCGCAATTTCTTCTCTTATACATTTTTAATTCCTGAGAAAGAATATGTGTAAAGAGATTTTATGTATAAGAAAAAAATTTGCATTTAGATTGGAGGCCTTAGGATAGCTCAGACAGTAAAGCATTACCATATAAAGCTAAAGGTCTGGGTTCAAACCTCAATATACGTTTCTTTTTCTTTTTCTACAGAGTCCAGGGATCGACTCCCAGTTCAAACATAATTTTTGTTTCTAAAATAAAACAACCCAATTCTGGAAAATGTTAATTTAAAATATAACATCAAATTATGAAGCTTTGCTTCTTAAAAGTAATGTTTAAATTGTCAATAAAAATACTTTGAATAGAAGTCGTCAGATGGCGTTGTTGATAGTGATGGCTGTAAGTCTTCGAATAAAAGGAGAATTGTATAATTGGAAAGAAATTTGGCATTACTATCGGAAGTTCAAATGGTGTAACAGTAATTACACTGATGTACAGAGTCAGATCTGTGGTTCAACTCCAGGTTTGAACATAATTTTTCTTTCTAAAATATAACTTGCTCTTGTTTATTGATTACCTGGTATACTTTCAAGTTTATCTAAAGTTCCTCCTGTGTGCTCAAGCCCTCTTCCAGATAACATGGGTACTTTAAATCCACAAGCAGCAAGAGCAGGAGCTAGAGCAATGGACACTTTATCACCACAACCACCAGTACTGTGTTTATCAACCAATAAATCTTCCCATTCAGCATTCCATTTCAACTGTTCACCTGTTAACACAATGTTGCAGCAAATAAATTCTTCATTTATAAAAACTGGCGAATTAGATATAAAGATTAATTATATTTTAATGTAGTAGTAGTAGGACTTTATAAGCAAAAAGTAAGATATTTACAATATTATTTACAAATATGGGTCGCACGGGCAGTAAGCCGTACGTGCTGTTGACAGTCCGTTACAATAAAGTGATAATTGGTACTAGTGTAAAGAAAAATAAACAACAAAAAAAGCAATAACATTACAGTTACATAAAGAAAACACAATAATAATATCACAATTAAATAATAACACAATAGCATTATACACTAAAAACATTAACATTACAATTACATAAAGAAAACACATTAATATTACAATTAAATAATAATAGCATTATACACTAATTAATTTATATGTAAAGGTAAAGTGATCCCACTACAGGCCTCAGGAGGCCCTTGGGGTAGTAGGAGGTTAAGGCTCCCACTTTTTCTTGACAATCGGCACTTGATGTCAGCCGGGTTGTCAGCCCTGCGTGACGGCCGCCTTTACCCCAGAACAAGCGTCTGGTACTCATTTCAATTAGAGGCTGAGTCGACCCCAGGGCCATAGTGCCGCCAGAAGGTTTGGGTCAGTTTAAAAATCCTGACCCCACCGGGACTCGAACCCTGGACCTTCCGGCTTGTAGCGCAGTGCCTTAACCACTACGCTACGGCGTAATTTATATGTAATTGTTAATAATTAATGGTATTGCATTTTGATAACATATATTTATTCATGAATGAGTGTTGTCCTTATTTTCCGCGTTTTGTCCAGAAATTTACCGAGATTTATCCAATTTTCTGGATTTACCAATAACTCGTAGCATGCCAATCTTTCCCGATTTGAATATTATATTAACTATACGGCGATGTAGACATCGTTAAAACAATAAAGATGGCAAGAATTAGATGGCTGGGACATCTCTACAGGGAAGAGGAATCAGACATATGTCGTAGAGTCACATTGACAACTATAATTGGAAACCGAAGAGTTGGACGTCCTAATATCAGATGGCTGGACAGCGTTGAACAGGACCTGAGAACACTGGGTGTACGAGGATGGAGAGGGAAGGCGGAAAAGAGGGACAAATGGAGGTGCATTGTAGGGGCGGTCAAGGCCTGCAACGGGCTGATGATACTCATAAAAAAATATTATTAACAGAATAGTTGTTCAAAATTAAAATATAAAATTATGGAATATTCACCTGAAAGATCCGTCTCCTCAACTTAATTATTTAACTGTAACGCTTTCGGGACTTGTCCCATCATCAGCAGGATTCAAAACTGGTGTTTCACTGAAGATCTGGTAGAGGGGGTTACATGTATTGGGTTCGTTTTCGTTTATCAGATTGTTGCAGAAGGAAAATCAAGCTATGCAAAACACGTTATCCATGAAGGACATCGCATGTTAAATATTGAAAACACCCTAACAGTAATGCACAGAGAAAATAATCCAGCAAAGATAAACGTACTCAAAGAGATGGAAATCATGAAAGCAGCTAACAACAATGACAATCTGATAAACGAAAATGAACCCAATACATGTAACCCCCTCTACCAGATCTTCAGTGAAACACCAGTTTTGAATCCTGCCGATGATGGAACAAGTCCTAAAAGCGCTACAGTTAAATAACTAATTAAGTTGAGGAGGTGGATATTTCAGGTGAATATTCCATAAGTTTATATTTTAATTTTGAATAATACCTCAACGGAACACATCATGAATCTTATAAAGTTGAGAAAACTTGTTTCTTGATTATGAATTGGTAATGGGAATATATTGAAGATAAAAAAAATTCAAAGCATGGCACAAATGTTCTGAAGAGCCAAGGTCAACTAAAGCCCTGGATATCATACAAAATACGAGGTGAATATCCAATTCATTTAATAATTCATAACTGTTGATCCCTTTCTGACCAGGTCTAGTCATTTGAATAGGCATGGCTTGGCATTGTTATGATGGCATATGAAAAGAGATGAGAGTCATTTTAATTACCAGCTGGAGCCAGTTCTGTAGTGTTCTGGTGATTATTTCATTGCACAAGTTTTCCTATGTTCTGTGTTACCCTCAATCAAAATTTAGGTCTCAAGATGGCACCACTGCATATTTTACATGAAATTAATTACCTGAAGATATCATGGCCTTCGTTAGATCCATTGTTTCTTGATCTGTAAATCCATTCAAATATATAGCCATCAATAGTGCTCCTAAAAAATAACAAAAATGTCATTAACATTAATCATAATAACATAAATTGAGATTTTATAGGAAAAAATCACTATGAAGTTTAATTAAAGGGTAAATTAAAATGTTTCATACCTCACCCCATATCAAGTCTTCTAACTAGAGTGGTTTCAAAGAATATACAGCTTCATCTTCAGTAATTTCTCGTCGACTGATGTGTCAATCACAAGAACTGCTTCTTCCTCCATCTGTTGGTGGACCGACAAACCTCTGGTTCAACTCAGAATCCACAGGAATTGCAAAGTTCATAAGTTTTTCTTTCTTGTTTTTTCTGAATGTGGATTTTTTCCCAAATCATGAGTTCTTTTTGTTTTTCTATTTGTTTAATTAGACTGGCTTTTGTATCAATTATATGTTTTTCAAACCAAGCATGAGCAGCTATTGCTGAATTTTCCACTTCACCATTTTTGACATTTCTAAGATGTTCTTTCATCCTTTACTGAAATTGCTGAAGATGAAACTGCCCAGGCTTCGAAACCGTCCAGTTAGAAGACTAGATATGATATGAGGAATCTACATTATTAAGACTGGAATTTATTGTACTTTCACTTTATCTTATTATGTATTTTTATCTAATTGATTGGCACTAATTTTTTTATCTTTTATTTTTTTGGTAGGTAGTTATAATTTAATATAATTTAATATATGAATATATAAATGAAACTGCCCAGGCTTCGAAACCGTCCAGTTAGAAGACTAGATATGATATGAGGAATGAAACACTTAAATTTAATCTTAATAATAATAATAATAATAATAATAATAATAATAATAATAATAATAATAATAATAATAATAATAACACTCCACACCACTATCATTTGTGTGGTTATTTGTTGGCAGATACTGAACAAATGATTACATTAAATAGACGATCAGAATGATTACACCACAAAAATTAAGAATTTTGAAATGTCACATTTTCAAGATTATATAAAGGCTTAGAAAAGATAAATAATATACATTACCAATTTGACAATCATCTGCTGATTTATTTACAACTTCTTTAATAATCCAATTTATTTCCTCAGCTGTTAGCTCTTCTCCATCTCTCTTCACCCTCAGTAGATCAGGAAAATCGAAGTTCTTCCTCATGCCTTCCTCCTCTACTGTACTTTTATCTGAATAAATTATAAAATTATAAAAACAGCTAAATTATACCAGTACAGTCCAGAGTTCCCATTTTTCTCTTTAAATTTTTGGCTAACGAGGATAAAAAAATTCAAATCTATAAATGAGACTTGTTTAGAAAGTCCTGAGTTTCAAATCTCAAAAGTTAAAACCACCATCACATTCATTTAGGCATCTACCAGTTTGAAATTTCTGTAATTATAATGTATGGTGAATTCACAAGCTGATTCTGTAAGAACGAGCAAAAATTAAACTGTACATAGGGGATGCTCCATTGGACAATTTGAGATAGGGAACCTAGGATTTGAGAAGCCGCCCAAAGAGTTATGGAAGCAAACTTGTCTATCACATTGTCTAGCAGTACTGACTTAAAACTAATGTAGCTAAAACTTTACATGTACTTTGCTGTGTATTTACATGTACTATATCCTTCAAATGTCCACCGAGGTAGCGTGATACCTTGTCACGCAGCAGGCCCGGGTTCGATCCCCGGTCGGGGCAGTTTTTCTGAGTGAGGTTTTTATCGGGGTTTTCCCTCACCTGTAAAACAAAAGTCAGGAAAATTTTAAGGCCCAAACGGTCCCCGAAATCATATGGACATCATCATCATCCTTCACCGGTGTGGAAAGCAATGGGAAGCTACCACACCTACAATTCCCTAGCAAAGCTGCAAGCATAGCATGAAAATGCTATGATTGAAGTGAAAAACCTGCCCATGGGCAGAATTACTATGGATGGATATCCTTCAGTTGGGGGCATGTCATAGCATAGTGGTTAAGGCACTGTGCTACAAGCCGGAAGGTCAAGGGTTCGAGTCCCGGTGGGGCAGGATTTTTAAACTGACCCAAACCCTCTGACGGCACCATGGCCCTGGTGTCGACTCAACCTCTAACTAAAATGAGTACCAGACGCTTGTTCTGGGGATAAATGCGGCCGTCGCGCAGGGCTGACAACCCTGATATCGAGTGCCAATTGTCCAGAAAAGTAGGAGCCTTAATCCCCTACTACCCCAAGGGCCCCCTGAGGCCTGTAGTGGGATCACTTTACTTTATATCCTTCAGTTCCTGTAAGGAAGAGCCTGATGACTATACCTTATCCACTCTTAGAGTGATCCTAACATAAACAAATGCCAATTGTATCCTTCCGCCATTCGCGTCACAATTACTGTCACATTGACGGGGAGCATGTGTGATGTATATAAGACATGTGATCGTTGAGCTGGTGAGATTTTTCACCAAACTTGTGAAATACATTTAAAATAACTGTTTTTTGACCACTAGTCAAAGCTTTACCAGACTTGTGTTTTAAAATTTTAGATGGTAACACAGCAACAGAAGACTCGGCAGTTTCAGCCATTTTGTTGCATTAGAATCGACTGAAGCATGACTCAAATGCATAATCCATATGTAATGAACTATTTTATGTTGTAATTATTGATTAGGTACATTTTAGAATATCTTCTAAGTTTTAAATATTACATTTTCATTCACGAAGAATAACAAGTACATTCAGAGGACACATTTTTAATTTAATGAAGGGAACTACTTTTTTACATACTTATTGCTTTTAAGTCTTACGTCGGTGAAAAGCGAGCAGGTCACATAGTTTTGTTTTGATGAGGATCACTTTAAGGGCCGCATGCAAATACATTAGTCTCTACTCAAATTACTTCCAATCACTGGTGAGCTGACTTTCCGTGAGCAAGTGCAAAGATCGAATTAGCAACCCACTAACTGGTCATGCATGAAAGTCGTCGTTTTCGTAATATTGGCAAGAAATTACTCAGAATTCTCAGCGATAAAACTTTACGGCTCGAATCTATGAACGCATTAGACCATAAAAGTCTAGGGAATTGTAGGTGTAGCAGCTTCCCGTTGCTTTCCACACCGGTGAAGGATGATGATAATAAGGGTGATTATGGTGATGATGGTCATATGATTTCGGGGACCGTTTGGGCCTTAAATTTTTCCTGACATTTGTCTTACAGGTGAGAAGAAACCCCGATAAAAGCCTCATCCAGAAAAAAAACTGTCCCGACCGGAGATCGAACCCGGGCCCGCTGCGTGATAAGGCAGCACGCTACCTCGAGACCACAGCGGTGCACCACTATTATATAATGTCCTAATATTCCATGCTCTTAGGAACATGTCCCGGTGCTTGAGCCTTTGGCACGGATTCCCTAAAGCAGTCCCCTCCCGGAGAACCAAATGGATTATTTTACTCCAATGAAATCCATGTCCGCGTTTCTTGACAGTTGTATTTTTATGGTGAAATATAGTCACCATTTCGACCAGGGTACTTTTTTCATGTGGCTTACCGTCGTCTTCAACCGTCCGCTATGGGTCACTCATTCGGCAGCAATGCTACCGCCGGCATTGCTCTCATTTAAGCACGCAAGCCATTCTACCGCGACAGTAAGAGAGAAGAGGGAATGGCAAGTAAGATAATCGAAAATGGTATATTTTAGTATCGAACCCTTAGTTTTCGGAGTCACTAAATCGAATAGGGATATTACCTATGTCGTCTAAATCCAAGTTACGCCCACATCGGAATAGTATTGGGGTTAGAAAAGGTAACAAATAAAATGTCCGAAATGGCCCATATTGGTGTCGAATCCATACTATACTCCTATAGAGAAAGAAAGTCCGTAGAAGGAATGCGGCTGATCCGAGTGACACACGAGTATATGTTTTATTGTACACTTCAAAAACATAGTTTGGTAATGCGCTGTAACAATTAAAAAATAATGACTTTACCTTACTCACTGGCACTATAGAACAGGTGGGTTCACAGCTGCGCGAACATAAGCTGTCCATATATTCCTATCCTGAGCTAATATTTTTCAATCATCCCTGTATAATCTAGGCCTACTTCCCTCAAATTATGATTGTTATTCTCTCATCTCGTTCTTTGTCTATTAACTGGACTTTCCCCCCCTGGTTTTTCTACAAGAAGCTTCCATGGCTGTCTTTCATTCCCCATTGTTGCCACATATTCTGTCCATTACAGTCTAAGTGACTTAATTGTTCTTATTATACCTGGTTTCTTATAAATATAATTTAGATCACTACCATTAAGTGTTCTCCATTCGTCTGTCTGTTCATCTCTCTTTGGTCCAAAAATATTCCCAAGAACTTCATTCTCAAATATTCATATGTTTTACTCAGTAAGAGTCCATTTTTCGCATCCATATAATACAACTGTGAGAAGTGCAGTTTTGTATACAGTATATCTTCAGTTTAATTTTTTTTTTTTTTTTGAGAAGTTGGGACGGTAAGAGACCGTCATTCACAATAAAATTTCCAGAATTGAGTCCTGGTTTAATTTCTTAATGCATCTCATTCCTATTTGTCTTCTTCTTTCCAAGTATTAGGCCAAGGCCTTTTACGATCATATAGAAAATGTTCCCTCCAGCGTTTCGTAGGACCGCACAGTGATCTTCGTCCTCTTGGTATATAGTTATAAACAGCTTTGGGGATCCGATTTGAACTCATTCTTTCAAGATGGTGTTTCCAATTTAGTTGGTACTGTTTAATATATTCCAAAATTGGCGTAGTCTTCAATTCTTTTAAGATATCGGTGTTCCTTTTCCGATCCCATCTGGTGTAACCCGGAGTTCTGCGCATGAATCTCATTTCACAAGCCGTTATTCTGCTTTCATGTTGTCTTTTTAGTGCCCATGCTTCACTACCATAGGTCAATACTGGTCTAGCCAAAGTTTTATATAAACGTAATCTGGTGTTTTTTTTTTTTTTTTTTTTTTTGTACAAGGGACAGTTTCATAACTTGATTAATAATTCCTAAACTTTCATTATAACTAGTAATTTTTTCAGGGATATCCTTTTCATCCCAGATAGAGAGATAATATCCAAGATATTTAAATTGATTAGATCTCTCTAAAATTTTATTCTGGAGACAGATTTTACTTTGTATGGGGTCCTTCCCATGAAATGCCATAATTTTAGTCTTCTTAATTGATATTTCCATATTAAATTTGGCAGCTATTTTTTGTAAATTATAAATTGATCATTGCAAATCATTTTTGGAAAGTGCCAGAAGAGCTAAATCGTCTGCAAAAAGAATAGCATAATTCCTATTTGTAGGGATAATTATTGTTCCTACGCATTTGAATTCAACCACTTCTTCAAAATTTCCCTCGCTATCATTAACTATCCATTTCCATTCCCGGTATACAATGTGGCACATTGTTCTATGGGTGAACATATATTTAGTTTGATAACTTATAATCTATATTTAACTGAATACAACAAGAATCTATAGACACTGATATTTCGTTTTAAGTTAGTACATGGGATGAAGTGAGTTCTAACCCTTAAATTATGTGTAAATTTAACTTTGGACATAAATTAGGTTACTATACTTCATTATTTCTATCTTACCTTTAGGATTTCAACAATTAAGTTGTTTAGACGAACTGGAATTTATAAAACACTGGCCAGATCCATATTATGTTACGGCAGTGAGGCCTGGACAATTCGCAGTGTATATGAACAAAGACTAACTGTGGCAGAAATGAAATTTATGAGACGTACTGTAGGTTACTCAAGAACAGACCATAAAAGGAATTCTGATATTCTCAAAGAATTACAAACAGAATCAGTCGTGGAATATGTACAAAAATACAAAAAACAACTGGAAATCTCACGTAAGAATGAGCAGAACAAGAATACCACGTCAAATCTTAAATTACCAGCCACCAGGCAAGAGATCTTTGGGCAGACCCTTCAAACGTTGGATTGAGACCGTAACAGACCACTAGGTCTATCACATGAAAGGAAGAAGTAGTTTAGAAAAGAACACACATTCCCTTTAACTCCTAATATTTCCTATTATTTTGCATCTGACCTCTTGGCAATAAACATTATGAAATTACAACTTAATTCAGTGATACTACAATACGTAACTATAACAATATTGAAGATTTAGTTTTAAACTAGCTAATACCAGGCGTGCGCTGCTGCGCCTAAATAAATGAAATGTGTTTTTTTATGTTTAGTTGAATAAATAAAAAGAAAAAAATTATAAATTAATATCGTAATTATTTTTAGATACCCTGTGCTGATTACCCGGCGTTGCCCGGAACCTACTTATCCCGAACTTATTGGCATAAATGAGGTAAAAGCCAAAAATGGTTATTGAGCGTTATCCATAAAAGAATACCCGCCGTGAGCTGCCACGCATACCAGGGAATCTAATCATCTCTATCTTCTTGGCATCAATGAGCTAAAAGATAAAAATGGTTAGGCCTATTAATGTTGTTATGAGTATCCGTAAAAGATTACACGCTGTGGTGGACTTTTTTTTTGTAGTTTTTTTTTTTAGATATACAATTCTGTGTACATTAATGTGGTGTATATGTTATGATTTAGCTAGCGTAAGCCATTTAAGCGTCCAAAAAGTTAAGAAAAACACGGCACGGCGCAAAAAGTGGACATCCTAATTTCGAGATGTTGGTTTTAAAATGAAGCTTAGGAACGTCGAAGATGAAAACACGGCAAAAAAAAATTGTGAACCATCCAGAAACAAACCAGGAAAATAATTTATAAAACAATATTTCCTATCTTATCCGAAGGAAGCGGCTGTAATTATGGTCATGGCGTCAGATTCGATATTCAAATGTTAGTCCAGGGTGAAAACATGTTTTCTTCAATAGAGATGCGAAAATAGGATAAATATTTTATTGTAATGAAACTGCATTGCTATATTTCCAAAAATTACATAGAGAGTTGGAAACTTAATAAAAATCACATCCCCACATAGAGTAAGAAAAAATGGTTTAAGAATCTATTTTCGATAATAATCGATACTTCATCGTACGTATTTCTCGAAAATGAACGGTAAATTAACCCTTACAAAATATTCAATAAATGTATGTCACCTATTTGCAACATAATCATCATCTACATTCATGGATTAGATCTGTTGACCCGTTCCGACTTCAGCCCATCTCTTTCTAGGTCTGCCCCCATCTGCAACATAATCTTCTAAATTTTTAATATAATTTATTAGAATACAAGTATCCATCCATAGTAATTCTGCCCGAAGGCAGGTCCTTCACTCCAATCATAGCATTTTCATACTATGCTTGCAGTTTTACTAGGGAATTTTAGGTGTGGTAGCTTCCCGTTGCTTTCCACACCGATGAAGGATGATAAGGATGATGATGATGGCCATATGATTTCGGGGACCGTTTGGGCCTTAAAGTTCTCCTGACATTTGTCTTACAGGTGAGGAGAAACCCTCTTAAAAACCTCACCCAGAAAAACTGTCCCGACCGGGGATCGAACCCGGGCCCACTGCGTGACAAGGCAGCACGCTACCTCGAGACCACAGCGGTGGACTAATACAAGTATAATAACCTAAAAGCTAACCTAACTTATTTCAATTACTCTAACCTGTAAAAATAATAAATAGAATGACGTTTAGACAATAATAAATTACTGCATGTATGTAAATAAATTATACCACATGTATAAGAAAATAAAAGCTAACCTAATTCAATGACTCTAACCTAGTTTCTTTAGTGATGGTCCGTATATTTTCTTCGTGTTTTCGTCTTTGGTGATTCTAACCTTCATTTTAATACCAAAATGATATGGAAATGGGGACATCGCGTAGTGAAGTAGTGAAATTTGTATTTTGTAGTGCTTATAAAATGTTATTTTACTGCTTTGTTTCTGGATGGTCCGCATTTTTTTTTTCATCTTTAGTGGTAATAAGCTTCATTTTAAAACCAAAATTACTTTTTGCGCTGTAACCATGTTTTTCACTATAAGGGTGAAAGGATTGAGTATTAAAACTTTCTTATAGCCTAAAACCTTCCCGGGAAGCACCTGAACATTTTGCAAAATGCCCCGTCACAATCGGATGAACGGTATGTCAGCGCATAAAATACAAATAAACATTGATTTTTATATATTGGATACCCTATAAGCCTATATGATCCCTTTCCAAAAAAATGCAATCTCCATCACCACTAACGATTTACTTACTTCAAATTCTATCCTCATAAATCTCCCAAAACATTGAAAATGTTATTTGAAGAGAAAAATTATACGCTCAGACCGGGACTTGAACCCGGGACCCTTGGTTCTCTAGACCAAGTGCTCTACCAACTGAGCTACCTGAGCAAGTACCGATCTAAACGCAAATCTTTCTCTATATACATTGTAATTCCCAACCACCAAATGCTGTGAAGTCATGCTTCTATCTTGCAAATGGCGGCTCCTTTATTAAGAAGACATATTTGGGAATTATACATTACAGCCAGTACGGCTTTTTACAAGTTTTAATCAATAATAAAAAATTGAAAATGTTGTTTAAATGTTTTAATTAAATCCTGGCACACTAACAGTACATTACTTACTCGGGGAATTTCTAGACGCAGATGTTTATACAATGATGTTCAACTCTGTACTGAATTGATAATGACTAGAGTGGAATCTGTTCTACAACGTCGAAGGTTTTCTTGTACTAGCATAGACTATACAAGAATGAGCATGAATACCTACCGGGCCTTGAAAGAGAACTCTGTCATTTAGAAAGACAGACGCAGTAAACAACGTTTCATTCAGTAAGAGTTATTGTAGATTACATCGGTAGTTGATATTGGGCGTACCTGACCTTACATAAAGTGAAATGCCACCCAAAACGAAAACAAATGTGCACGTGATAGGGAAAATCTTTGTATTAAAACGTTTCATTGTCGGCTATTGAGGGGGGGGGGCTGAGAGGAGTCGTCCCTCTAGCATTCATATTTATTGAATGCATTAACTTGAGGACTATATTTTTAATGTTTTATTTGTAACCGTTTAAAATTGGCATCATTTATTTGTTACTACTTCTACATCATAATACTTTATTATGTCAACATACGAATAAAAAAATTATATTACAGGTTTGTAAAATACAGACAATTGCAATGATCCATCCATCTATAGTAATTCTGCCCGAGGGCAGGTCTTTCACTGCAATCATACTATGCTTTGCAGCTTTACTAGGGAATTATAGGTGTGGTAGCTTCCCGTTGTGCTTTTTATGATTTTTACATTTTCTTGTTAGAGACTTTACTTTTACCAATATCTGCTTATTATCAATAATATTAATTGATATAGAGCACCCCACGCTTTTCATGGTAAAATTATTTTCTTTTTGTAGATAACTCTAGTTTTATTCTATATGTGTTGGAGATGATTTTTTTGTTGACCACTTTAAATTTATCCCAAGCGTGTTAGAAATTAAAATTATTTTCCATTTTTGAGTTCGGTTTTCTAATAAAGCGTGTTGTTTTAGTTTTTTAAAACTATTATTTATTATATCCAAGCTTGTATTTAATTAACAAGTGTTTGCAATTGCAGTTTTATTCCCCTATGAGGAAAACTGCATCCTTCAATTTTCCCCTCCCATAAAAAATACTCGGCCTTGGTCATAACCAAGCTGGGAGCGCCATCTTATCAAGGTCGACATAGTTAATGTTTAAATATTAATGCCAAAGTACAAGTTTCATTACAGCATACAGGAGTTAATAATAATATTTAAGCGGTTTTTTAGGTTTAGGGAGGTGAGTGAGTTATGTTATGAGATGGGTTATGTTTATATCATTAGGAGATTGAGAGGCGAGAGAGTAGGAGCGAGAGAGAGAGAGAGAGAGAGAGAAGAGAGGAGAAGAGCGAGAGAGAAGAGAGAGATAGTGAGAGCGATAGAGCGAGAGAGAGCTGATATCTATCGCGAGAGTATCGTAGATATATATCTAGATCGAGCGATATAGAATATATCGAGCTATAGCTAGCGCTAGATATGCTCTCTCATATCTATCTATCTCTCTCTCTCTCTCTCTCTCTCTCTCTCCTCTCTATCTCTCTTCTCTCTCTCTCTCTCTTCTCTCTCTCTCTCGCTCTCTCTCTCTATTTTCGTTTACAACTGTTTTTCCTTTTTGTTTTACCGTTTTGATTTTTTTTACCTTTTTGTTAACTTCTTTTTTTTATTTCTTCTTCTTCTTCCTTCCAAGTATTAGGCCAAGGCCTGTTACGATCCTATAGAAAATTTTCCCTCCAGCGTTTCATAGGACGGCCCAGTGATCTTCGTCCTCTTGGTATATAATTATAAACAGCTTTGGGGATCCGATTTGAACTCATTATTTCTAGATCCATCCATCTATAGTAATTCTGCCCGAAGGCAAGTCCTTCACTGCAATCATAGTATTGTCATGCTATGCTTGTAGCTTTACTAGGGAATTATAGGTGTGGTAGCTTCCCGTTGCTTTCCACACCGGTGAAGGATAATGGTGATGATGATGATGGTTATTTGATTTCGGGGACCGTTTGGGCCTTAAAGTTTTCCTGACATTTGTCTTACAGGTGAGGAAAAACCCCGATAAAAACCTCACCCAGAAAAACTGCCCCGACCGGGGATCGAACCCGGGCCCGCTGCGTGACAAGGCAGCACGCTACCTCGAGACCACAGCGGTGGACTCTTTATAGATAATGTTTCCAATTTAGTTGGTACTGTTTAATATATTCCAAAATTGGCATAGTCTTCAATTCTTTTAAGATATCGGTGCTTCCTTTTCCGATCCCATCTGGTGTAACCCGCTGTTCTGCGCATGAATCTCATTTCACAAGCCGTTATTCTGCTTTCATGTTGTCTTTTTAGTATCCATGCTTCACTGGCATAGGTCAACACTGGTCTATTTATTTTCACATATAGACACAAGGACAGGAGACACACACCCATACACAATGAGGAGATTTAAAATGCCCTATCCGGCCGGGAATCGAACCCGGGTCGCCGGAGTGGAAGGTAGAGACTCTATCGACTACGCCACGGCGACGGACACCCTTAAATTGGTGATTCTAATCTAATCTAATCTAATCTAATCTTGGAACATTCAAATGCGGCCTCATGATGGCGGCTATGAAGTTCCTTCGGGAGCACTAAGAGTGGTCCCATGGGTTCCAAGGCTATGCCTTTTTGTCCCGTTAATTTTGAATGTGTGACCGAAAGAGTAAATAGATTAATTGGTGATTCTAGACTAGACTAGACTATGTGTTGGAAGCTGGATCACTTTTCCAACATGAATCCTTCCCCGAGCCAGCCAAGGATACATCCAGTTTCCTGGAGAAAGGAACCAATGGTCCATGAACCTAACTTCCGGCTATTTTAGGGATTTTTTCACCCTCTTTAGCCCTTTAGGTATATATTCGTAGTTGATATAGAGTGATTTATCTAGTGCCGACAATGACCAGCCGCAAATCGGCAACCGAAGGCCTAATATTGGTGATTCAGTATTTTCTCATACCATTTAGCCTATTTAAATGTTCCGTGCCCTCTTGATGTCCCAACTCCTTTCAAAAAACGTTAAACTGAAAATATATAAAACTATTATTCTACCAGTTATATTATATGGGTGCGAAACATGGACTCTTACTTTAAGGGAGGAAAGGAGATTACAAGTATTTGAGAATAAAGTACTTAGAAAAATGTTTGGACCAAAGAGAGATGAACAGACAGGTGAACGGAGAAGACTACATAACAATGAACTACATGGTCTTTATAGTAAGCCAGATATAATAAGAACAGTTAAGTCTCGTAAACTGCGATGGGCACGACATGTTGCACGAATGGGGAATGAAAGACGTGCATGGAAGCTTCTTGTAAGAAAGCCAGAGGGAAAACGCCCAGTTGGTAGACCAAGAATGAGGTGGGAGAATAACATTAACTATGATTTGAGGGATGTATATTATACAGGGAATGATTGGAAAGCATTAGCTCAGGATAGGGATGTCTGGAGAGCTGATGTCCGCGCGGCCATGAACCTACGGGTTCGATAGTGCCAGTGAGTCAGTTAGTTAGTTAAATGTTCCGTACCGCAAAGAAAACAAAATCATATAAAACATAAGTTATTATCGTACATTAATGCGAAGTGTGACATAAATTTAAGTAATTTCTACTCGTTTGTATTTCTGTTGTTTTATATAAACAATATTAAATAAATTAAATCAATATTTTTTCAATGCCACAGCGTTATCATTTGAACATTCTGCTATTCTCTCCAGTCAAGGCGTTATTGTAACCCACTTCTGAGGTTGGGGCGCCTAGTAGACGGAGTTACGCTGCCCCAATGTTATATGATAAGTGATGATGATGATAATGATAGCCAGATGATGTTCGGGGACCATTTGGGTCTTAAAGTTTCCTGACATCTATCTTACATGTGAGGAAAAACTCCGAAAAAACCATCATCCAGGAAACTTGTCCCGACCGGGGATCGAACCCGGGTCCGCTGCGTGACAAGGCAGCACGCTACTTCAATGTATATTCTATAATATATATATATATATATATATATATATATATATATGTTATAATTAAATGTTTAACATTGAGCAATGCAAGCTTAATATGGTATGATAAGAAAAATAAATGCCTGGACGGGATTCGGACTCGGATCTCTGAGTCTGTACCTCAGCGTGATATCCATTACACTACCAGGCGAATCCAATTCAAACACTTATTTTTCTTATATAATAATAATAATAATAATAATAATAATAATAATAATAATAATAATAATAATAATAATAATAATAATAATAATAATAATGATTTATTTTAGCTGGCAGAGTTAAGGCCATAAGGCCTTCTCTTCCACTCAACCAGCGAATAGTAAAATTATACAAAAATTACGTACATATTACAATTTTAAGATATTAAAATACAGACTAAACAAAATACAATGATGATGGATCTAATACTAGCTAATGCTAACAAAAACATAGAATATAATAAAATTAAAATGATATAAAATAAAGTAAGTAGCTTCCTACATGATTATTAATAGAATGCTCTATATAGTTGTTATGTAGTTAATGTTTTCATTGTGTCGAACTTAAGATATCAGTTAATTTGGATTTAAATAATGATAGCGATTGAGTCCCTGACATGACTGGGAAGTGAGTTCCATGCTCTAGCCATAGATATTGTGTAAGATTCAGAGTACAGACAGGTCCTGTGTTGTGGTATCAAAAGTAAAGAAGAGTCTTGTGATCTTGTTCCTAAATTGTGATGAGCCGATAAATGTTGAAAACGTGTTGTTAAATATGTATTATAAAAATAAGGAAAAATAAGTGTTTGAATTGGATTCGCCTGGTAGTGTAATGGATATCACGCTGAGGTACAGACTCAAGAGATCCGGGTTCGAATCCCGTCCAAGCATTTATTTTTCTTATCATACCATATGTAACAATTTCCATGAAAACTACAAAGCAGAAAGTATCGTAACCTAGTGGCTGATCTTCTGCATTCTTATAAAGCTATGGGATGCAACATCTCTTTAAAAATTCACTTCTTGGACTCTCACTTAGACTTCTTCCCAGAATATCTTGGGGCTGTCAGAGATTATCACGGTGAGCGTTTTCATCAGCAAATTTCTACAATGCAAAACAGGTAGGCTCCTACCAAGTGGAGTTCTAATATGCTGGCTGACTACTGCTGGACAAAGAAGAGAGATGTTCTAGATTCAAAATTTGCTCGAAAATCACTACCTACCACTTTGTAGGTAAATCAGAATGAGTAATATTATTTAAAAAAAATAAATTAATATCACACAAATCTCCTGCCTGGTGGGGAAAAACTGAAATGGTATTTGAATTCAGCATTAAACATACTTCTAGAATCTATTAGTTTTATTCTTGTGAAAGAAAAAAAGTTCATTTGTGTAGACCAGTGAAATTGGGGGAATAAATACAGCCATACGAGAAAAAGTGAATATTCAATAGTAGATTATATAAGATATAAGTAATTAAATTGATATGGGCACTTACAATGAATGCAAGAAGAAAGGTTACCCAGATTAGCATTGGAATGGTATCCATCTTGAAGTAGAAAGAAAGAAAGAAAGAAAGACCTCGAAACTCGTGGTTGCAAGAAATAAAAACTGGAATGAGAACAAGAGGACTGGAGGACATTGAATGAATGCATAGGGACGAGTGAAGAAGGAAAATAAATGTCAGGCACACAAATAAGTTTAAACGTTGAAAATCTGTATATAAATAAAAATAATACTTAAAAAGTTCCACAATTAAATTATACAAGAATACTATTTTTTTCAAATGCCCCAGGTTTGTCTTTCGACATTCCTGGTTTCTCTCCTGGCATGGCGTACTTGTAACCCACTTCTGAGGTTGGGGCGCCTGGAAGGTGGGGTTACGTTGCCCGGTGACATGATGGGTGATGATGATGATGATAATGGTGCGCCAGGAGAGTCCCTAATCCTAAGCTTAACCTGATGATGATTGCGATGGCCATATGATTTCGGGGACCGTTTGGGCCTTAAAGCTTTCCTGACATATGTCTTACAGGTGAGGAAAAACCCCGATAAAAACGTCACCCAGAAAAACTGTCCCGACCGGGGATCGAACCCGGGCCCACTGCGTGTCAAGGCAGCACGCTACCCCGACAAGAGTACTACATACTTCTTTCTTCTTCTTTAGCAGGCGACTACAACCTCATTGAAGTTTTGGCCTCCTCGACAATTTTTCTCTACCTAGATCTATCCTGGATACAGACTGGCCAATTTCCAATTTTCATTTCTAATATATCTTTTATAACATGATCCTGCCATCTGTTTTTTTGGGCGTCCAGCTGTTCTGGTGCATGTTGGTTTCCATTTGTATATTATTCTTACAAGCTTGTCTTCCTGCATTCTATTTATAGAGTACTACACACAGCTTACTATAATAAGACTGCCATCTGTCATAAAAAAAGACTAAAAAGAAAGATATGTCTTCCCGAAATGTCCAGTTTAACGAATGTTTTAAAATACAATTAAAAACTCTTCCAAGAAAGGTAGATAGTATATAAGTAATAAGCTTGAAGGTTTATAGCCTAATTAGGATATCCAACTTCAACGAATTTATCAAAGTCTTGTAACGGATACAAATCCGTAAGAAATACAAAAAATACATACCCATGATCTACGGTAATGCAATTCACACTTGACTTCAAAATCACAACTAGGTCATTTTCGTATCATACTGCATTATCTCCTGAAGCTTTATCTATCTTCTGATAAAAACAAGATGGTTAACTTGCAATACCATTCTCATACTTGGCATATATTAGAACGATCTGATGCATATCGGGGGGGGGGGAATGTAAAATTATCTACATTAAACATTTATTGTTACGCTTTATTAGAATATATTAATTTTATGAACATTTTATTGTAAAAATATTCAATACAAATAACAAAATAGGAACTTCAGTTCCCAGGGAAAAGACGAAGTAAAATAAATAAATAAAAGAGCATGGATGAAAGTAAAATGAAAAAAGGGAATAAGTAAAGAACGAAAGAAAGGAAGAAGGAACGGAGTAAGAATAGCATTTTATTAATTAACTAGTTGATTACCCGGTATTGTCCAAGTATTTATTTAGATATTAAATATAAAATTGATACCTGGTAAGTCAATCGTTCTCAACTAAATTATTAAACTTCATCAAGTAGTTCCAATATGGAGGCCTTTCAAAAACAATGTTTCATCTTCTGCATTTTAAGGTACATTTTTAATTGGTGCATCTTAATTGAATATTTATTTATCCCGATTTTCTTATCACTAATCATCTTAGCGAACCCGAAAACGTTTGATTCAACACAGATTTTGGTATTTTTTTTTTACATTTTATTTTTAGCTCTATCTCCCCCCCCCCATTGGGGTACTAGAGATCAAACTTGGGTTTAAATGGCAAAAAAGACCAATCAGCTTAGCGATTCCGAATACTATAGATTTGACACCAATCTCGGTTAATTTTGACATTTTATTTTTCAACCCTTCTCACCCTCCATGCCGATGGTGGCTGAACTCGAAAGTGTCAATATTCTTCTCAGAGATCACGAAAACTATGGAATCACCAGTGGCGGCTCGTGGAATCAGATAATGGCAATTACACTTGTAAATAAAATGTAACTTATTACAACATTTAACATTAATACTCCACGTGTTAAAATAGATATAGGCATGCTAGCTATTAGTGCGCTGCTACGCCTAAATAAATGAAATGTAGTTTTATGTTACATGAATAAGTAAAAATAAAAATAATTATACATTTACATCGTAATTATTTTTTTAAATATCCCGTGTTGATTACCCGGCATTGCCCGAAAATCTACTCATCCCGATCTTCTTGGCATCAATGAGCTGAAATACAAAATTGATTATTGTGAGTTATACGTAAAAGATAGACATATACTGTCGCGGACTTTTTCGTAGATTTTTTTGAGATATTGAATTCTGTGCTTTTTTTTTTTGTACGCCGATGCTTTTTTTTTTACCTCCGGCCCTATAGTACGTAGGGTAATATGTTATATGCATTAATTGTTCCAGAAAAATTCTCTAAATGATAGAAAAACCCTCAATCAAATCGGTTAAGTATTTTTGAGTCCATAAAGGACAAACATACACTCATTTTTATATATAAAGACTAGCTAATATTATCTTTGGAGCTTGTAAGTATTTTAAAGTGTCCTCTGAGTACGCTACTAACGTACTGCAGGGTTAGTCCTTTGGAGGGGCTGCCTCCTTAAAGCCTTTGGACTTGCTTCCTTGTGTTTTATCCCCACAAGGAGGGTTGCCTCTTCCGCCTTCTGCCGTTGAGGACTTCACTCTTGTTTCCCCGAACTGGGTCTCTTATTTCATCCCCAGAGATTGGGTTGCCACTTCCGCCATTTTCGCCGTTCCGAGCAGCAATTTGGAGCCGGAACAGGCTAGTAAATAAGCCTAAACCGTGAAGAAGAAGAAGCTAATATTATATGTGCCCTGCTAGCCTAAATAAATGAAATATGAGTTTTAAATTTTAGTTTCAGATGAACTCATACACCTAATAGTTTTAGAGAATAATAGATAGGAAGTAAACACCGTGCCTTAAAAAACTTCAATTTACAAGGGTATACATTGCGATGAACCAAATTATGACGATTGTCAATTTTAATTTTCCGATTTCAGGTAAACTCCAACTTGTAATGGTCGAATTTCGCTAATATTTTGACATTATATACCCAAATAATCCCAAAAACTTATTTTGGAATACATAAAGATAGCCGTGAAAGTATTAATCAGTTTAATATATATCCCAGTTTATTTTAATAGAATATACTGAGTTTCGTTGTGAAACATCGAAAATTGTGACCGCTAGAGCATATTTTAAAATGTTTGTTTCAGGTGAACTCATACACCTAATGGTCTTAGAGCAACGGTCGGCAACTGGTGGACCGCGCAAGGTAAAAGTCCGGACCGCGGAAGGAAAAAAAAAAAAAAAAAACTGGTCGCCAAAAATGACTTCGTACTCAACTCACAAAAAATATATAAAGTGAACGAACTTACTTACTCACTGGCACTATCGAACCCGCAGGTTCATGACCGCGCGGACATAAGCTCTCCATATACCCCTATCCTGAGCTAATGCTTTCCAATCATTCCCTGTATAATCTACTTCCATCAAATCATACATAATTTTATTCTCCCACCTCATTCTTGGTCTACCAACTGGGCGTTTTCCTTCTGGCTTTCCTACAAGAAGCCTCCATGGAAGTCTTTCATTCCCCATACGTGCAACATGTCCTGCCCATCGCAATCTACGAGACTTAACTGTTCTTATTATATCTTGCTTCCTATAAAGACCATGTAGTTCATTGTTATGTAGTTTTCTCCATTCACCTGTCTGTTCATCTCTCTTTGGTCCAAAAATTTTCCTAAGTACTTTATTCTCAAATACTTGTAATCTCCTTTCCTCCCTTAAAGTAAGAGTCCATGTGAATGAACTAAAACATAAAAATATATTTTATAATTTGGTTAAAACAAATTATGTATTTAAGTAGTTATATTATTTCAACATTTAAAAAACATGAGGACAATTTTGTTACACATTGTAGTTGCTATGCTGTGCAGCGCAGGAGAGTTCACTGGAGAGCGGGAGCAGAAGGGAGAAGCTAACAGCATATTATGTTATGTCGATTCACATAAAAGCTCTGTACACCCGAATACAACACAAGAATTTTATTTAATGAAATAAGAGATTTTATTAATCGATCTCCGACTTTGGCAACAGCTGAAGCCTCATTTTTTTTCGGAGTGGCCATATTCATTTAAACCCGATATTTGTGTTCGTAACTCGAAAGAAAACTTAACACTTTATGAAACTTATATTTCGGGCGTGTATACACGGCGCCGGCGACCTCAGACATGAAAGCGCCTCTTTTGCGGTACGGCTCATTTGGTGTGTGTCAACATATACTTCGATACGTAAGCGGCTCCTTTGCGGTGCGTCGGCGTCGGGACAAACGTCGCTCAAGATTAAAGGCCGCCCATCTTGAAGACATTCTTCGCACAAGCTGCTCGCCGCGTGAACTTAAGTTTTAAAAACTAGCTCAAGACCGCAAATGTAATTCCTCACATTGATTTTTTAAATACAAATATGCCTATATATATTGCACTTCATATAATTTTGTGAGTGAAAATAAAAATTTAGGACCACAATAAAATTTTTCAAACGCATCCGGACCCCACCTAAAATTACTTGCCGACCCCTGTTTTAGAGCATAATAGATAGCTGTAAATGCAACGATGTCAAAATTTCAAGTAAATCGACGGACTATTTTTCAAGTTTTGCGGAGCACAAAACACACAGACTGAATTTTTACAACCAATTGAGTTGGTGTTTACTTGATGAAAATCCATATTTATTAATTAAATAAAAATAAAACGTAGTTTTATTTGATTTTCATAATTGTTATATAATTCAGTGACAGCTGTTTCGGTACACTGTACCTTCTTCAGACATGTTAACAAATTATGAATTGTGTTCCAACTGATCTAAGCTTATATAATAAATATGAAAATCAAATAAAACTACGTTTTATTTTTATTTAATTAATTAATTTTTATATGTATAAAGATGTTGTGCTATACTTATTCATTCATTATGCAAAACGATTCTCCTCCTGTACTTTCTGTCCAATATTATTGAGTTATATTCGTAATTCCAAGAATGCAAAATTTAAAAAAATTTGGATATGTTATGGAGTTCCGGCCTTTTCATTTTCTCTGCCAGATGATTTCAATTTTTTTACTCGAAAGTGTGCCCTGGCTTTTTTTTTTCCTAGTGAAGAAAATCTAATGGAAACAATAAACTGATTTTATCACTTCAGTACAACACAGCTTTCATACGCACTCCGCCTGAAAACTGTGAATTGTCTGTTTTGCATGAACAGCCTGTTTTATGCTGTATCCATATCTGACGTAAGGCATGTGAAAAAAAAAGAAGGAAAAAGCAACGATTATTTGTACTGTCACGTTGCAGAATACATTAGCTCAGGATAGGGATTTATGAAGAGCTTGTGCCCATGGTGGCATGTATCTACAGGTCCAATAGTGCTATTGGGTTAGAGTAAGGTTGGCAACAAAACTCAGTAATAGAAAAATCAAAATAGTTTTTAATCATAATAATAAGAAATAAGATGTTAGACACCTTACTTTTTGAAGACGACCAAGTTCTAATATCTAGTTCAGAAGATGGTCTACAGAAATCGCTCTTTCAGTTAAATAACATTATACAGAAATATAATTTCAAAATATCAACAAGTAAAACGAAAATCCTAGCTTTTAAGGGATCAAATACCGTAAGAGCTAAAATAATTCTGGAGGGGAAACCCATTGAACAAGTGAACCATTTTAAATACCTGGGTTATGAAATCTCCTATTTTAAAAATGAAGATCTATTTAACAAACTTAATAAATTTAATTATATATGTGGAACAATCAAAAGGATATTTAAAAACATAAAAAAGAAACAAAACTAAAATTTTATGAACTAGTGGCAGTCCCCTTACTATTGTATGGTAGTGAATTTTGGGTTTTAACTAAAAGAGAAGAGAAGATCATAGAAGCAGCTGAAATGAGATTTCTGAGAAGTGTGGCTGGTTGCAAACTTCTAGATAAGAGAAGAAGCGAAGATGTTAGAAATGAGCTAAATATATTTAAACTCTTAGATAGAATAAAATAATCTACAAAAAACTGGAAAGAACATGTTCAAAGAATGGAAGATGATCGCATTCCCAAAATTATACTTAAATACAAACCAAAAGGACGCAGGAATGTAGGTAGACCAAAGAAGAGATGGATCCAACTTTTGAATGAGAATCTATGAGACCGGAACAAGCCATATGGGCTTAATCCGTGATTGTTGATGATCATCATAATAATAATATACACAAAATATACTCTTAAAACATTTTTGGGTTCTTCCTACTGTAATTTTTAGTCAGCAAATATTTCCCTAGTTAGATGTAGATCAGACTCCCCATGGTATTTTTACCGTGTCGTGGTGGAGTGGTTTGCATGCTTATATGACCCCGAGAGCTATGCCGGCTGTAGCATTTCTGCCGAAAGGGTTGCCCGTGCCGGACAGGTCGAAGATAAGTCAGAAATAGTGACGATCTTTCACCATAAAAATATAACCATCAAGAAATGCAGACATGGGTTCTACTGGGGTACATTTACATTCTACAGAATGTTTGAACGCATTAGATAGTAAAAGGCGTTCTCTGCTGAGAAAGTTTTATCCAAATACATTTTGCTTACTCAGAAATCTATTCATGCGATAATAATTGTAAGCTACCTGACGAGGTAACTTAAGATCATAGCTCAAGATAGAAACTTATCGTGAAAATCCCAAAGGGAACCGATGGTAACCGATGTAGTTTGAAACCTTTGCAGCTTTATCCAAGATGTCGGACCTTGAACACTTCGATCATGTTTTAGGTATAAGCGGAGAAGAGGAATTTGATAGAGTCTACCAAAGAATTCAACTGGAAGAACAGGAGAATCGGCGTAATATTGCACGACGCAGACGTCGTTGTATACGGTATTATTTGCGGGATGCAAGCGTAAATGCGTTCCTCTATAGCAGACGAAAATAACGGAAGTGGTTTTATCACTGAGAATTCTGGGTAATTCGTTGCCAATATTACAAAAACGTCAACTTTCATGCATGACCGGTAAGTCGGCCGTTAATTCGATCTCAGCAATTGCTCACGGTGAGTCAGATCACCAGTGATTGGAAGTAATTTGAGTAGAGACTAATGTATTTGCATACGACCCTAAAACCCAATGCTAAATCTCGCATTTAAACTACATGGAAGTATTTAATAAATGTAGGAAATAACACCATGAGGCTTCTTTTAATCAATAATTGTCTAGCTGGACTGCAGTTGGAATGCATCGACAATGTCGCACAAAAGCGATTAAATCTGGTCTGCATAAAAATCAAGAAATATGAGGCGAGTCAAAATAACCAACTCATTAATAGTTACATCGAAGTAACACAACTCCTCACTTGATTACACTGGTCAACATGATTTTTGTCTCAGTACCAATAGTTGTACTTAATGCAGTTTTTTTATTGTGTTTTCAAATATGTATTTGGAATTTCTCCATCATCCACATTTTTTTTATTTCCATTTCATTTAATGGATTTCAATAATTATTTTTAATAAATGTTGTTTCGTCCATTTGTACATTGTAAAATAAAACCAAATGAGCTAACTCAGGAGATTTCAGCTAAGGAAAAGAGATATCAAGACAAATGGAATCCTAATATGCTGGCTGATTATTTTTGGACCATCAAGAGGGATGCTCCATAGGCGAAACATAGCAGAAAATCATTATTTCTTACTTTCTAGGTGAGTCCGAATGTTCGAATATTATGTAGTTACGAATGTAGAAAATATTAAAGTGTTTGAAATTATAAATTCCTGTCTCTCGGAAACCTTGTGTGATGGAGAAAAACCAATATCATATTTGAATTCAGGAGAAAAAATACTATAAGAATCACATATTTTTCTTTCTGAGAAAAAAAAAAGTTTCTATTTTGTTGCTCAGTGTAATTAGGTAAGCCTCACTATCTGCTGTCCATGATGCATCGAACCACTTTAAGTCTAGCAGGGATGACCAATTAATATGCACAGTGTGTTGATTCGATTTCTGTGCCTTAAAGTTAAAAATAGCAGATAATATTTTGGACACAGCCTTGATACATCTCAATGCTTCTCTGAGAGAAATTCGAAGTAGGTTTTGGCATGTAACTGTTGATAGTTCTCTTGTGAGGAATTAATTTCTGGAATCAGAGCCTACTGTTTTAAAAAAAACAATAAAATTTAACCTTACCTTAAAAAACAAAGTTTGAAAGTGATTATTGCTTATCTATTTGAAAAACATATAGTTACCAGAACCAGTACTTGCTGTACTCTTCCAATAATTTAGGTTATGCTGTGCATTGATTATAAATAGCAATGTTTTATTCCAAATCTAATATGTACATTATGTAAATTTTCTGTATTAAAATTATATTAAATACAAACCTAAGTTCAACGCATTTGCCGTAATCAACATAGATCAACTGAATTTTTTTATTTATTTTCAGTCTGTTCATCTTACCTCAATATTAATGTTGATGATTATGATATAATTGAAACATGTTCAAGAACAAATCAACATTAATATTGAGGTAAGATGAACAGACTAAAAATAATTTAATTAAAATGACCTCAGAATATCACTTCCTAAAATAAAATATGATTTTTTTTTTGTTATTTAATAACAAAGAACTTAAATTTGAAGAGAAAAATTTTCGCCCAGACCGGGACTCGAACCCGGGACCCTTGGCTTTCCGGGCCAAGTGCTCTACCAACTGAGCTACCGAGGCGAGTTACGATCTAGACGCAAATTTTTCTCTTATTTATTTATTTATCTTTCATTGAGAAATGTTAAATTAATAATAAAAAACATCAACAAAGAACTTACTTATTTTAGGAATTTACACTATGAGGTATATTCATTTAGGTAAAATTTTATCACTCACCTCACATTTTTCTTCTTTTTTTTAAACTAGTTTCGGAACTTTACACTTCAGTATTTTCGTGACCATTGTTCTGTCGTCTTGAAGAGCCGCCTTTCGCGCTCTCTGTTGGTAGATGGAAAAACCTCAAAATCAGGTTTTTTTTCCCGGGAATTTCAAAGATTATTAAAAACGATCTGATATTGAGGTTTTTCCATCTACCAACAGAGGGAGCAAAAGGCAGCTCTTCAAGATGACAGAACAACGGTCATAAAAATACTGAAGATGAAACTGAAGAGTAAAGTTCTAAAACTAATTTATAATAAAATGTGAGGTGAGTAATAAAATTTTACCTAGACAAAGAACTTCATTATATTTGATTCTTTTAAACCCATTTCTTGACTCAACAAAAAAATCTGAGCATGACGTAAAGCAAATATAAAAGATCAATATAATTTCTTCAGAGAAATCTTAATAACAGTGACTTTAGCTTAGTTTTATGACTTTAAATTGATATTCCATTTAATCTAAGGTACAAAGAAAGAGCCAACATTGGAAAGTTTAAAACTTAAAATGAATTCTTGAACTTTTAGAGGAAATATCACTATGTGGTTTAATTTAAAATTAAAATAAAATTCTATTACCCCATCTCATATCTCATCTTTCAATTACACGAATTTCAAAACCTGGGCAGTTTTCATAATCAGTATATGATGAAACTGCTCAAGTTTTGAATCTGGTCTAATTGAAAGACGGGATATGAGGTGAGCTAAAATGAATTTAATTTTAATTTCACATCATTCATTCATTGATTTTTTTCCACCATTCCAAGTTGGCTGAGTACTCATTCCTTGTAAGACATAGGCCTATGTCTGATGTAGGATTTTTAAATTTCACAACAAATGTTTGATAACACTGGTCAACATGATTTTTGTCTCATGAGTACCAATAGTTGTACTTAATGCAGTTTTTTATTGTGTTTTCAAATATGTATTCGGAATCTCTCCATCACCCACAGTTTTTTTATTTCAATTTCAATTAATGGATTTAAATAATTATTTTCTGCTTAACAAACATTAAAGGGATTACGTCAAAATCAAACATACAGTGGTGTACCCTGACTTGCAATCTGCAATGAGACTAGTTCCACACTGCGAAGAATTGCCCATACCAAAGCCTCCAGAACATGTGACATTAGATGAAGAGAGCCCAAATCCTGATGGAAGTAAGGAAAAAGAAGAAACAGATTTTGGTGATACAACTTTTGAACAAAGCTATTCATCTGAGCCTCATTTATTGACTCAAGAAGATCTTAACGATCTCATACGAGATTTATAGTTAACCAAAAACCAGTCTGAAATGCTTGATTCCCGGCTAAAAGGATGGAATCTCTCGGAAACCTTGCATGATGAAGAAAAACCGATATCATATTTGAATTCAGGAGAAAAAATACTATCAGAATTACATATTTTTCTTTCTGAGACAAAAAAAAGTTAATTTTTTGTTGGTCAGTGTAATAGGAAGTTTGTTCCTATTTTTTTAAAAAATAAACATTGACAAAAAAATTAGATTGGGGTAGAATATTTTGGTAAGTGGGATTTTTGCATAATCTATTTTTTTATAATCTGAGATAGTCATATCATTTCTTAAATATTTGAATCTCACAATGCCAATTTTGTAGAAGAATAAAAAACAGTTTATTGTAGGCATAATACTTGCTCATAACTTATTTTTTTATAAGAACATGTTACCACATTTTAGTCCTTGAGTATTAAAATAGGCCATGTCCACTTTTGGTGCATTTATAAGTCAGCACATCTACTTATATCTCAAGAGTATGTTCATCATCATCATCATCATCATCATTATCAGCAATCACAGATTAAGCCCATGTGGCTTGTTCCGGTCTCATAGATTCTCATTCAAAAGTTGAATCCATCTCTTCTTCGGTGTACCTACATTCCTGCGGCCTTTTGGTTTGTATTTAAGTATAATTTTGGGAATGCGATCATCTTCCATTCTTTGAACACGTTCTTTCCATTTTTTTCTAGATTCTTTTATTCTATCTGAGAGTTTAAAGATATTTAGCTCATTTCTAATATCTTCACTTCTACTCCTATCTAGAAGTTTGCAACCAGCCACACTTCTCAGAAATCTCATTTCAGCTCCTTCTATGATCTTCTCTTCTCTTTTAGTTAAAACCCAAAATCACTACCATACAATAATAAGGGGACTGCCACTACTTTATAAAATTTTAGTTTTGTTTCTTTTCTTGTGCTTTTAAATATCCTTTTGATTGTTCCACATATATAATTAAATTTATTAAGTTTGTTAAATAGAAGTTTATGTTTATAATTGTATTTTACTAGTGTTACCAAGTGTCTATTAAAATTAATAAAATATTTGTTCTACTTATATTAATTATAACTAGGGCAAGGCAATTAATGATTTTGCATCTTTTTCTTATGAAGGTTAAAACATTGCTTGCATATATGAAAATGTATGACATAAAAAATGGATTAAGTAAAAGCAATTCATTAGGGCATTTTTTGCATTTTCTTAACTTTTTTAGGAATAGGTCATTTTTTGGCAATTTTTAAGTCATTTTGAGCATTTCTTACACTTTCCCAGAAGGTTGTGACATTATTTGTATTTGATTTAAGATTTTTATTACAATTCAGTATTTTTCCTTGTCAATACAATTTCTTGGAATTAAGTAGTTGTTTTGCTAACTACTACCCCTATTTTTCAAGGTATGTGCATAATGAACTTGCCCACTTCTAGGGATTTTATTCAATTTCTTAGAGCTTATGCTAGCATCTACCCTTATTATGATTGTTAACTGCAATTCAAAATTGCTGTAGTGTACTGTGTAATTGAAATGGATTTTCTGCAATAAAAGGTACTGTAATATGTATTTTTTAACTACTTTTCTTTTAATATTTTCATGTTAAGTTAAATTTTATGTAATTCAGTAATCAAGTGAGTACTTAATCTAATAAATAGTATTTTTATTGGTAATTCTTAACTTTTTATTCATCATTTTTTTATTTTATCGGTTTTTTTTTGCATTTTTTAGGTCATGAATGCATTTTTTATTTTGTATTTTTTACCAATTTATAGGTCATTAAATGCCTTGCCCTATTTATAATATATGATTTTAACCAGTATTTCTCTAAATATGACATAATGGACATGGCCCATTTTAATACTCAAGGGCTCATTTTAAAGGTACTAAAAACTTGTTCTTGTTAAAAAATATATTTATTTCTCTCTCAATGGCATCGATAAACTTTGTTATATTCCTGTAAATTTTGATTTTGTAGAATATATTGTAATTATTTGTATGTTAATATACAAGACATAATCAATACTCTGCTACACTTACAAAAATATGGGTCAGGTAGCTCAGACAACAAGGTGTCTGATTGCAGATTGTATAACCTACGTTGAATTGTGGGCAGTGGAGGAGTGGAGATTTTCCTTCACTTTTTCATGTCCAGACTAGTTCTACAAAATGAGGACTTAACTTTCATTGGGTTGAATTGACCATAAACAGTGGAGATTAAAAATTAATGCAAATAAAACTCAATATATGGTAATTGGTGATAGTGGATAAATTTGGTATTAGAAGATTCCAATGATACCATTGATATTTGTAACAAAATTAAATATTTGGTAGTTGAAATAAATGAAGATGAAAACAATGATTTGGAAATAACAAAAGAATAGTTAAAGATCGATCTTCAATAACAATGTTGAATGGAATTTTATGGGATAAACAGATATTCAAAGAAACTAAAATCCATATTTATAAATCAATAGTAAGAAGTTTAATGACCTATGGATCAGAAATGTCAACTATGAATGCCAAATTAAAGTCAAAATTGCAATCTACTGAAACAGATTTTTTAAGATGTTCTGCATAATGCCTCTAAACTAGACAGGATCAGAAACAATATTATCCGAGAAAAAATTAACTTTAACAAAACAATTATAAAATTTGTGGAAAATAATTACAATGGTTTAGACATGTGAAGAGGATGAATGAAGATGGATTGCCAGTTAGGAGTTTGGGGTGGGTTCCAAATGGGAGGAAAAGAACAGGGAGACCTAAGAAGACATGGATAGAAGAAATTATAAATGTAATGAAGGAAGGGGACTGCAAGATGGTGACTGGAAGGATAGAGATGAATGGAGGAATAGAATCAAAACTTAATATTGGGCATAGGAAGATGATGTATACATTTGAAACCTGTCGAATAAAAAAATAAAAGTTGACCATAGCATAGAACTAACCAGTCTACTTCCTAGTGTTATTAACTGAGAATGTGTGGATTTTTGTGTCTGCATCACATGTATTTACCTTCATATATAATAAATCAAGGTAAATATATACCGTTACAGAGACTGTTCAACACCAATGTAAATCAGTCCTCTTCTATGGTTACAAAACATGGGAAGTTACAGAAACAACAAATAAAAATATTGACTTAGGCTTTCACGGCCGGAGTTACTATGATGATCTTGTAGAAGATTCCCGGGCTGCTGGCCGTGGTCTTGAGGCTTTTAGTTCCCCGACGTTTCGTCAGAGACTGCATCCGGCATCCTCAAGGGTTGTCTTGAGACTGGCAATTTTGTCAACTTCCTGCCCTATTTATACATTTATCTGTGATATGTTCTCTGCGCGGTCCATTACTTCGTAAATTGTATCTGCCTTCAGGTTGGTTAGCATTTGGGTGCAATAGAAGACCCTAATGCTAACCAACCAGAAGGCAGATACAATTTACAAAGTAACAGACCACGCAGAGAACACATCACAGATAAATGTATAAATAGGGCAGGAAGTCGACAAAATTGCCAGTCTCAAGACAACCCTTGAGGATGCTGGATGCAGTCTCCGGTGAAACGTCGGGGAACTACAAGCCTCAAGACCACGGCCAACGGCCCGGAAATCTTCTACAAGATCATCATAACAAATAAAAAGTTGCAGATCTTTGTAAACAGATATCCGAGGTATATTTTAAATATAAGATGGCCGGAAATAATATCAAATGAAGAACTGTAGAGAAAAACCAAACAATCTCCAATATGTCACCAAATAAAACAAAGAAAGTGGAATTGAATAGGCCACACATTGAGAAAACTAGACAGAGCCATCGAGAAGACTGCACTAGATTGGAATCCAAATGGAGTAAGAAAGAAGGGACGACCTAGGAACACTTGGAAGCGATCAGTAGAGGAGGAAGCAAAGGAAAGAGGGAAAAGCTGGAAACAAGTGAAATGGCTGGCTTGAAGCAGAGTACGGTGGTGGAACTTTACTGCTGCCCTATGTTCCATTTAGGAATTACAGGAAATAAATAAAAAATAAAAAAAAATGTATACCTAATTCTGGCTTTGTAAAAATTCTGTAGACTATTTAACTCATGCCACAAATGCTAGTCAATGACCAATCACGTTTCAATGAATTTTGTTTTACAACCAATGACAGTCGTGTTTCACCTCGCTCTTTATCGATTCCTCTTTATCAGCTCCTGCTTCTGTGATAAAGAAAGCTCCTCCTTTTTAATGTTCTGAACAGAACAGAACATTATTTTTCTCCAACAAATACATTGAATATAGCAAATAATGAACAGATTCCTAGATTTTACTAAGTTGTTTACTAAAAAAATAAACAAATAACCCGTAATGTTGATTATGATATATAGTTTGATGTGTTTCATTATTTCTCCACTTGGGTACATTCTTACAATATTGCGATCTTATTTGGCAATAAATAATATCATCTAGTTGCAGTGAATGAACATAACCTCACATTTCTGATTTGTTTTCAAACATAGCTGTTTACATTAAATACATAAATATTTTAAAATAACTATAGTTAAACAATGATTTGTGAGTAAACAGCTTAATTTTATTTGTTAAATAGTCCTAACAAATGCCACTCTTGATTTCCAAATTATCAATAAATTCACGACTCACGAAGTGAGGAGTGAATTTATCGATAATTGGAAATCACTCATGGCATTACTTATGATAATTTTCTGGTATATTTTATGATTCAACTTTAATTTGTTGGAAACCTTTATTTGGTATGCAGTAAATGTAAAGATGAAGGTACCTCATGTTTAAGCCATAAAAAATAACTATAATATTTTGTCTAATGGTATCACATAATTATTATTTTAACCTTTGAAAAAATCTTACTCGTATTAAAAAAAAAAAATAGCCTGAAACATTCTGAAAATGAATAAGTGAAGAAAAACCTCATCGCATCATCTGCGACTTGCTTGAGATCATCAGGTCTGTAGCTAAAAGCCTTGTCAGCTAAGCTCATGGATTAATGGGTATTATAAATATGATAAATAAGTTTGGTCTGCCTTCACCTTATCTCATAATTTCGTTGTTCCTTTTAAGACATGTTTCAAAGCATCTTTGCTTTAACTGTACCAACTGAAGATGAAGCAAAGATGCTTTGAAACATGTCTTACAAGAAACAACAAAATTATGGGGTAAGATGAAGGCAGACCAAACGTATTTATTAAGTACCTTCTTATGTATTTTCATAATTATAAATATGAATTATAACTATTTAAAAATTATTAATATTTAGAATATGAATAATTATTTTTACCTTAACAGATTTTAAATTATGTTTAAAATGCTGAATCTAGGAAAGGTCTAATGTGAAATATCTAAAATGGAAATATCACAAAAAGTTCACAGTTAATCGGGGACAAAAAGAACATATTTCCAAGTGCTTTGTTGATCCAATCTTCACTCTTTAGAGCTGATTATTTTTTAATTCAAATGTCACATTCTTCTCGACTGAAACAAACAACATTATCATTATTAAATCATTCATACAGAGAATATCTATCAACCATTGCTTGTTGAAACTTACCTTGAAATTTCTCTCAGAGAAATGTGATGTACCAAGGTTGTGTCCAAAAAATTATCTGCCATTTTTAACTACAAGGCACAGAAATCAAAGCCACAATCCAGCAATGGCAACCCATTGTACGGAGCAGATTGAGTTAAGAGCGCAGATGGCAGGTATTGAGGGTTATCCAGCGTGCCAATTCAGATGTATTCCAATAATACGAACCCTATTTCACCAACCGGTATGTTAGGATTTTAGTTACAATACAATCAATTATTTACAGTAATTTAGAGTGTGATTAATTTCTAGTGTTACATAATAACGTAATATGAACAAATAAATTAATTTATTAACAAACCAAAAAAAACTAACTCAAAGTCTCTTAAAAATATGTGGATAAAGTCACACAGCTTTCTATAGCAACACTTCTTACATAAAATATTTGATGAAGGCAGTTGAAATCTATTATGGCAATAACCTATTTTTTTATAAATTCATGTCTTTTGGAATCAAATGCGGGACACTCAAATAGCAGATGTGAGATAGTCTGGCTGGAGTTTTTGCAAATACAGGTATCTGTTTGAAAAGAAAAATATACGCCTAGACCGGGGTTTGAACCCAGGACCTTTGACTCTCTATGTCAATGCTCTTCCATCTGAGCTACGTAGGTCTCCAATCTAAACGCAAGAGAAAAATATGTGTTTAGATTGGAGGCCTAGGTAGCTCAGATGGAAGAGCATTGTCATAGAGAGTCAAAGGTCCTGGGTTCAAACCCCGGTCTAGGCGTATATTTTTCTTTTCAAATATAATTTGTCCATCATTAAGATGTTTAAAACGAATAATATGAACACAGATATCTGTACCTATTTTAAATCGTTCCAAATAATGTCGAAATTTACCGTGTCCTCAGATGTTGTATTACTTCCTTATAGTTTAAATAAGAGATCTGGCACTGGATTTTAGTGCCTCGCAGTTAAAAATGGCAGATAGGGTTTTGGATCCAGCCTTTGTACATAATGATTCTCTGGAAGAAATTTTGTGGCATGTTTCAGCATGCAATGGTTGACAGTTTGCTTGTTAGTATAGGAGACACACATCATGTCCAGAAAAAAAATGATGAAAAATAAATCATTTTATCTCGAAAAATCTGTCTTGTTGTACTAATGGTTAACATGCTTGCCTCTAATTAATGTTTACAGGTTTTGATCCAGTTGAGATCAATGGATTTTTCAGGACATAAAAATCCTAAATATGGTAACTAATATTTAATTTTAGGAAGTTATATTTTGAGGTTATTTTAATTATATTATTTTTAGTCTGGACATCTTACCTCAATATTAATGTTAATTTGTTCTTGAACATGTTTCAAAACAATTCTGTTTTATCGTCAGTTTTTCCAGACTGGTTTTATTTATGTTGCATTATGTTGCACAACCTGGATGTCGATGCCTGACTAAAAATAATATAATGGTAACTAATGCTATGGGTCCTGTGTCACAGATTTACAGCACATGAAAGAATCTCATGCCTGAATAAGAGGCCTCTGAGCAAAATTGGTTGACTCTTTTATGCCCAGATTTAAAATGTAATGCTGAAATCTTAGCAGTTAAAGAAAACTGTTAAATAAAATATTAATATTATCTCTCAGACAGTTGTATTTATCATTTCAATATGTACATATTTTGAAAGTATTAATAGCTCCAACAGAAACAGATTTACAGTATTCTATACACAATTTTAATATAATTGCAAAAAGGTACCATATGAAAATCAATACAAAGAAAACTAAAGTGATGGCCTTTTGTGGGAAATATCCTAAACCTAGCAAAAGTGTTTTGGATGATGAAATTTTAGAATGAGTAAACGAGTTTAATTATTTTGGTTATAATTTAATGTTTCAAGATGAAACTGATATATCAAAGAAAATCACAAATTTCAAAAAAACAATGGGGATAATTAACAGTATAATGAAACCATCTTTAGTACAGAAGAACACAAGATTATGGCTTTATAAGGTTCTCGCAAGACCAGTATTAAGATATGGTAGTGAAGCATGGACAATATGAAGAGATGAAAACCGAATAACAGCAAATGAGATGTGATTTATGCGCTATACAAAGTGGGACCATAAAAGAAATGAGAAAATTATGGAAGAATTGGATGTGGAACCCATTCTTCACCATATACAAAACTACCAGAACAACTGGTAAGCTCATCTTCAACAAATGCCATCTCATAGAATTCCAAAAGCCGTGCTTCGTTACTGCCCCCAAGGCAAAAGATTGCTGGGATGTCCAAAAAAGCACTGGATGAAAAACCCCTCTTTGAGACCGTAACAGGCCACACGGCCTAATACTTGCATGGATGATGATGATGATGAACACCTATTTTGAAAAAATAATCTATCAAGTTTCATTATACCAACATTTGTTAATCTAATAGTACAAAAAGAGTCACATACAAATAACAACCATAGAATTGAATAAACTGTCTGAAATAGAGGAATAAAGTTTACCATACAGGCTAATGCCAATGTTTTTATAGTGCTCACAAAGATATATGTTGGCCACGGTGGACTAGTGGTTATGCTCCTTGCCTCTGGTCCCCAGGGTCACGAGTTCAAACCCGGCAGGGGGCAATTGATTTTTTAGGATGGAAAAATCCAAGGAGCAAGTCCTCCAGGAGGGACTTTAAGCCATGGGTCCCGAGTCTGAAGATTTTCAGGCTCGTAAAAAATCCTTAAGCCTGAATGAAAAGGTCTCTAAGCAAAATTTACCGAATTTTCTCGTCCTAGTACTACCTTGGTTTCCTAGATGTCAGTATGAGGCGGAACGCTGACCACGGACCACTCAATATGACATCTATACGAAAACAAGTGTAGTGTGGTTCAAATTCTTCCCTGTAGGGGGAGAGTGCCTAAATCTCTGTAAAGGGAAAACATGGGCTTACAATACAAAAAATACAAAGATACATACTTAAATGCTTTCAAGTTTTTCTTTAAAATATGTTGGTTGGTTACTAATGCACGGGCTGTTGGAGAGCTTCCATTTGCCATCTTATGTCCATGTAACATGAAGTTCATTAAAATATAAATGTTTAAGTAATAAATATAACTGTCCAGATCATAAATAATATATTTAATTAAATTAAATAAAACTTAAAGTTTTATGTGATTTTCATATTTATTAAAATATAAATTAGTTGCAGTTGTTTCAGTACTTTGTACCTTCTTCAGACATGATAACAAATTAATGAATTTTGATATTATAGTACATAACAACTGTAACTATGCAACTTTTTTTTTTTTACAATCTCTATCATAAATTTAAAAGAGGTGATTCATTCAAATCTAGTTGGGAATTTAACAGCTTATTACCACTATTCAATTTATTTATCCCTACAACTTCCAAAAGATCCAACTTCTTTTGTTTATCACAAACATATAAAATTTTAAAATTTGGATCTAAACAATGGTCATATTGGAGTAGGTGGTTAGCATATTTTGAATTATCTAAATTTTTGTTATGCTCTCATATGTTCCTTTATACGAGAAATTTAATTCTATTTAATTAAACAAGTTATGGATTTTCATCAAGTAAACACCAATTCAATTGATTACTTTATAAATAATAGTTTATTTTTCATCATTGCATTTAGTTTGCTTATTTATTTAATATGGAATGTTATAATCTTTTTTTTTTCCCCCATCAAGTTATCCAGTAAAATAAAAGTCATTAATAATGAACAGGAAAGAAATTTTATATACTATAATTAAGACAGCAACAAAGTATATAGTATATACAAAAGAAGTCATAAGTCTTACTAAAAATACTCGTTATACAGGATGCGGCATAAGTCAGTTAACCACTGCACATGGTTGCAAGGAAAAAAAAAGATTAATTAAATAAAAATAAAACTTACTTTTATTTGATTTTCATATTTATTAAGATATAATTCAGTGACAGCTGTTTCGGTACACTGTACCTTCTTCAGACATGTTAACAAATTATGAATTGTGTTATTATAGTACATATCAACTGATCTAAGCAACAATACAACAATAATTTATTTAAATTTTTAAGTTTAACAAAGGTGATTCATTCAAATAAAGTTGAGAAGTTAACAGTTTATTACTACTTTTCAATTTATTTATTTCTACAGCCTCCAAAAGGTCCAACTTCTTACCCTTGCCACAAACATGTAAAATTTCAAAATTTGGATCGAAACAATGATTAAATTGGAATAGGTGGTTAGCATATTTTGAATATTCTAAATTTCTGTTATATGCTCTCATGTGTTCCTTTATCCGAGAGATAAAAGGTCTACCAGTTTGTCCTATACAGACACATGTAAAGGAACACATGAGAGCATATAACAGAAATTTAGAATATTCAAAATATGCTAACCACCTATTCCAATTTAATCATTGTTTTGATTCAAATTTTGAAATTTTACATGTTTGTGGCAAGGGTAAGAAGTTTGACCTTTTGGAGGCTGTAGAAATAAATAAATTGAAAAGTAGTAATAAACTGTTAACTTCTCAACTTTATTTGAATGAATCACCTTTGTTAAACTTAAAAATTTAAATAAATTATTGTTGTATTGTTGCTTAGATCAGTTGATATGTACTATAATAACACAATTCATAATTTGTTAACATATCTGAAGAAGGTACAGTGTACTGAAACAGCTGTCACTGAATTATATCTTAATAAATATGAAAATCAAATAAGACTACATTTTATTTTTATTTGATTAAAGAATATGGATTTTCATCAAGTAAACACCAACTCAATTGATTAAAAAAAATAGATTGGTTAAAACTGGGATTCCTAAGCAGAAGTGTTTGAAATTATATTCTAAAGGTCTCGTATTCAAACTCCAGTTTCAACCAATCTGATTTTTTCCATACAACCATGTGAAGTGATTAACTGAATTATGTCACACCCTGTATAATTAGTAAGACTTATAACTTTTGTCTCTTCTCCATACAAACACTGAATAATTCAAAAGTCATGTAGAATATTAATTTACATACAGATTAAACTATCTTTATTTTTTAAAAGAAAAATTATTATTTGAACTGGGAATTGAACCGTAGACTTCTGATTCTGTACATCAGTGGGAAGCCCACTACACCATTTCAAATACAGCACAAACGTTAAATTTCTTTTCACTACTGTCTGAAGGCAGATAGCTGGAGCTATCAACAACGCCATCAGACAACTTCCATTTGAAGTATTTTTAAAGAGAATTTCACATTACTTCTAAGTGGTAAAGCTTAATGTAAGAATTAAATTAATGTTTTTATTACCTCACCTCATATCCTTTTTCTTCTAGATTGCAGTTTCAGAGCTTATCTCCATCATCAGTAGCCTCTGGTCGACCGATGTTATGTCGTTTCTTGACAGTTTTCTTTTTACTTCTATTGGTGAACCGATGAATCTTTGGATCAGGTCAAAATTTGTGGGAGTTTCGAAATTCATGAGTTTATCTTTCTTGTTTTTTTGGATGTGGATTTTTTCCCAGACTGTGAGTTCTTTTTATTTATCTGTGTGTTTGATTAGGCTAGCTTTTGTATCAATTAAATGTTTTCCAGACCAAGCATGGGCTACTACAGCTGACTTGTCCACTTCACCCTTTTTTGCATTTCTAAGGTGTTCTTACAATCTAATTTTTAAATTTCTTTTTGTTTTTTCTATGTAGAATTTGTCACAATTCTTACATTTGATTTTATATATTTCTGATTTGTATTCTTCTTCAATTTTTTCATTTTTGGTTTTAATTATCTTGTTTAGGCTGTATTCATTCTTTGGAGCCAATCAAACGTTCCAGTTATTGAAAATTTTCTGGAACTTGTGGTGTTTTAAAGGATGGTAAGTGAATTTTTTTGAATCTTATGTTCTCTTCTGTTTGTTTTTTAAGTGTGCTTTCATTGATTAGTTTTTGCCTTTTAAACTTATTTATTTTATTGTGTACCATGTTTTCTTCATAACCATTTCATATTGCTACTTTAATTATGTATTCTTTTTCTTCTTCATATTTTTCTCTGTTCAAGGGTACATTCACCAATCTGTGTGTTAGACTATTGAATACAGCTTCTTTGTGAGTGAAATGGTTGAATCCTGATGCCTTAATGTAGTTATCTTTATGCGAGTTCTTTCTGAATATTCCAAATTCTATCTTGTTTTTTTCGTTTCTAGTTAGGTTTAGATCCAAAAATGAAATTTGTCTGTCAGTTTCAGTTTCCATTGTGAATTTTACAGTTTTGCTCTGAAGGTTCAGGAGTTTTAAGGCATCTTCTATTTGTTTATGTCAGCTGTAGCAGCACATGCTTGGTCTAAAAAAACATTTAATCGATACAAAAGCTAGCCTAATCAAACACACAGATAAACAAAAAGAACTCACAGTCTGGGAAAAAATCCATATCCAAAAAAACAAGAAAGATAAACTCATGAATTTCGAAACTCCTGCAAATTTTGACCTGATCCAGAGGTTCATCGGTCCACTGATAGAAGTAAAAAGAAAACCGCCAAGAAACGACATAACACCAGTCGACCAGAGGCTACTGATGATGGAAATAAGCTCCGAAACTGCAGTCTAGAAGAAAAAGGACATGAGGTGAGGTAATAAAAACATTAATTTAATTCTTAATTTAAACCTCATAGTGTTCTTTCTCTGTGAAAGTTAAATAAAAAAGCTTAATATATTGATGTTATATTTTAAAAAGAAAAATTAATGTTTGGACCAGGATTCAAACTCCAGATCTCTAACTCATACATTAGTATGATACTGATTACACCATCCAAACTCCAATACGAATGTCAACAATTCTATCCACGTATATAATTCTCTTTCATTATTTTGGTGTTATATTTACTTTAACATGTTCCAGTTGGAATGGTGCACACCGATGTACAGAATTGAAGATCCATGGATTGATTCTCAGTTCAAATGATAACTTTTATTTTCAAAAATAAATTTTTCTAAGACTGGAACATGCTAAAATAAATATAACATCAAAAAATTAAACTATCTCTTTTTCAATCTTAAATTTTAGTTCCTTTTTTTGATTATGACATTCAAGAGAATATTGAATAAAAGATTTTTAACTACAGTATTTTTTTTTAAGTTTTAGTTAATTTATACTTGCTTTAAGTGGTGTTAATTGTACCAGAATTAATATTATGAATGAAAATTTATGGAATAACAATGATTGAATTAACATATAAAATTATAGAATATTCACCTGAAAGGTCCGTCTCCTCAACTTAATTATCATTTAACTGTAGCGCTTTCGGGACTTGTCCCATCATCGGCAGGATTCAAAACTGGTGTTTCACTGAAGATCTGGTAGAGGGGGTTGCATGTATTTGGTTCGTTTTCGTTTATCAGGCTGTCGTTGTGAGCTGCTTTCATGATTTCCATCTCTTCGAGTACGTTTATCTTCGCTGGATTATTTTCTCTGTGCATTACTGTTAGGGTGTTTTCAATATTTAACATGCGATGTCCTTCATGGATAACGTGTTTTGCATAGCTTGATTTACCTTCTGCGTGAATGAAGTCTCGAAAATGTTTCTTTGAATCTGATGTTAAAACTCCTGTTTGTCCTTCCTATATAAATTTGTTGCAGTCCTTACATGTCAGTTTATAAACTCCTTTGCTGTTGAAAATGTTATTTTCTTCAATGTTATTGTTTATTATGTTGTTTAATTGTTATTGGTTCTGTATGCTATTTTTAAGTTTTTATCGGCTTTCTTTAGTGCATTGGCTAATTTTGTTGTTTCTTTTCCTGTGTATGTAAGTGTTATCCATGTTTTCTTGTTGTTGTCAGATTCTTTTTCTAGTTTAGTTATGTTGGTTATGTTGTTCTTCCTTTTTTGTTTTTTTACGAGCTTATCATGAATTCTTCATTATAGCCATTGGTTTTTGCCATATACTTAATGTAGTTGAGTTCTTGGATATAATTGTCTTTGCTTAATGGGAGTTTCAACATTCTACTGACTAAGCTATTAAATGTACTAATTTTCTGTTGAAAAGGGTGTGTAGAATTTTTGTTTATGGCCAGAGCATTGTTTGTGGGTTTCCGGTAGATACCGATTTCTAGTTTATTGTTGTGTAGATTTTTGGTTATAGACAAATCTAAGTAGTTTATGCTGTTGTTAACTTCTATTTCTTCGGTGAAAGTGATTTTTTTCATGCATGTTGTTTAAGTCTTGTAGTATTTCTTTTTCTTTTCTGTTTTCATTTTCATATATTACTAGTACATCATCGACATATCGTGTTATTAGTTTTATGTTGAATTTGTGTATAGTTCCTCAAAATGTTTATTTTCCAGTTCTTGTAGGAAGATTTCTGCCATTATTCCAGATGTAGGACTCCCCATCGGGATCCCGTCTTCTTGAATAAATAGTTCATTGTTAAATTGGAAGTAATTTTGCTTTATTGTTGTTGTTATTAGTTTGTTTAACTGATTGATATAGTTATCTTCAAGTTTACTGTCTGTTAGCTTTTGTTTTATTATGTTTGCTGTTTCGTTCATCGGGATATTAGTGTACAGGTTTTTTATGTCGAATGACGTCATTTTAGTATTCCTATTGATTTCTAAATGCTGTAGTTTGTCTGCTAGTTCAAATGAGTTCTTAATTGTGTAACGATTTTCAATACGTTACACAATTAAGAACTCATTTGAACTAGCAGACAAACTACAGCATTTAGAAATCAATAGGAATACTAAAATGACGTCATTCGACATAAAAAACCTGTACACTAATATCCCGATAAACGAAACAGCAAACATAATAAAACAAAAGCTAACAGACAGTAAACTTGAAGATAACTATATCAATCAGTTAAACAAACTAATAACAACAACAATAAAGCAAAATTACTTCCAATTTAACAATGAACTATTTATTCAAGAAGACGGGATCCCGATGGGGAGTCCTACATCTGGAATAATGGCAGATATCTTCCTACAAGAACTGGAAAATAAACATTTTGAGGAACTAATACACAAATTCAACATAAAACTAATAACACGATATGTCGATGATGTACTAGTAATATATGAAAATGAAAACAGAAAAGAAAAGAAATACTACAAGACTTAAACAACATGCATGAAAAAATCACTTTCACCGAAGAAATAGAAGTTAACAACAGCATAAACTACTTAGATTTGTCTATACAAAAATCTACACAACAATAAACTAGAAATCGGTATCTACCGGAAACCCACAAACAATGCTCTGGCCATAAACAAAAATTCTACACACCCTTTTCAACAGAAAATTAGTACATTTAATAGCTTAGTCAGTAGAATGTTGAAACTCCCATTAAGCAAAGACAATTATATCCAAGAACTCAACTACATTAAGTATATGGCAAAAACCAATGGCTATAATGAAGAATTCATAGATAAGCTCGTAAAAAAACAAAAAAGGAAGAACAACATAACCAACATAACTAAACTAGAAAAAGAATCTGACAACAACAAGAAAACATGGATAACACTTACATACACAGGAAAAGAAACAACAAAATTAGCCAATGCACTAAAGAAAGCCGATAAAAACTTAAAAATAGCATACAGAACCAATAACAAATTAAACAACATAATAAACAATAACATTGAAGAAAATAACATTTTCAACAGCAAAGGAGTTTATAAACTGACATGTAAGGACTGCACAAATTTTATATAGGAAGGACAAACAGGAGTTTTAACATCAGATTCAAAGAACATTTTCGAGACTTCATTCACGCAGAAGGTAAATCAAGCTATGCAAAACACGTTATCCATGAAGGACATCGCATGTTAAATATTGAAAACACCCTAACAGTAATGCACAGAGAAAATAATCCAGCGAAGATAAACGTACTCGAAGAGATGGAAATCATGAAAGCAGCTCACAACGACAGCCTGATAAACGAAAACGAACCAAATACATGCAACCCCCTCTACCAGATCTTCAGTGAAACACCAGTTTTGAATCCTGCCGATGATGGGACAAGTCCCGAAAGCGCTACAGTTAAATGATAATTAAGTTGAGGAGACGGACCTTTCAGGTGAATATTCTATAATTTTATATTAATTTTAAATAAACCTCAACGGAACACATCATGAATCTTATAAAAGTTGAATTAACATAGCTTGTACATTTAAGAGCAAGCAAAAAAGTGTTCTGTGCATCATGAATTATCAAAAAGTTTTAAAAAGTAAACTAACAAAATAAGGTTTGACTATTTTTCTTACAATCTTCCTAATTTAGATAAAAAAAAATATTGAAAATATAACAAAGCAGATTTGCATAAGCAACAATGAAGCCAAAAGTAATCTCCAAAATTCAAGCAAAGAAGCAAATATAAAATTACCAGCCTACTTCCTCAATGTCAAAATTTTCAAATACAAGTGTTGGAACTTTAATAGTAGCAACGTTGCTGTAGAGACACCATGTAATGGAACCTAATGATTAATTTTAAACTTTATTTTCTTTATCACTGATATTGGTTTTAGTAGAAACATATTTCTGTAATATCGTACAAGACAGGATTCATCACTGTAAGACAGGGCATACTGTGATGTCAGTGCTGAAGTGAAGGATTTTTGCTTGCAGCTTGCTTCTACTTCTAAGGACGGAGCTTACCTCGCTGGTCGCCATGACAACTGTGATGCCACCCACTCATGTCTAACGTAACAAAATACCGCAAGTGAAATAGAGAGAAGAAAATAGCTATCTCCTTCGTTGCTTTGTGTATAAAATTATTTTGCATTCAGCTATTGTGGCAATTTAAATATGAATCTTATGTATGATATAGTGTGTGTTTTATTGTTAGCACCTTTTAACAATGGAAAGATGAAGATAAGAAGGAAGTTTTAAATTGCGAGCATCCTACTGAATCAATATAAATACAGAGGGTTGTTTCCGATCTCTGAGAAAACGATTTGCCAAGTAGATTGTAACGGAGTGAGAGTCATCAGGAGAGGAGCGTGCAAGGTGATCAAACCAGTCAGTGTGCTGCTTCTGTTACACTCACACGCATGTTGCTCTCATAATGCCTAAGCAGATAGACCTGTTTGGGGCACGCCGTAGCATAGTGGTTAAGGCACTGCGCTAAAAGCCGGAAGGTCGAGGGTTCAAGTCCCGGTGGGGTCAGGATTTTTAAACTGACCAAAACCTTCTGGCGGCACTATGGCCCTGGGGTCGACTCAGCCTCTAACGGAAATGAGTACCAGACGCTTGTTCTGGGGTAAAGGCGGCTGTCACGCAGGGCTGACAACCCGGCTGACATCAAGAGCCGATTGTCCAGAAAAAGTGGGAGCCTTAACCTCCCACTACCCCAAGGGCCTCCTGAGGCCTGTAGTGGGAATACTTTACTTAGATAGACCTGTTTTGGGAAGGATATATTACTGCCCTTTCCAACACTAATTATAGTTATTCTGCTATTATTGATGGTTGCAAAAAACGTAATTTTGTGGTGTCGAAGTGTGGAATTAGGTCAGTGCTTAATAAAAAGGGAAAGGGTTGTTTGGGATTAATTCCAAAAGGAAAAAAAACATGCAACTTCATGTCCTGCTACTACCCACACCCCAGATGTAATCAGAATGGTCAAGGCCCTTATCTCTGGTGGTAACCCTGCCACACAAAGGGTGATTGCTAACAGATTGGGAATATCCCTTAAAACTGTAAACACCACAATAAACAAAGATTTAAACATGAAGAAGCGCCACAAAAGCAGGGTTCATAAATTGTTGCAACGTCACATTGCCGAACGCCGCACCAACAGCAGGAAACTCTATGAAAAGCACCTGGCAGGAGAAAAATGGAAATTTTTGGTCACACTTGATGAAGCATATGTTTATCTAGGAGACTGCAACAAACCCCGGGCAATTTACTATAGAGAAAGGGGTGAAAAAATTTTCAAAAGTGGTATGCCGAATGCAGAGAAAGTTTCCCCAAGGGATTTAAGGTCATTGCGGGATATTGCTACAATGGAAAACTGACCATTTGTAGAGTAGCTAAAAAGGCCAAAATCAACTCCCAGTACTACCAGGAAGAAGTTCTCACCCCAATTTACCGGACTGAAATCCTGCTCTCTATGGTACAGACAAAAACCAAGTCTGGGTGCACCAAGACAAGGCCTCCAGTCACACTTCGGGTTCAACCCTGGCGTTCCTGGAGAGAATGAAGCAGGAAACTGGAATACATACTATTCCATTCAGCAACATCCCAGTGAAGTCTCCTGATGCATCACCGATGGACTTTTGTGCTTTTGGACTCTTCAAAAGGGCACTGGGAAACAGGCGTCCTCGAACAATGGACGGTCTCTGGAAAGCGTGTAAAGAGGAGTGGGAACTTCTAGACATGGCTGTGCTGTGTAAGAGTCTTCTGCAGTGGAAACTTCAATGCTGAACCATAGCTCAGGTGAAGGACCATCAAATAGAGCATGATCGATGGTGGAGACATGGCTTTTATTAAGGTAAAACTTAAAATTCATTTGTTATCAGAGATCAGAAACAATATGGTACAAAAGAAGTTAAACATTCAGGTAAATGCTACAATGTTAGTTTCAAATGGTCATGGTTATGCTTCTCTCAAACTCTACAGAAATTCAATGAATGAATGAGTCACTTCGTATCTTACCTCATAATTTGTGTTCTTAAATACGGGAACTGCAGTTTTCAAGAGGATATCTCTCTCATTTTCAACCGATATTATGACTATTGGATTTTAGTTGGAATCTCCATCTATAATGTTGCCATCTGGTGTTGATTTTATGAACTTTGAGATTAGGTCCTGTTCATCGGGAATTTCTAAATTCATGGATAAAAATTTGTTCTTCTGAATGTGTATCTTCTCTCAAACTGTCAATTCTAATGGTTTTTCTAAATATTTTAATACTTGGCCTCTTTTTCAATTTTATGACTCTCCAACAATCTATGTGCTGCAATAGCTGATTTTTCAATTTCACCATTTTTAATATTTCTAAAGTGTTCCTTAGTGCGAGTGTCCAAATTCCTTTCATTTTTCCTTTTTTGTTTTAGGAAATTGAAAAATGTCCTGCGCCATAGCCGAATGGTTAAGGCAGGAAGTCTTGGCGCAGAGCTACGGGACTTGTGCTGGTTCGAGTCTCCATAGGGGAAGAAATTTTCTTATGGTATTTCGGCCAGTATGGGACCGGTGCCCACCCATTAATGTTAATCAATTAACATCTCCAATTTTTGTTACAATCCAACTGGTCCAACATAAGTACTTTCCTTGTAAAATTACGAAACTGGTATAATTAGAAGACAGGATAAGAGGAAAGGTAAAATTTTAAATTAAATCTCATAGTGATATTTCCTATAATAGTTCAAAACTGTTAAGTAATTTATGATAATAAAATTTCCTAGATTAGGAAAGTAGGCTGTTATATCAGTTTCAACATTTCAACTTATTAAATAAAGCTTTTATTTATTACAGCTGCCTGAAAACTTGCAATTCATATTAAATTTAGTTACTTTTGGAAATTTTTGCTGCAAGTTGGAGGAAGAGGAAGCTTAACCAACCTGCTGTTTTTTGGCATCATTGACTTACATGTTTTAAAATTCACATTCACTCTCCGAGCTGCTATGGGAGCTCACCTTGGGTAGTTTCTCATACTGTAGAGAATTCAATGATGTACCCACATTCTCATATATTGGCTCCAGGGAGTTATTTGTTGTTGTACCTAATGATCACACAACATTTATTAACAAAGTCCAAATTTTACCCAGCCAAGACTATTGTCTTGTGACAAGTCTGAAGCATAACTGTGAAGCTGAAAATGATACTATAAACATTTTTAATGTACATGTTAATTTTTTCATGTTTTCTTCACTACTTTTCACCATGAAGTAGCTTAAATACTTATTTTCTATTTCATATTCTAATTACATTTTGAGCAAATTGTTTCCTGTCTCGTATTATACTCACTGATTACACATATGCAGGTAAAATTTGTTTGTGCACCTTCATAGAAAATGGTAATATTTTATCATTCTATGTCTGAAATCATATATTCATTAAAATAAGTCTTAGATGTAGATCTACAATGACATAACAGCCCAATGTTAGGCCTCAGCCTATGCTTTGTTAGGAGTTACAAGACCAAGTTAATTTAGTTACTCTTATATCCCTAAAAATGTCATGAATCACTGAAGGATAACTTATATTTGAAGAGAAAAATGTTTGGCCACAGCCTGACTCAAACCCGGGACCTTTGGCTTTCCGCACCAATGCTCTACCAACTGAGCTACCAGAGCGAGTTCCAATCTAGATGCAAATTTCTCTCTTATATACGTTGTAATTCCCAGCACCAAATGCTATGAAGTCTTTGCTTATATATTTGCAAATGGCTGTTTCTTAGTTGAGAAGTTGGGAATTTAGCACTACTTTATGAAGCCAGTGGGCTTCTATTGAAGTTATATTTAATTAATTGAAGTGTTTATTATTAATTTAATACTTCTCACTAAAGCTCAGTCGGTAGCTCAGTTGGTAGAGCATTGGTACGGAAAGCCAAAGGTCCCGGATTTGAGTCTCAGTCTGGGAGAATTTTTTTTTCTCTACAAATATATATATATATATATATATATATATACGAGGGCGGATCGGAAAGTAACGCACAATAATTTTTTTCTGCCTTGGTATTGCAGCTAGAATGTTGAAATTTCACAGAGATATAGTTTGAAGTTTTCACTACAGATGGTATTTTTTTCTCAGGTGCACCTCTTGCGAGAGAAGCTTGAACTATGCAACAAAGATGGCGCGCATGCTACAGTCGTCCACCTGTGAGGGACGGATCGGATCGGAAAGTAATGCACAATATATTTTTTTAAAAAGTTTAATAGTAAAAAAAAGGAAAAAAATCACAAATGAACTTACATCTTTTACCTATTTTTCGACATAGTCACCAACATTCTCAACACATTTTTCCCATCGTGTTACCAGTTTCAATATGCCCTAGGAAATGTTGAACTTCTGCGATAAGGCTCGCAGTTGCACACGCCGGTCATTCAGAATTGCCGCCTCAATGCCTCTGACATTCTGCGGGATTGCTGCTGTTGTCGGCCGGCCGGAGCGTGGCGAATCACTAAGGTTCACGCGTCCCTCTTGGAAGAATGTGCACCACCTGGAGACATTGCTACGGTCCATACAATCATCCCCATACACGCCACGCATGTCCATGTGAATTTCACTGGGTTTATGCCCTTTGGCCCACAAAAATCGAACAACACTTCTCTGTTCCTCACAGGTGGACGACTGTAGCATGCGCGCCATCTTTGTTGCATAGTTCAAGCTTCTCTCGCAAGAGATGCACCTGAGAAAAAAATACCATCTGTAGTGAAAACTTCAAACTATATCTCTGTGAAATTTCAACATTCTAGCTGCAATACCAAGGCAGAAAAAAATTATTGTGCGTTACTTTCCGATCCGCCCTCGTATATTATCTACTGAAGGATTCACTATATGGAAAATGTTTTTGTTGTGGTTGAAGTATCACGTAAGAGTAATTGAGTAATAATAATAACATGTATTTTAACTTCTTGTACACAGTCTCCTCTGATTTTGAGGTTTGTATGCTCAAGCCCAGTCGTGTTGAATTGATATTTAAGAGCATCTATCTAGAGAATCAATTTTTCAGCTGAATTAGTTTGGAAATTTCTTTGTAGTTATGGTTGTTACCTTGTTATTACTATTAGTTTGTGCCTTTAGAAGTTTAAATTTATTCATTTTTATTTATTTTTCATTAATTTTTTAATTATTTTGTTGTGGTAATGAGAAGATAAAGTAACTTATTTAAACATAAATTTATGATTAATTCAATTATTTTGATTAGAAGACTAAATTATTAAGATTTCCATTTACATTGAATATCTTATTGTGCAATTTAATATGATTTGATTTAATTATAATTAATTTTGCAACGATCAATTTATAATTTACAAAAAATAGCTGCCAAATTTAATATGGAAATATCAATTAACAAAACTAAAATTATGGCATTTCATGGGAAGGATCCCATACAAAATAAAATCTGTCTCCAGAATAAAATTTTAGAGAGATCTAATCAATTTAAATATCTTGGATATTATCTCTCTATCTGGGATGAAAAGGATATCCCTGAAAAAAATTACTAGTTATAATAAAAGTTTGGGAATTATTAATCAAGTTATGAAACCATCCCTTGTACAAAAAAAACACCAGATTATGTTTATATAACACTTTGGCTAGACCAGTGTTGACCTATGGTGGTGAAGCATGGACACTAAAAAGACAACATGAAAGCAGAATAACGGCTTGTGAAATGAGATTCATGTGCGGAACAGTGGGTTACACCAGATGGGATCAGGAAAGGAACACTGATATCTTAAAAGAATTGAAGACTATGTCAATTTTGGAATATATTAAACAGTACCAACTAAATTGGAAACACCATCTTGAAAGAATAAGTTCAAATCCGATCCCCAAAGCTGTTTATAATTATATACCAAGAGGACGAAGATCTCTAAGCCATCCTACGAAACGCTGGAGGGGAAATTTTCTATAGGATCATAACAGGCCTTGGCCTAATACTTGGAAGGAAGAAGAAGAAGATAATTAATTTTCATTCATTCTTCATTACATGTATCTATCCATAGCTGATGATACGAATCCATTGCATACTTCTTCTTCTTCTTCCTTCCAAGTATTAGGCCAAGGCCTGTTACGATCCTATAGAAAATTGATCCTTCTGGAAAATTCTCGTATAAGACTTGAAAGCATAATAATAGTCCCTTCGATTGGTTGCTGGCCAAAGGATATTGTGTATAAGTTGCAATGAGGTTGCATTCATGTACATGAAGCTTATGTTGGCATTGAGTGCCCATGAGATTAAAAGAAAGAGATATAGGAAAGACAGAAATGAACCCTTCGACCTCGAATACTCTAATACCATCAGGGTTGTAGAAAACAAGATGTCAGACAAGGGAGACTGGATAGGAAAGTAAAAAAGAGGGATCTGGTACTAGTAAAAGAAGAAATACCAGATCGGTCTATAACCCATCAAGCTGACCAGTACTAATTGATGGGTAGCCCATTCTTTTATTTCATATTGCATAAACAATTTATTAACAGTGAACTTTCATAGGAATATATGAGGTGAGTATGAAGCATTTAATTCAATCTTAATTTGTTAACAGCTGCACCACATAAGGTAGGGATTGGAAGTTGGGTTATTGTCCAGGTTGGTTCCTGTAAGCATTCCATCTACAGTGTGATTCAGAAATATATGTTTGATCGCATTTTGTGACGAAAATATTATTATTAAAGGAAATATGATGTTATCATTGGAAAGGGAATCCTTCAAATTACAACACAAACTCAATTGACTGATATGAAGCTCACGTGCAGCTTGGCGGGTTGATTTTTGTGGGCTAGTGTCGAACGCCTCCAAATTCTCTTCGTTGTTTCTGCATCCATGCTAATGCAAGGCCTTCCAGGAGGTTTGATTTTCTATATCCTTCCCATTTCCAGCAGTTGTTTTCTGCACTTACCCACAGTCGACGGCTGCAATACTACGTTAAACTCATGTCTTGCCCGTCTTGCGGCTTCATGATCATTAGCATACGTTATTGCCCACGAAGCAATTGTAATTTGCTGTTGCATATTCAACGCCATTTTGACTAACGACGTAAGTTCTACACTGTTTTGTTTTATTCCATTGTTGTAATTTGAATAATTGCCTTTCCAACGGTAATTTCATATTTCCTGTAATGGTAATATTTTCATCACACAATGCGATCAAACATATAGCCATATTTATGATTCACCCCGTAGGAAGAATTAGAGGATCTCCCTGTTAAAAACAAAGGGTCCCTTTGCAGCCTAAAGTTAATTTTATAAATATTTTTAATTGATTAATTTGTTAAATATAATTATTTTTTTTTGTATTATTAAAGAATAAATATTCCTTAGTATGACTTCCTTCAGAAGGAAAGTAAAGCTGTAACTCCTGTCTCATAGGTTTAGGGCATCTCTAACCTGAAATAAGAGACCCTTTAACAAAATAGACATTTTGAGTTATTTATTTTATGATGCTCTTTAATACATCCAACTTCAGTGTCACAATTCAAATCTAGACATGAAAGGTTTGTTAAATTTTGCTCAGGAGTCTTCTTATTTAAGTCTTAGGCTTGAATCTATGAACGCATTAGACCGTAAAAGTCATTCTCTGCCTGTACTCTGCTGAGAAAGTTGCATCCAAATACGTTTTTGCGTACTCAAAAATCTGTTCATGTGATAATAATTGTTGAAATTCCTAAGCTACCTGGCGAGGTGACTTAGCAGAGAAATGAATCATGAGCAACCCAATGGGAACCGATGGTAACTGATGTAGTTTGAAAACTTGCTGCTTTATCTAAGATGTTGGACCTTGAAGACTTTGATCATGTTTTCGGTATAAGCGGAGAAGAGGAATTTGATAGAGTCTACCAAAGAATTAAATTGGAAGAACAGGAGAATTGGCTAATTTTGCACGATGCAGTCGTCGTCGTATACGGTATTATTTGCAGGACGCAAGCGTAAATGCATTCCTCTAGCAGACGAAAATAACGGAAGTGGTTTTATCACTGAGAATTCTGGGTAATTTCATGCCAATATTACGAAAACGACGACTTTCATGCATGACCAGTTAGTGGGTCACTAATTCGATCTTTGCATTTGCTCACAGAAAGTCAGCGCACCAGTGATTGGAAGTAATTTGAGTAGAGACTAATGTATTTGCATGCAGCCCTAAATGTTCTTTTACATTCTGTAAATCTCCAACAATGAACCCATTGCTTTACTTTCCTTACACACTTAAAGATCCTAGACTTCATCCAGGTTTGAACACATAAACCTTAGAATCAGAGGCAAAAATGATAACCACTAGTCCAACGGACACATTATTATTGATATTTTATTTAATGGCACAAAAGCATACCTATGAGTTTTTCTTTTAATCAAATAATTACCACCTATGTCACTAAGTAAAACATCAAAATTCAAGCACACTGGTTAATATAACTAAAAATATTAATGAATCTTTTCATTAAAGTAATGAACTACAGTTAGTTAAAAACATATAAGCATTTTGTTATTCGTATAAATGTAATAAAAATGTATAAAAAGCCATAACAATAGTTTAGATAAAAATCAAATGAATCGTGAATTATTCTTAATTCATACATATATGTTTTTCAACACAGAACTGCAGTATGGGGAAACATCATTCCCATCCTCAACTGTTGTCAGGACTGTCAATTCTTCATTATGCCAGTCAGTAGCATAGTGGTTAAGGTACTACGCTACAAGCCAGAAAATCAAGGGTTCAAATCCCGGTGGAGTCAGGATTTTTAAACTGACCCAACCTTCTGGTGGCATTACGGCCCTGGGATTGACTCAGCCTCTAACAGAAATTATTACCAGATGCTTGTTCTGGGAGTAAAGGCGGCCGTCATGCAGAACTGACAACCCGGCTGACATTAAGTGCCGATTATCTAGAAAAGTGAGGGAGCCTTAACCTCCCACTACCCCAGGGGCCTCCTGAGGCCTGTTGTGGGATCACTTTACTTTACTTTTTTCTAAACTGCCATCTGGTATTGATTTGAAGAAAATGACCGGCATAATGAAGACAATTTTAGAAAATAACCGGCATAATGAAGACAATTTTAGAAAATAACCGGCATAATGAAGAATCAACAGTTGTGACAACAGCTGAGGAAGGGAATGATGTTTCCCAATATTGTGGTTCTGCGTTAAAGAACATAGATGTATGTGGTAAGAATAATTCACAATTCATTTTGTTTTTATAAGAAAACCTCCCTCCATCCATCCATAGTAACTCTGCCCGAGGGCAGGTCTTTCACTGCAATTTGCATTTGCATTCTATGCTTTGCAGCTTTACTAGGGAATTGTAGGTGTGGTAGCTTCCCGTTGCTTTCCACACCAGTGAAGGATGATGATGATAATGAGAAGGATGATGATGATGATGGCCATATGATTTCGGGGACCGTTTGGGCCTTAAAGTTTTCCTGACGTTTGTCTTACAGGTGAGGAAAAACCCCGATAAAAACCTCACCCAGAAAAACTGCCCCAACTGGGGATCGAACCCGGGCCTGCTGTGTGACAAGGCAGCACGCTATCTCGAGACCACAGCGGTCATTATGTAAAAATTCCCAACTTTATTATATGAACTGTTTAAATATTGAAATTTGTTATTACAACTGTTAATTCATTCTTAAACTTATTAAACACAGTTGATTCCTAATTTGTTGAATGTTGAAAATTGGCAGTGCTACTCAGGACAAACCTTTAGACATAAATGGTTTCCCATATGACCTAAATGTAACCTGGGATACCAGTCAGACATGTACCATAGAAGTGATTATCCAGATTACAAATAAATGCTAAAATCTCAAAACCGACCTATGAACTTTTTTAGGCCCTTATGATTCCAGACAACACCAGAATAAAAGTGACAAGCTGAAATACTAATGACTTGATGAAAATTAAATAAAATTAAGGCAATACAATAAATCATTAATATTTAATTTCGGAAGTGACATTTTGAGGTTATTTTAATTATATTATTTTTAGTCTGATCATCTTACCTCAATATTAATGTTGATTTGTTCTTGAACATGTTTCAAAACAATTCTGTTTTATCGTCTGGACAAGCTGACGATAAAACAGAATTGTTTTGAAACATGTTCAAGAACAAATCAATATTAATATTGAGGTAAGATGATCAGACTAAAAATAATATAATTATAACAATAAATCAGTCTTTAATAAAATCAGATTGATGTCCTTTCTAAATTCCAAAAGGAAATAAAAAGGCATCCTCTAAGAAATTAAAATGTTATTTACAGTATCTAATAAATAAATTGATTTTTAAATAAAATTTTATCACCTCACATTCTTCTTCTTAGACCGGTTTCAGGACCATATTCAGTTCCATCCTCAGTATTTTCACAACCGTTGTTATGTCATCTTGAAGAGATGCCTCCTGCTCCCCCTGTTGATAGATTGAAGAACCTCAAAATCAAATTACTTTCCCTGGGAATTTCAATGTTTATTAATTTCCCCTTTCCGTTTTTTTATGTAGATTTTTTCTCAAACTGTGAAGAATGTTAAGGAATATCAAGAATGCGGAAGTAGAAAAATCTTCAGTAGCAGCTCATACATAGTCAGAAAAACATCAAAATGAAAGAAAGACTAAATTATAATATTATAATGATATTGTGAAAACAAAAATTAATGTCTGAACCAGGAATCGAACCGTGGACCTCTAGTTCTCCAGACTAGTGTGCAGCCCACTACACCATTCAAGACTTGGCACAAATATTAACAATTCTATGATGATCTTGTAGAAGATTTCCAGGCTGTTGGCCATGGTCTTGAGGCTTGTAGTTCCACGATGTTTCACCAGAGACTGCGTCCGGCATCCTCAAGGGTTGTCTTGAGGATACTGGACGCAGTCTCTGGCAAAACGTTGGGGAACTACAAGCCTCAAGACCATGGCCAACAGCCCGGAAATCTTCTACAAGATCATCATAGTAACTCCGGCCGTGAAAGCCAAAGTCAATATATTAACAATTCTTTCCACATATACAAATCTATAATTCTCGTTTCGTCCGCTGTCAGGTAGGTGTTACTACCATCACCAATGGCTGGCTTCGTTTAGAAGTATCTATGTTTGAGAATTTTACACCACCACTTTTATAAGCAGTAAACAATGTTATTTAACATTTTCCAATACTGTTATTTTAACACAGTTCCAATAATGGATCATATTGTAATATTATAATGATATTGTGAAAAGAAAAATTAATGTTAATTAAACAAATAGAAAAAGCTAAAGAGCTCATGGTTTGGAAAAAATCTACATTAAAAAAAATTAATGAATTTTGAAATTCATGAGGAAAGTTATTTTATTTTGCTGTTCTTCAGTCTACCAACAAAATGAAAATACTGAGGATGGAACCAAATAAGGTCCTGGAACTGGTGTAAGAAGAAGAAGAAGAAAAATAAGGGGTGAGGTGATAAAATTTTATTTGAAGAGAAAAATTTTCGCCTAGACCGAGACTCGAACCCGGGACCCTTGGCTTTCTGGGCCAAGTGCTCTACCAACTGAGCTACCGAGGCGAGTTACGATCTAGACACAAATTTTTCTCTTATATACGTTGTAATTCCCTATCGCCAAATGCTTTTTGAAGCCATTGCTTCTATCTTTGCAAATGGCGGCTTCTTAGTTAAGAAGACATTTATTGGGAATTTAACATTACTTTATAAAGCTAGTAAGGCTTCTAATGATGTTTTTATTATTGATTTAACATTTCTCACTGAAAGATAAATTATATTTGAAGAGAAAGCCAAGGGTCCTGGGTTCGAGTCCCAGTCTAGGTGAAAATTTTTCTCTTCAAATATAATTTATCTTTCATTGAGAAATGTTAAATCAATAATAAAAACATGATAAAATTTAACTTAAAAATAATAGCTCATAGCAATAATTCTTAAAAAGTAAAAAATAAATTGATGTCTTATAGCACTGAAAGTGAAAACATACTCACCCTGATTTACAATTGTAGGATCTTCTACAGCATCTTTTATGCATCTATAAATATATGTATATTGGCCCTGAAATAAAGTATCAATCATTGTCACTAAATAAAAAATTATGATCTACTTTTTGTGGTAAAATAGATATCAATCAAATGGAGTTTTAAGTAAATTCCTGCCTATTTACAAGTTGTTATTGACTCTATGGTGAAATTAAATGTTTCTTATATTTAAATTATATGCACATAGTTTACTAGAACATCATAAAATTGAAAAAGAAGCGAAACTTTTGAAACAATTGGATAAACCATTGGAATTGACAATTTGGGAAATGATATTCATTCAGAAGAATAAATATCGATCTATTAATTTCGTTATTCCGGTGGATAAAAATGTAATTACAAAGTTTATAATCCCAACGAAAGATGGCAGCACAAGAGGTGATGTCACTAAAGAAATCAACAATCACGGAATTTCATCAGTGAATGATGAAGGACATGATTTTGTCTGAAACCATCGGTATCAAAGAAGTTTGAAAATGTATGAGATGAGTCGATTAAAATACAGGGTGGACCGCTCGAATGGACCTAATTTCAATTGCTTGTTACTGGCAAACGGTTGAAGATAGAAACTTAAAACAACGTTCATAGTACAGAAAAACTCACCAAGTTTCGAATCCTGTCGGTAGATGGCACAAAGATACGTTTCTCGTTCTTAGATTTAATTGTTTGTGAAAATGGCGACTCCGCAGATGAAAGCGCAAGCTGTTTTGTGGTATGCGGAGTTTAAATCAATCATTAGAGTTCAAAGGGAGTTCCGGCGTGTGTTTAACCGTGATGCTCCAACTGCTAGAAGCATAAAGAAGTGGCGTGATACATTATTAGCTACAGGATCTGTGTTGAAGAAGCATGGTGGTGGTCGCAGAGCATCCGATGAAATGGTAGCAAATGTTCAAGCCGCATTTGAGCGAAGCCCCGGAAGTCATTAAGAAGAGCTTCGCGGGAACTTCAAATACCAAAATCGACATTACAACGGATTGTCCACAAACGCCTCAAACTGCACGCATATAAAGTGCAGTTAGTGCAACGTCTGGAGCCGAATGACATGCCGAAACGAGTGGAATTCGCCAATACGATGCTGGACCGTCTCGGCGCTGATCCTGACTTCATGACCAAGATTTCTTCTCGGACGAAGCCACTTTCCATTTGTCAGGCAAGGTAAACCAGCATAATGTGCGGATCTGGGGATCGGAGAATCCTCACGCTATTCAAGAGCATGTTCGTGATAGTCCGAAGATGAATGTTTGGTGCAGTTTGTCACATAATAAGGTCATTGGACCGTTTTTCTTCGCCGAGAAAGAAAACTGTTCGTGGTACCACATATCTTGACATGCTGGAGCAGTTCTTCTTTCCACAAATTGAACAACTGCAGCCTAACATCGTTTTCCAGCAAGATGGTGCTCCTCCCCACTGGTCCAATGAAGTTCGTACGACTTTGGACAACATTTTCCCTGGCCGTTGGATTGGTAGGGGAGGACCAATCGCGTGGCCCCCGAGATCTCCCGATTTAAACACCACTGGATTTCTTTCTCTGGGGCTATGTCAAAGATAAAGTTTACACCACCCCAGTCAAAGACCTTCGTGATCTTCGTGAGCGCATCATAGAGGCTATTGAGAACATTCCAGAAGACATACTCCAACGTACTTGGCAAGAAATTGTTCATCGCTTTGATATCGTCACAGTGACTGCTGGGGCTCATATAGAGATGTGGTGATCTGGATATCAAAACTTGGTGAGTTTTTCTGTAATATGAACGTTGTTTTAAGTTTCTATCTTCAACCGTTTGCCAGTAACAAGCAATTGAAATTAGGTCCATTCGAGCGGTCCACCCTGTATGTTCTCCACTCACTATAAATGTTTCTTACCTCTCCTCATATAAGTTTTCTAGGTAGATCGCAATTTCGAGACCACAACAGTCTCATCGTCAGCACTTTCTTGGCGATGGATGTTATGTCGATCGGAAGAAACTCTTCTTCTTCCCTCTGTTGGTGGACCGATGAACCTCTGGATCAGGTCAAAATTTGAGGTTCATCGGTCCACCAACAGAGGGAAGAAGAAGAGTTTCTTCCGATCGACATAACATCCATCGCCAAGAAAGTGCTGACGATGAGACTGTTGTGGTCCCGAAATCGCGATCTACTTAGAAAATTTATATGAGGAGAGGTAAGAAACATTTAATTTCACCATAAATTAAACCTCATAGTGATTAATTCCTATAAAAGTTAAATGTTATTGACTCTACTATTGTGATCCTCAGTTTTTCATTGATACAAAAAATATTTATTTTATACATTACTAGCTAATTAAGTTATGTAGATAGGAAATAACACTATGAGGTTTTTTAATATTGTTTATTTTTTATTATTTCACTCACCTCATACTTCATAATTCATAGCAGACCCTGGGTTTCTTCACATCTTTTGTGACATTCTCAATGCTGCGTCACGTTCACAACTGACGTCCAACGGCCTTCTATCCTGCAGACTGACCTCCGCACCATCTGGTGGCTGACCGAAGAATTTCCAAATCAGTCCTCTTTCTTTATAACCGGGTATTTCAAAATTCATAGTTGTATTTTCATTCTTGCATATGTAATTTTGTTTTGGTTTCTATTCTATGTTTTTCTGACCATTACTTAAACAATTGGAAAAACCGAAGGAACTCACAATTTGGGAAAAAATTTACATATGCAAGAATGAAAATACAACTATGAATTTTGAAATACCCGGTTATAAAGAAAGAGGACTGATTTTGAAATTCTTCGGTCGGCCACCAGATGGCGCGGAGGTCAGTCTGCAGGATAGAAGGCCGTTGGACGTCAGTTGTGAACGTGACGCAGCATTGAGAATGTCACAAAAGATGTGAAGAAACCCAGGGTCTGCTATGAATTATGAAGTATGAGGTGAGTGAAATAATAAAAAATAAACAATATTACTAGCTAATACCCGGCGTGCGCTGCTACACATAAATAAATGAAAATTAATGTGCTTTTATGTTCAGTTGAATAAGTAAAAGGAAAAATAATTATAAATTTATAGTTTTTAGATACCCCATGTCGATTACACAGCATTGCCCAGGAATCTACTTATCCCGATCTGCTTGACATAAATGAGCTAAAATATGAAAATTAAGGTGTTTTATATTTAGTTAAATAGGTAGAGGGAAAAATTTATATTGCAATTATTTTTAGATACTCCATGCTAGTTTACCCGGCGTTGTCCAGGAATCTACTCATCCTTCTTGGCATAAATGAGCTGAAAGACAAAAATTAATGTATAAATTAATGAGTCATTTTAACATCTTACCTCATATTTCATGTTTTTCAAACACGGTAACTATAGTTTTCAAATGATCTTGTCATTCATTTTCAACCGCCATTATGACTACCGGATATTCATTGGAATCTCCCTCTATAACGTTGCCATCTGGTGTTGATTTGACGAACTTTGAGATATCGTTGCCATCTGGTGTTGATTCGATGAACTTCGAGATGAATCAACACCAGATGGCAACGATATCTCAAAGTTCGTCAAATCAACACCAGATGGCAACATTATAGAGGGAGATTCCAACGAATATCCGGTAGTCATAATGGCGGTTGAAAATGAATGACAAGATCATTTGAAAACTATAATTACCGTGTTTGAAAAACATGAAATATGAGGTAAGATGTTAAAATGACTCATTAATTTATTAATTAAGAACCTCATAATGTGTTTCCCAATTTTAACTTTGAAAAAATTAATGTACTTCTTATGATTAGTTGAATAAGTAAAATGAAAAATAATTATAAATGTATATCGTAATTATTTTAAGATTCCCCGTGCTGATTACCCAGTGTTGACTGGTAATCTACTTATCTCAATCTTCTTGGCATAAATGAGCTAAAAAACAAAATTTGTTATGTGCTGTTATGCTTGCAAAGGAATCTACGTACTTGTCTCGATTTTCTTGGCATCAATGAAAGACAAAAATGGTTATTCTGAGTTATCCGTAAGAGATAAACATATGCTGTCACAAACTTTTTTGTAGAGCTTTTTGAGATATTCAATTCTGTGTACATCAATTTTGTGTAGTTGTTATGATTTAGGTAGCATAAGCCATTTAAGCGTCCAAATAGCTACTTTGTTCATGGTTTCCACTACAAAGGGTGATTTTTAAGGGTGTAGGAGTTAAGTATCACAACTCTCTTATAGCCTATGTTCATCCCAGGAATCTCCTGAAAATTTTGCAAAAAGTCCCAACACAATCGGATCAACGGTATGGCCGCGCATAAAGTATGAACAAACAAACAATTTTTATATATTAAGATAATTTTCTTACCTCTGTCTGTACCATATTTGTGCGCTGCTTACGGAGTTTAAATACTGTGCCAAATATGTCCACCTTTTTATTTTCACTGATGTGCTGAAGTAAAATATCTATAGCAATCAATGTACCAGTTCTACCAACACCAGCACTGCAATTACATACAAAATATATAAATTTTTGCTCAAGTTTAGAATACCTAGACCTATGATTTCTCATACTACATTTTTGTAATACTGTTTCTCCATGTACTTCTTCATTAAAATGAAAGCCCTGTATGCAGTGCAATAGCATTTACTCAGTCCCCCTCTATATGTCCTAGAGTATGTTGTCATAATTAGGAAAACTAATTTAAAAATATGCACAAGAGCGGATAGAATAAGGAATGAAACTATACAAGAAGAATTAAATATATATAAAATTGAAGATAAAATCAGCGAAAATAATAAGAAATGGACAGAATACTTAATGAGAATGAACAACGAAAGAATATCAAAAAGAACCTTCCTGTATAATCCCAGACGATCAAGAGATGGTGGCTGACCACGTAGAAGATGGACTCCACTTTTAACTTCACCAGAACAGGCTGCATAGCCTAAACCTTGTAGTAGAAGAAGAAGAAGAATTTTAAAATATTTTAATCAGTTATTAATCATATTTTAATTAGTCATTAATGGTTCCATTAAACTAGGAATTCTGCAAGGCAAAACCCTTATGTTATAGGAAATATTGGTTTGAAATTCATATTTAGGATCAATTATATAGGACAGAGAGTACCGTTAGGGCATAGAACTTTGCTCTGCTGAGAGAGAGAGAGAGTGAGAAAGTGGGTTGAACACAGGCCTCAATAGATTTTCCAGTTAGGGCTTCAGAGAGAGCAATAAAAAATAGCCAGGACATTGACGAGTGTCACCCATTTGACCAAAGTGGACCTGATTCAACGTTAGGTAAGTTTGCACCATGTTATTCTTAATAGGATTTTGGGGCCTCTGATATGAAACCAAAACGGGTAAAGGTTCTAGATCTAGTAACTTTGAAATAGGAACCAGTTTGAATAAGAGTGTAGAAATAGATGAATTTAACATTATGTCCATGATTTTGTCGGGTCATGTGGCAGAGTTTCAACCTACTAAAGTGCAAACATCTCTCTTCTTCTCTAGCTAAGTATAGGAAGTAACGTACAATAGTTTAAGCTATTAATAGTGAGTGGAGAACATATTTTTAACGACTCATCTCATATAATTTCAAATTTCTTTGATACCGGCGGTTACAGACAATATCAAAGAAATTTGAAATTATATGAGATGAGTCGTTAAAAATATGTTCTCCACTCACTATTAATGATATAACCTCATAATGTTTACTTCCCAATATTAATTTAAATATAGTTTAAGCTATATGACTGAAGAGGGACATGATATTGTCTGAAACCGTCGGTATCAAAGAAATTTTAAATCATATGAGGTGAGTCGATAAAAATATGTTCTCCACTCACTATTAATAGTTTAAGCTAGTTTAATTATTTTATTGTAGCCTATAATCTAGTTTAATTACTTATTGTAACGTATAATTTTCCAACTCTTTTGTGTGGTAGCGAAGTATGGATGTTGAAACAGAAGGATATACAGAGACTTAGATCTGCTGAAATGAGATATCTTCAGAGGACTGCAGGATACACACTACTAGATCACAAAAAAAATGAAGACATCTTAGAAGAATTACACATGGAACCTTTAGAAAACAAAATTTCTGATTATAAGTCAAGATGGATGCAACATGTTCATCGAATGGAAGATCACAGGATACCCAAACAAATGTTAAGATATCAACCTGCAGGAAGAAGAAGACCAGGACGTCCACTCAAAAGACTTCTGGATGGTGTTTCTCTTGAGGCCGAAACATGTCAACAAATGGCCTAAATTCGTGAATGTACTAAGATGATGATGATGATAAATTATTGCTTATAGTTTTAAATAAAGAGTGTTAAATTTATTTATTTAATGATCTCAACTACCCCCTGTTTAGTAGAATATCCGTCTTTTCCGCTCGGCGAAACTCTAATCAGTAAGTAAAACACACAGTACCAAACCACCCCAAATTAATCCATGTCCCAAAACCCTTTTGAAAGCCTCCAGTTTACAATATATGTAATGGGATTTTCTGAAAATATTGCATATGAGTTGGCATTTACAACTTGCCAATGTAACATAGAACTTTAGATACTCTTCTGAAGAATATGAGGTGAGGTGAAAAAAAATAAAAAGACTTGTTAAATAAGTAGTAGTAGTAGTAGTAGTAGTATTCAAATGTTCTGAAGCTCTTGATTTGTCATCATTCGTTTGCGGGCTTCCCAATAATATTCAGCAATTTGGAATGGTGTTTAAACTATTTTCTGAAGATCAGCGTAGAACATCAAATTAATTAAATAATACCTGAATGTGTTGATTCCTAAAGAAGTTAATTGTACGGCGACTCAAGTCTGAATAGGAAAATCATATATTCACAATGGCTGAAATAACCTCAAAATCAAATTTTAATGAACATTTGTTTGTTTTTAATACACAAGTGATCTTCTTGGTGATAAAATATTAAAATATATATGCAGTCAATATGCCCATTTCACCAATTAATGTTTTAAAATGGTCAACAAGTTTCCACAGCCAAGCTGTCATTCTCAAGACCAGATATTGACTGAAGACAAAATTGATAATAAATAAATAAACAAATTCAGTTAAATGATTGCGTCATGTGACGTAGTTTGTTTTTAACTGAATTTGTTTATTTATTTATTATCAATTTTGTCTTCAGTCAATATCTGGTCTTGAGAATGACAGCTTGGCTGTGGAAACTTGTTGACCATTTTAAAACATTAATTGGTGAAATGGGCATATTGACTGCATATATATTTTAACATTTGTTTGGTTTAAATTTAGATACTTTGAAACACACTTACAAAGAAAATTGTGATTCTCTACATGTTTTTGAACAATATATGGTAGAAATTTAGTTTTCTACAGCAAAACTTACCTACAATGTACAAGAATGAGACCAAGTTCTGCAGCCATTGCATGGTGCCTCATGGTCTGACAAAACTGCAACATGAAGTCAGTACTTTGTGGTACACCAAAATCAGGCCACTCTCTGAAGTGTAGATGTGATATAGTTCTTTTGCTATTCCCCTGTAAGCAATCATTTCTGGTCATTAATATATTTGGATATATTGAACTTTTATAGAAAAAAATCACTATGAGGTTTAATTTAAGATTAAATTAAAATGCTTCATACCTCACCTCATATCCAGTATTCTAATTATACCGCAGTTTTCAAAGCCTTGGCAGCTTCATCTTCAATAATTTCTCATTGACTAATGTTATGTCAATCAGAAGAACTATTTGCAGTAAGCTTCATCTTCAGTAATTTCTCGTCGACTAATATTATGTCGATCGGAAGAACTACTTGTAATTCAACATAACATCAGTCAACGAGAAATTACTGAAGATGAAGCTACCATGGCTTTGAAACCGAGATATAATTAGATGACTGGATATGAGGTGAGGTATGAAGCAATTTAATTTCAAAGGTTCATTCTTCAGTATTTGATGAAGTTTTATATACAGAAGTTTGTTATATTTGAAGAGAAAAATTATATGCTCAGACTGGGGTTTGAACTCAGGACCTTTCGCTTTCTATGTGAATGCTTGCTCTACCACTGAGCTACAGGAGTAACTCCAATCTAAATGCAATTTTTTCTCTTAAAAGAAAAATGTCGTATATATATGCAACGAAACTACAGTCCGCAGAATACAAAAAAAAAATATGCGGTGAGTCAAAATAACTAAATCATAATCAAAAGAAGCTTCATAGTGTTATTTCCTACAAATATTAACACATTGGTGACCGACTGCTGTGCGTTCCATCCACCGCTGCTGGACCGGACATTTCTGTCAGTAGCGTGGACTTTTAAATTTTAAACCGCGCTAGCACAGTGTGATTTTTACATCAATATATTTACAGTCAATAACATCATAATAACTTGCATAAGTAAATCTTTATTAGTGTTCTCATCAGACCTTCTAGTAGAAATTGAGGGTTTGATAGCGTTATAAACATTTCCCTTTATGTAAAGGCACAGTGCAAAAGAGCATATGTAGCGAGTTTCTTTTCTTCTGTTCACTAAAAACGTGGCAAGGTTTGGAAGGTTTTTTTTTTTTCAGACACAGTTGGTGTTAATTTATGTTTCTATATGTCTCAGCCTTCTTGGTGGGTCTTGACATGGTGTCCTTTTCACTCTATCTTCCCTCCTCTTCCCTGTCATCTGTTCCTAATTTCACGACTGCCAAACAAGAGGCTGTTTCAAGCAAAAAACTTCTGTTTGACATATTGTTGTTAGGATTTTGAAATTTATAGACCCAAAAAGCATTAGAGTGCACAATTCACAGGCCACAATACAACTTTCTTGCTTCATTTCACTGTTTTTCTAAGGATGGAGTAACATGATAGGTACTGGTCAGCCCTGTCTTGTTATTTTGAAGTATTCAATGGGGCATTTTGACAACTTTACCCCTCCCATACTCGTGTTGCCTGATGCAATGTGCTAACCATTCTTACGTCTCTTTTATCTTTCGATGTTTGTAGCAAAAGGTCCCCTTACTTCAAAACACACATTCTCCTGGTTTCAGTTTATTTCCTGCTTCCACAAATGATTTTGGAAGTCCTCTGTTAATCTTTATTGCTTCACAAACTCTAGTCTTTCTTTCGAGCAAATTTTTAGCTTTAGCCACACTTATAATAATTATTCTGGTACACATGATGCCACAGATATAAATTCGACTCCAGAACGCAAAATAGTGTTTCTTCTAATTTTTCCCCTCTGCAACATATATTTACAGGTTACATACGTATCCTGTAATCGCCTAACTATCGGCACTAAAATTCCATATTTCACCAGCCATCTGTCTTAAAATTGTAAACAACTCTTTCTGTAAAGTTGGCAATTTCATAAAAGAGAAGAGAGGGGTACAAAAACAACTATAGTTTATTTCACAATGAGAAAAAACAAAATTGCACGCTCCTTCAAAAGCAAAGAGGCTGGAAAACCATAGAAAATGTAAACATGGAAATCTCCGTGGCCCGTCGTCTAGCGCTGGCCATTTAAACACGGAGATCTCCGTGGCCCGTCACCGATGTGTTAAATTCCAGTTTTCTGTTTATTTTTATCTAGTTTTCTGCCCGAGAAGGTGTTCTTTGCTTAGAATCATATTATAGTTGTCACAGTGGGCAGTTTCTCTCTACTGTCAGTTTCATCCGTAAGAGGTATTCTTGAAGGCTCTCATGTCTTTAAATTAGCTGGAGCTGAAGTATTTCAATTTTTCTATATTTTGACACCAAAATTTTATATTTATGTAAAGCTTTACCTATAAAGTGGTCTGCCAAAATGGTGTATAAATTAAAAATAATGCCCTCTATCTGCCTACCATGAAATACACAGAAAGTGCTGTGGATGCACTCTTCAATGCTAAACTTCAATTAAATGAGCATTGGAAAAAATCTGACCATATACATATTCACACCATAGTTTCAATCTCTACGTACTGTTCTATATACAGTTTTTGATATTTGATGTTACCTTAATCAAGATTAATGTCCTTGCTGTGTGGATGGGGAAATTGATTTCTGTAGTACAGTATATTGTCATGTCTCCAAATACTAAGTTCTCACGAAGATTTGGAAAATACTGATGACACTTCAACTGAAAAACATAAATTATAAGGTATTAATTAAATGATGTTTTTATTATTGATTTAACATTTCTCGCTGAAAGATAAATTATATTTAAAGAGAAAAATTTTCGCCTAGACCCAGACTTGAACCCAGGACCTTTGGCTTGCCGGGCCAAATGCTCTACCAACTGAGCTACCGAGGCGAGTTATGATCTAGATGCAAATTTTTCTCTTATACACATTGTAATTCCCTCTTGCCAAATGCTTTTGAAACCATCGTTTCAATCTTTGCAAATGGCGGCTTCTTAGTTAAGAAGACATTTATTGGGAATTTAACATTACTTTATAAAGCTAGTAAGGCTTCTAATGATGTTTTTATTATTGATTTAACATTTCTTGCTGAAAGATAAATTACATTTGAAGAGAAAAATTTTCCCGGGTTCAAGTCTCGGTCTAGGCAAAATATATATATACATACATAGTCCACCGCTGTGGTCTCGAGGTAACGTGCTGCCTTGTCATGCAGCGGGCCCGGGCTTCATCCCCTGTCGGGACAGTTTTTCTGGGTGAGGTTTTTATCTGGGTTTTCCTCACCTATAAGACAAATGTCAGGAAAATTTTGAAGGCCAAACGGTCCCCGAAATCATATGGCCATCATCATCATCATCAATATCATCATCATCATCATCAATATCATCATCATCATCCTTCACCGGTGTGGAAAGCAATGGGAAGCTACCACACCTACAATTCCCTAGTAAAGCTGCAAGCATAGCATGAAAATGCTATGATTGCAGTGAAGGACCTGCCTTCGGGCAGAATTACTATGGATGGATACATACATACATATAAACACACATATGTGCGTACATGCACTGTAATACAATCTAAGAACTTTTCAAATTATCCTCTTTTATATACAGGGCTATTCAGAAAGAAGGAAAAGACTTCAAACATTTATTTCTTCCAAACTACAAATAATAAAAACACAATTCCAACGTTCCTAGAAAGAGAAAAGTTTGAAGTTCCTATCATGGTTGCATTAGCACTGTTGCTTGAAGTTTCGATCACGGTCACATTGGCGTTGTTGGATTGGAAGAGGAGATCACTGGTGGCCTCCAGGTCACCAGACATGACCCCATGTGATTTTTATCTGTGAGGTTACATAAAAGACCATGTTTTTATCCCCCTTATGCCTGACACTCTCGAAAATCTGCGACAATGAATTGTTGAAGCTGTGAATTTGATAACTAGAGACCAGCTAATTCATGTGTGGCAAAAAATGAGGCACCATTTTGATATTTGTCGTGTAACACATGGTGTTCATATTGAATGCATAAAATAGTAAAATTTGAACTTTTCTCTTTCCAGGAACATTGGAATTGTGTTCCTATTTTTTGTAGTTTGGAAGAAATAAATGTTTGATGTCTGTTCCTTCTTTCTGAATAGCCCTGTATATATATAATCAATTTTATATTAAGATTTTTTCTCAATTTTCAAATATCTTAAAGAACTTCAATAACACTGGTCAACATGATTTTTGTCTCATGAGTACCAATAGTTGTACTTATGCAGTTTTTTATTGTGTTTTCAAATATGTATTCGGAATTTCTCCATCACCCACAGTTTTTTTTATTTATTTCAATTTCAATTAATGGATTTAAATAATTATTTCTTTTAATAAACTTTTTTCGTCTATTTGTCCATTGTAAAATAAAACCATTTGAGCTAACTCAAATGATTTCAGCTATGGAAAAGATATATCAAGGCAAATGGAATCCTAATATGCTGGCCGATTATTGTTGGACCATCAAGATGGATGCTCCACAGATGAAATATAGCAGAAAATCGCCATTTCTTACTTTCTAGGCGAGTCCAAATGTTTGAATATTGTGTAGTTACGAATGTAGAAAATATTAAAGTGTTTAAAATTATAAATGCCTGTCTCTCAGAAACCTTGCGTGATAGAGAAAAACTATATCATATTTGAATTCAGGAGAAAAAATACTATCAGAATCACATATTTTTCTTTCTGAGACAAAAAAAAAAGTTTATTTTTTGTTGCTCAGTGTAATTAACTTAACTCTCCATTTAAAACTGAAGTTTTTTTTTCTTTTTAATTACACACTTACTTTATTTTGTTCTATGAGATTGGTGACCATAGCAATGATTCTCACATCATGCTGGAACACCATTCTCCAGAAATCTTCAGTGGTATCCTCAAGAGGGCCTTGAGTAGCAATATATTCTATATCATCAGTGTATCCCTGAAATGTAATATTCAACATCAAAATGTTATAGACTCATCCTCTTTAAAGCAAAATCATGAATACAATTTTGTTACTTTTTACCTTAATAAATGAAGCATTGATGTAATGAGAAGTCTGGTCTCCATTTAACACATCAAGTGTGACTCTGGTTGAATCAACTGCAATTATAACAACTTTACATCAAATTTTGAATACAGAGAAAACAAAAGTAATGGCTTTTCTAGGAAAATACACTGCAAGTAGCAGAATTTGTATAGATTCAAAAAATACAAAATTCATTTACCTTCTTCTTCCTTCCAAGTATTAGGCCATGGCCTGTTATGATCCTATAGAAAATTTTTCCTCCAGTGTTTCATAGGACGGCCCAGAGATCTTCGTCCTCTTGGTATATAATTATAAACAGCTTTGGGGAACCGATTTGAACTCATTCTTTCAAGATGGTGTTTCCAATTTAGTTGGTACTGTTTAATATATTCCAAAACTGGCATAGTCTTCAATTCTTTTAAGATATCAGTGTTCCTTTTCCGATCCCATCTGGTGTAACCTGCTTTGGAGATCCGATTTGAACTCATTCTTTCAAGATGGTGTTTCCAATTTAGTTGGTACTGTTTAATATATTCCAAAATTGGCATAGTCTTCAATTCTTTTAAGATATCGGTGTTCCTTTTCCGATCCAATCTGGTGTAGCCCGCTGTTCTGCGCATGAATCTCATTTCACAAGCCATTATTCTGCTTTCATGTTGTCTTTTTAGTGTCCATGCTTCACTACGATAGGTCAACACTGGTCTAGCCAAAGTGTTATATAAATAACGTAATCTGGAGTTTTTTTGTACAAGGGATGGTTTTATAACTGGATTAATAATTCCCAAACTTTTATTATAACTAGTCATTTTTTCAGGGATATCCTTTCAATCCCAGATAGAGAGATAATATCCAAGATATTTAAATTCATTAGATCTCTCTAAAATTTTATTCTGGAGATAGATTTTACTTTGTATGGGGTCCTTCCCATGAAATGCCATAATATTTTTCATTTACCTACTTTGGATATACATTAACATATTTGAATGAAGTAGACATAGCAAATAAAACTATTAATTTTAATAAAACCATGGGAATAATAAATCAGTTAATGAAATCTTCGCTACTCCAGAGAGATACCAGAGTACAGTTATACAAAACCTTAGTAAGACCTGCACTTTGCTACGGCAGTGAGGCATGGACTTTGAGGAAAGGAGAAGAGAGTAGGATAACTTCTAGTGAAATGAGATTCATGAGGTATACAGCAGAATATACCAAATGAGATCACAATGACGATATCTTGAAGGAACTACGTTTAGAACCAGTCATTGAATACATACATAGATACCAGAACAACTGGATGAATCATTTGCAATGAATGAGTTCAGATAGAGTTCCCATGGCCAGGCTCGTTATTGTCCAACAGGGAAGGAAACGCTGGATACAGAATTTATCAGTAAGATCGTAACAGGCCTATAGGCCCTAAGACTTGGTTGAATGAAGAAGAAGAATACTAATAAAATTCACTGTTAAAACCGTTGAGGTGGAGAGTCATAAAATAAAATAAGTTAAAATATACCTTCTTAGGTAAAATCCGTCGTCCTCAACTTATAAAATATGTAATCTTTATGCCTGTAGGCCTTTCAGAACATCCGTTCCATCTTCAGCAGGTCACTCTTCGCTACAACATCCAGTATGATGGTTGATGCTGCTGGTCCTAACATCATACTGGATGTTGTAGCGAAGAGTGACCTGCTGAAGATGAAACGGATATTCTGAAAGACCTACAGGCATAAAGATTACATATTTTATAAGTTGAGGACGATGGATTTTACCTAAGAAGATATATTTTAACTTATTTTATTTAAAGAAGAAGACATAAAATTTTGAGATAAAAAGATGGATGAATAAAATGTAGCTTGTGACCTAGGGGAAATGAATGAATTCTGTATTGACATGTAACAAATTAGTTTAGTCTGCACGAAGAGAGATAATAAAAAAATGTAGATGAAAGTGAAAAAGAAGATTAGGAGAGAGCAGTCAAGATATTTTCTGACAAGACACGCACAATACAAGCAGTTATTAATTAAGTTTGGCCTGTGTTACTCTTACCTCATATGGTTGTTTCTCTTAGACATACAAGTATGTTTCAAGACATGTTTGTCCCATCTTCACTCACCCCAAGTTGTCGGCCCTGTATCTCGACTCCTGCTCCCTCTTTCTGTGGTCCAAAAATCTTGCTTATTAGGTTCCCCTCCTCAGGAATTTCAAAATTCATAATTCTCTCCTTGTTCTTCTGTTTGTAGATTTAAAAAAAAAAAGGAAGTAGAAAAATCTACAGAAGCTGCTCATGTTTGGTCAGAAAAACATAAAATAGATTTGAACACAAAATTATTAAAACAGTTAGAGAACACAAACAAACTCACCATATGTGAAAAGAATCTACATACAGAAGAACAAGGAGAGAACTATGAATTTTGAAATTCCTAGGGAGATAAACCTAATTAGCAAGTTGTTTATACCACAGAAGGAGGGAGTAGGAGTCGAGATCCAGGGCTGACAACTTGGGAAATATCAGTCTGTACCAACTGAAGATGGGGCAAAACATGTATTGAAACATATGCCTAACATGCTGGCACAGGAATCTACTCTCATCTGTTTAGCCAATATGTTGCAGTAGGCACAAACAATACAGCCTTCGATGGTGAAGTAAAAGCCATAGAAGTAGCACTCCAGAACCTCCTATTCCGAACAAAAATGTTTACAAAAGCTGTTATTCTGGCAGACTCTAAGGCCGCTATACAAGCTATAACCTCCAATCAAACACCAGAAAATGAAACCATCTTTGAATGCCGTAAACTTCTGAAATACCTCAACAACCAGAACAAATTAATAGCCTTCCAGTGGATACCCTCACACATCGGAATAGTTGGCAATCAAATAGGTGACGGACTTGCCAAAAAGGGTACCAAAATACAGATAACAACCCACCACAAATCAAACCTCCACAGAAAGATTGAAGAAATTAAAAAAGCATTCCAAATGGAAAACATGAAAGAAAACATTGCAACAGCCAGAGGGAAATCATGGGAAAAAATTGATGAGCTATACACAGAAATAAAACATAAAGGCCACAAGGAAGCAGTAGCAAAATTCAGACTGATGTCAGGACATGACTGCCTGGCTCACCATCTCCACAGAATACATGTTTTCCAATCCGACAGTTGTGTCATATGCAAAGACCCAGACCTGATCATGGACAAACACCACCTTCTAGTCTGTCCAGCTTTAAATCCAACTGCACAACACTCTAAGGACCTTGTTTGCTTGTACTGGGAAGCCAGAGAGAAAATGACTTAAGCGTCAAATCTCGCCTTTATAAAACAACAACAACAACATATGCCTAACCGAAAAAATCTTATGAGGTAATAATAACACAGTCCAAACTCAATTATTAAGTAAAACCTCATAATGTTACTTCCTATTGTATTACTATAAGTAATGCCACGAATGATTTCCAAATTATCAATAAATTCATGACTCACGAAGTGAGGAGTGATTTTATCTAGAGAATTTGGAAATCAAGAATGGCATTTGTTAGGACTATTTAACGAATAAAATTAAACTGTTTACTCACAAATCATTATTTAACTATAGTTATTTTTAGATATTTATATATTTAATGTAAATGGCGATGTTTGAAAACAAATGAAAAACGATTGATATGCTTCATCTGTATCTTTTGTTCATCACTGCAACCAGATCATATTATTTATTGTCAAAGGATCGCAATATTCTAAGAATGCATCCTAGTGGAGAAATTTATAACCAACATTATAGGTATTAATTCATTTCTGATGTCCTATGATGTAAATATGTCAATTATATTTTTCTGCAATGTCATTTCCTGGAAAATAATTTGTTTAAGAAAGTGCAAACAGTGGTTTCTTTTTTTGTAGTATAATCAATAATATTACTACAAATGTTTTTATATTATCTCCCGCATGCACTATCTGCTGACATTCATGCACTACATATACAATCTGGTAGCCCTATTTCTTAGAAAGTCAGTCACTGCAAAATAATGCTATGACTTATTCAGAATGTTAAAAAGGAGGAGCTTTCTTTAATATGATAAACTTTGGTTGATAAATTTGAGGTGAAACAAGACTGTGATTGGTTGTAAATCAAAAATCATTGAAATGTGATTGGTCATTGGCTCCCATTTGGGACAGGAGTTAAATAGTCATAAGTAATGACTTGAGTGATTTCCAATTTATCTAGATAATTTGGAAATCAAGAGTGGCATTTGTTAGGACTATTTAACGAATAAAATTAAGCTGTTTACTCACAAATCTTTATTTAACTATAGTTATTTTTAAAATATTTATATATTTAATGTAAATGGCGATGTTTGAAAACAAATGAGAAACGATAGGTACGCTTCATCTGCTTCTTTTGTTTATCACTGCAACCAGATCATACTATTTATTGCCAAAGGAACGCAATATTGTAAGAATGCTCTCTAGTGGAGAAAAAATGAAACACATCAAATTGTATATTAATTCATTTCTGATGTTGTATGATGTAAATATGACAATTATATTTTTCTGGATTGTTACCTGGGAAAAAATACATTTTAAGAAAGTGCAAACAGTGGTTTATTTTTTTGGTGGTATAATAAATTGCTACAAATGTTTTTATATTAACTCCTGCAAGCGCTATGTGTTGACATCTATGCACTATATATACAATCTGGTAGCCGTATTTCTTACAGGCTCAATCACTGCAAAATAATGGTCAGACCTGTTCAGAATATTAAAAAGGAGGAGCTTTCTTTAATATGGTAAATATAACACTGATAAATATTTCGTGAAACACGACTCTGATTGGTTGTAAAACAGAAATCGTTGAAACGTGATTGGTCATTGACTCCCATGAGTTAAATAGTCAAAGAAAACAAGCAGTTATATTAATTCATTCTGTAAGTAATTCATGTAGTGTGAACACTAATCTAATGAAGGAAGATGTTTGTCATTATATATTTGAGATAAAACTGTAGAAAAAAATATCAACAAGGAAATTGACTTTGATAGATACCAAACTTAAACTAGATTACAATGTATGCACAACTTTATCGAAGATACAAATCTTGAATTTTTTTAATACATCTTGTGTATGAAATGATGTGTAATATATTAATTTTATATTTTCTTTCTCCCTCCATGGTATAACAGGCATAGAAGACCCTTGATCTACTATCTAACTGCTGACCTCACATCCACATGTGTTAATCATAGAAGTAGATTATCTTGCCAGTATAGCGGTGACATGGGTCAACAAGTCAGGTCCTCCAGTTACTGTAGCTTATTTTCTCAACCCTGGAGCCACTACTTATTGTAGCTACCCAAATTCCTCATGATGCACTGTTCATGTAAAAAAGATAAATCTCTTACATGTTTCTCATAAAAAGATGAGTTTTATTGGATACGTTTCAATATGCATATGTATCATCTTCAGCTTATCCAGTGTTGAATTTTATGTTGTCGACCCTGGATGTCAACTCCCACTCTATCTTTTGGTGGACAAAAAAACTTATAAATCAAATTTCTCTCCCCTGGAATTTCAAAATTCATGATTCTATCTCATTTTTCTGGATATAGATCTCCCAAATGGCAAGTTCTTTAGTATTTCATAACCATTTTGATAATTTCAGTTACAAAATACCAAAGAACTTACCACTTGGGAAAAGACTTACATCCAGAAGAACAAGGATAGAATCATAAATTTTGAAATTCCTGGGGAGAGAGATTTGAGTTTGCAAGTTCTTTGGTATCGGCCGCAGTGAACTAGTGGTTATGCTCCATGCCTCTTGTCCCGAAGGTCACGGATTCAAACCCAGCCGGAGGGAAGGTAACTTAAAACGTTCCTAGAATATGTATATAATTATTATAATATTCATAAAGGTTCCGGTTGCCCTAGAATTTCTACAAAAGTTTTATCTTTAAGGGGGGTAGAATTTAAGTTGGAATATATCTAACTCGCAGTTATCAATAATTGCAATTTCGATGGATTTTTTTTTAGGATGGAAAAATCCAAAGAGCAAGTCCTCCAGGAGGGACTTTAAGCCATGGGTCCCAAGTCTGAAGATTTTCAGGCTTGTAAAAGATCCTTAAGCCTGAATGAAAAGGCCTCTAAGCAAAATTTACTGAATTTTCCCATCTTAGTACTACCTTGGTTTGCTAGATGTCAGTATGAGGCAGAACACTGACCACAGACCACTCAAAAAATGACATCTATACGAAAACAAGCGTAACTAAATTAGTATGGTTCAAATTCTTCCCTAAACCAGACTAGTTTTTTAATTAATCGACCAGGAGTATTGTATGGACAATGCTCTGAAATTTGTGGGGCTAATCATAGATTTATACCAATTGTTATTGAAAGAATTTCAACAAATAAATTTATTAATTGAGCGCCTAAATCTCTGTTAAGGGAAACATGGGCTTACAAGAAGAAGTTCTTTGGTCCACCAAAAGATGGAGTGGGAGTCGACATCCAGGGCCAACAATGTAAAATCCAACAGTCTGAACAAGCTGAAGATGATAGACAAGCATACTGAAACATGTCCAATAAGAACTAAACTTTTTATGAGGTAAAATATATCAAATTCACTTTATTTATTAAGAAGAACCTCATAATTTTACTTCCTGTTGTAATTTATTACACTGTTCACATACTGACCGAAATTCAATGACAAATTTTCTTCCCCCATGGGGACTTTCCCATAACTCAAGGCAGCATGCCTTAGGGTTGTATCTATGAACGCATTAGACCATAAAAGTCGTTCTCGGCTTGTACTCTGCTGAGAAAGTTACATCCAAAGACTTTTTGCATACTCAAAAATCTGTACATGCGATAATAATTGTCAAAATTCCTAAGCTACCTGGCGAGGTGACTTTGCAGAGAACGAATTGTGAGCAACCTGATGGGAACCGATGGTAACCGATGTACTTTGAAACCTTGCTGCATACCTTGCTGCTTTATCCAAGATGTCGGACCTTGAAGACTTCGATCATGTTTTCGGTATACCCACAGAAGAGGAATTTGATAGAGTCTACCAAAGAATTCAATTAGAAGAACAGGGGAATCAGCGTATTATGACGCGATGCAGACGTCATCGTATACGGTTTTATTTGCGGGATGCAAGCGTAAATGCATTCCTCTAGCAGACAAAAATAACGGAAGTGGTTTTATTGCTGAGAATTCTGGGTAATTTCCAGAGACTAATTTATTTGCATGCGGCCCTTAAACAACTTGGCTATGGCAAGGAACTTTAATTGTATGTACTCACATGGTAATATATTGATGTATCTATTTTTCTTTCTATTTTCAGGTTGTTCTCCATGCACAGTTGTATTTACAGCATTTATGTCAGCACTCAGTGTTGCCAATAGTTGAAATTCATTTTTAAGCCTATTAGGTGTATCTAATAATTGAGCACAATACACAGGAAACTTTTTGAGAAGAATAGGTTGTGGTCTCACAGTAACTTGTTTTGATTTCTTCAAAAATGGAGGCGGCCTGAAAAATAAAATTTTACTAAATACACATTATGCTAAAAGCACTAATAATATTAAACTTTTATAGGAAAAAATCACTATGATGTTTAATTTAATTTAATTCAATTCAAATATTTAGGATCAATTTTAGAATCAGATGGGAAAAGTTGAAATTGAGAAAATAATTAGTGAAGGAAGGAAAGTAACTGGAATGTTAAATTCAGTGATATGGAGTAAAAATATTATAAATAAAACCAAGACACTAATATTTAAATCATTAGTATAAAGTGTTATGTTATATGGTGCAGAGACCTGGACTTTAAGTAGAGAGCAAGCAAAAAAATTATTGGCAACAGAGATGGATTTTTGGCATCAAGAAAGGAAAAAATTCGGAACCAGAAAATTAGAGAAATAATGAATGTTAAACATAATATTATAGAAGTAATAGAAGAACAAAGATTGAAATGGTATGGATATCTGAAGAGGGATGGAGAATAATAGAATCCCAAGAAAGATGCTGGATTGGAATGTTGAAGGCAGGAGGAGGAGGGGGATCCAGGGAACAGTGGGTGGATGAAGTGAGAAGAAACTTGAGCAGCAGAAACCTCAAAGAAGAAGATGCTGAGGATGGAAATCTGTGGCAGAGCAAAATACATTTTGGGCTGAAGGATAACTACTGTAATGTAGATAAAATCCTTAATAAAAAAAGATTTAATTTAAGATTTAAATTAAAATGTTTTACCTGACATATCCAGTCTTCTGCTTCAGAAACAGTTCTCCTGACATCAGTCAACAAGAAATTACTGAGGATGAAGCTACCTAAGCTTTGAAACCAGTATAATTAGAAGACTGGATGTGAGGTGAGGTATAAAACATTTTAATTTAAATACTAAAAATATTAATAGTGAGTGGAGAACATATTTTAATCGACTCACCTCATACATTTTCAAACTTCTTTGATACCGACGGTTTCAGACAATATCATGTCCTTCATCAGTCATGGCATCCACTGATGAAATTCCGTGATTGTTGATTTTTTTTAATGACATCACCTCTTGTGCTGCCATCTTTCGTTGGGATTATAAACTTTGTAATTAAATTTTTATCCACCAGAATATCGAAATTCATAGATCGATATTTATTCTTCTGAATGAATATCATTTCCTAAATTGTCAATTCCAACGGTTTATCCAACTGTTTTAAAAGTTTCGCTTCTTTTTCAATTTTATGATGTTCTAGTAAACTATGTGCAGCTATTGCTGATTTTTCAATTTCACAATTTTTAATATTTCTAAAATGTTCTTTAGTGCGTGTTTCTAAATTCCTTTTTGTTTTTCCTATGTATAATTTAAATATACTAAAAATATTCTTATACAGTGCAATCAGTTTAGTATTGGACAGCATACCAGCAGACGCGGGGTTTGTGCTGTGCAGTGACTAAGGCTTACACATACAGATGCGTCTGCTGTCCAATGCTATACTGATAGCACTGTATAATGACAAAAAATATTTTCCTATCTGTGGATAGAATCCAACTTGGTTCTGTACCTAGAATAATAAATTATGAGTAGGAAATTCATAATGACTAACTATAACTTGAAATTGATCAGAAAAATGGGTAAATTTAATCAGATCACATTGATGCCCTCAGGGGTCCCCATCTAGGGGATATGTGGATGGCGACCACAAGGTGCCCAAGCTGAGCAAAACATTGCTTTCACAATGTTACTTCCTAACATATTTTCAAATAAATAAGGACAACAGAACAATGGTCATGAAATTACACAAGATGGAACTGAAGTGTAATGTTCCGAAACTAGTTTAAAAAAAGAAGAAGAATATGAGACAAGTGATAAAAGTTTACCTAAATAAATTCATTAATAGTTATATTTGGAGAGAAAAATTATATGCTCAGACTGGGGTTTGAACCTATGACCTTTGGCTTTCTATGCCAATGCTCTTCCCTGAGCTATCTGAGCACTCCAACCTAAAAGCAAATTTTTCTCTTATACACTGCTAATTCCTGATCGCCCAATACCATGAGCCTTTGCTCAATTATGCAAACAGCAGCTTCTTACAGCCAGTAGGGCTTCTTTTGATGTTTTTATTATTAATTTAATACTTCTCACTGAAGGATAAATTATATTTGAAGAGAAAAATTCAAACCCCAGTCTGAGCGTATAACTTTTCTCTTCAAATATAATTTATCCTTCAGTGAGAATTATTAAATTAATAATAATAATTTAATAGTTATATATACTGTAACAAACTGAGCTATCAGACCAAGTCTGAAAATATTATAATTACAAAAAAAATAAACGTTATCTCAGTCAAAGCATAAATTTATTGTGTCGACGTTTCAACCTCCTGTTGTGAGATTATTTTCAAGACAATTAATTTTTTTTTATGAATATATGTATGCAAATTTAAATGTATAAATTTAAAGTTTCAATTTATAATTAAAAATATTTTAGCAAGGAATCATATGTTCCACACCATTCATTTAAATCTTTTTGTTTATTTAATGCTTTATTTTGTTCTTTTTTTATATAGGCCATTTCTGCTATTAATCTTTTTTGATAATTATTTTCTTTGTGTAAAATTTTTATGTCATTCCATTTCATTTTATGATTTTGATTAATTATGTGTTCACTGATTACTGAAAGTTCTGCACCTGGTGTACTGATATTCTTTTTATGTTCGTCAATTCTTTTTCTTACAAATCTTTTTGTTTGGCCTACATTGGATTTTGTATACATCTGTCAATTTACTACTATCTATTTTGTCTTTGACATAAAAATTTTACACAAAGAAAATAATTACCAAAAAAAGATTAATAGCAGAAATGGCCTATATAAAAAAGAACAAAATAAAGCATTAAATAAACAAAAAGATTTAAATGAATGGTGTGGAACATATGATTCCTTGCTAAAATATTTTTAATTATAAATTGAAATTTTAAATTTATACATTTAAATTTGCATACATATATTCATATAAAAAAAATTATTGTCTTGGTGATGGTAACTATGTACAATAAATTTATAAACAACCATGTCTTGAAAATGATCTCACAACATGAGGTTGAAACGTCGACATAATAAATTTATGTTTTGACTGAGATAACGTTTATTTTTTTTGTAATTATAATATTAATTACTCTCAGTGAATAATAATTTTTAAACAAGTCTGAAAATGTTCTCTTTTTTCCTCATGATCTCCAGGGCAGTGGATTTGAATGTATAAACAAATTCTAACCTATAAATGACTTAACTAACTCACTCGCACTATCGAACCAGTAGGTTTATGGCCACACATATATAAACTCTCCATATATCCCTATCCTGAGCCAATGTTTTCCAATCATCCCCTGTATAATCTACTTCCCTCAAATCATAGTTAATGTTATTCTCCCACATCATTCTTGGTCTAACAACTGGGCATTTTCCCTCTGGTTTTCCTACAAGAAGCTTCCATGCACGTCTTTCATTCCCCATACGTGCCACATGTCCTGCCCATCGCAGTCTACGAGACTTAACTGTTCTCATTATATCTGGCTTCCCATAAAGACCAAGTAATTCACTGTTATGCAGTTTTCTCCATTCACCTGTCTGTTCATCTCTCTATGGTCCAAAAATTTTCCTAAGAAATTTATTCTCAAATATTCGTAATCTCCTTTCCTCCCTTAAAGTAAGAGTCCATGTTTCACATCCATATAGTATAACTGGTAGAATAATAGTTTTATATAACAAATGACTTCTACAGAAATAATTGTTATATTCTCTACTAGATATTGCTGCAACACCCCAAAGACCTACAATAAAATTACAATAGTTTCATTTGTATGGGAGATCTGAACTACAAAAGAACTTATATTTGAAGAGAAAAATATACGTTCAGACTAGGGTTTGAATTTTGTGTTTAGATTAGAGTTTCTCAGATAGCTCAGTTGGTAGATCATTTGCACAGAAAGCAAAAGGTCTTGGGTTGAAACCCAAGTCTGAGCATATATTTTTATCTTCAAATATAATTTATCCATCATTGAGATATATGAAATGAATAATAAAAACAAACAAAAGAACTTACCAAGTCAAGGTTCCTCTTCGATACAAAACGTACAAAATTGCAAGTAATCCTACAATTATTATGGCCATCAGGACACCAATAATCATTCCCACAGCCACCTCACTACCTGTAATATGAAAAAAAATTACAACAATGCTTTTAATGGCATTAACCCATTTGCCTCAGAAGACGAGGTACACTCGTCAGCTGTTAAATGGCCTTCAATTCATAAGATGAGGTACACTCGCTTAACTTTGCCTGTTATATATTTTACAATATTTTGTACATCCCTTGGCAGGGTAATCTTTTGTTAACATTCATGAATAGTAGAGGAATGTGTTTTGTCTTCACCCTTATTGTGATCTCAAGTACCATTACATTTTCGATGTTTTTTTATTATTCATTTCATACATCTCAATGATGGATAAATCATATTTGAAGAGAAAAATTACATGCTCAGATAGCTCAGTCGGTAGAGCAATGGCTTAGAAAGCCAAAGGTCTTGGATTCAAGTCCCAGTCTGAGCATAACATTTTTCTCTTCAAATATGATTCATCCATCATCGAGACGTATGAAATGAATAATAAAAACATTGAAAGAAGTCGTACTGACCTTATAATGTAATGTAAAATTCCCAAATGTCTTCTTAATAAAGAAGCCACCATTTGCAAAGATAGAAGCAAAGGTTTCATAGCATATTTGTGCACAGGAATTGACAACATATATAAGAGAAAAATATGCATTTAGATTGGAACTCGCCTAGATGGCTTAGTTGGTAGAGCATTGGCCTAGAAAGTTAAAGGTCCTGGGTTCAAGTCCCAGTCTGAGCATATATTTTTTTTCTCTTCAAATATGAAGCAAAAGCTGCTGTGCTCTAACACACCGGTACGCAGAACAGCTAGGGTAATTTAAGGCTATTTTAAAGACCTTATTTGGAAAATTACCATTTTACTTTTTCATGTCCCTTGTAGAAACAAATGTGCTCTTTCCAGTGGTGCCAGTAGTGCTTCTTTCAATGTTGATATTATTCGTTTTTAAACATCTAATGATGGACAAATTTTATTTGAAAAGAAAAAAAATATGCCTAGACTGCAGTTTGAACCAGGACCTTTGACTCTATGTCAATTTGGGAATTTGGGAAAAAATTTACATATGCAAGAATAAAAACACAACTATGAATTTTGAAATACCTGGTTATAAGGAGAGGGGATTGATTTGGAAGTTCATTGGTCAGCCATCTGCATGGGAGTTAAGAAGTATGAGATGAGTGAAGAAAGATTAAACAATATATTATAGATTATAGCTGGATACACTAAGAAGATAAATTTATAGATTATAGTGAAATTAAATGTTTCTTACCTCTCCTCATAAATATTTTCTAAGTTGATCACGATTTTGAGACTATAACTGTCTCATCATCAGAACTTTGTTGGCAACTGGAGTTATGTCGATCGGAAGAAACTCTTCTTCTTCCCTCTGTTGGTGGACCGATGAACTTCTGGATCAGGTCAAAATTTGCGGGAATTTCGAAGTTCATAAGTTTTCTTTTGTTTTTCTGAATGTAGATCTTTTCCCAAACCGTGAGTTCCTTTTGTTTGTCTATTTGTTTAATTAGACTGGCTTTTGATTCAATTAAATGTTTTTCAGACCAAGCTGCTCATGCTTGGTCCGAAAAACATTTAATTGAATCAAAAGTCGATCTAATTAAACAAATAGACAAACAAAAGGAACTCACGGTTTGGGAAAAGATTTACATTCAGAAAAACAAAAGAAAACTGCTCATGCTTGGTCCGAAAAACATTTAATTGAATCAAAAGCCGGTCTAATTAAACAAATAGACAAACAAAAGGAACTCACGGTTTGGGAAAAGATTTACATTCAGAAAAACAAAAGAAAACTGCTCATGCTTGGTCCGAAAAACATTTAATTGAATCAAAAGCCGGTCTAATTAAACAAATAGACAAACAAAAGGAACTCACGGATTGGGAAAAGATTTACATTCAGAAAAACAAAAGAAAACTGCTCATGCTTGGTCCAAAAAACATTTAATTGAATCAAAAGCCGGTCTAATTAAACAAATAGACAAACAAAAGGAACTCACGGTTTGGGAAAAGATCTACATTCAGAAAAACAAAAGAAAACTTATGAACTTTGAAATTCCCGCAAATTTTGACCTCATCCAGAGGTTCATCAGTCCACCAACAGAGGGAAGAAGAAGAGTTTCTTCCGATCGACATAACACCAGTCGCCAACAAAGTTCTGATGATGAGACAGTTATAGTCTCGAAATCGTGATCAACTTAGAAAATATTTATGAGGAGAGGTAAGAAACATTTAGGGCTGTATGCAAATATATTAGTCTCTACTCAAATTACTTCCAATCACTGGTGAGCTGACTCACCGTGAGCAATTGCTGAGATCGAATTAACGGCCGATTTACCAGTCATGCATGCAAGTTGACGTTTTCGTAATATTGGCAACGAATTACCCAGAATTCTCAGCGATAAAACCACTTCTGTTATTTTCGTCTGCTATAGAGGAACGTATTTACGCTTGCGTCCCGCAAATAATACCGTATACAATGACGTCTGCATCGCGCAATATTACACCGATTCTCCTGTTCTTCCAGTTGAATTCTTTGGTAGACTCTATCAAATTCCTCTTCTCTGCATATACTGAAAACATGATCGAAGTCTTCAAGGTCCGACATCTTGGATAAAGCTGCAAAGGTTTCAAACTACATCGGTTACCATCAGTTCCCTTCGGGATTTTCACGATAAGTTTCTATCTTGAGCTATAATCTTAAATTACCTCGTCAGGTAGCTTACAATTATTATCGCATGAATAGATTTCTGAGTAAGCAAAATGTATTTGGATAAAACTTTCTCAGCAGAGAACGCCTTTTACTGTCTAATGCGTTTATAAATTTGACCCTTAATTTCAACATAAATTAAACCTCATAGTGATTAATTCCTATAAAAGTTAAATTATAGATTATAGCTAGAATACCTTACCTGTAGTAAAATGTATAGTATTGCTGTCTTGATATCCACCTTGATTTATACCAGTAAATGCTCGTATGTACACAGCATAATTTGTTTCTGGATATAAAGGACCATTACAATAAACATTGGTAGCACCATCACATGTTTGTTCTTCACCAAGAGTAAATGTTCCATAATCATTGCTTTTTCCTAGAAAACAAATTAAATTGGGATAAAATACAGTCTATCAGTACAACATTGGACAGCAGATGCAGGGTTTGTGCTCTGTGGTAATGAAGGCTTACATGTGCAGACACGGGACTTGAAATGCGCACAGACTCAGCAGTATACAAGCACATCCCACACATTCAAGGTCGCAGTCAGATTGTGTGCTTCGAGTAGATAAGGTGCTCGCTCGCTTTTCCTTGTGTAATGAATGGCATGTGTATAAATTATTTCAATTTTAAAATTTGTATCTTATAAAACAGGCGTGTATAAGTGTAAACTGTATAATGGCTAATAATTTTTCTACTGAACAACGTGTATTTATTTATGATCAATATTTGTTAACTCAGTCTGCCAGCCGAGTACGAAGACTCTTTGAAACGTGAATCCCAGGTGTAAAAATTCCATCACATCATCCTCTGTATAAGAAATTTCATGCAACAGAAAGTGTCGAGCCTAAAAAAACCACACAAGTCGCATAGCGTTCTCACAGAAGAAACAGCAGATGACATCTGTTATTGATTGGAACACTTAGGCCCTTTTGCAACAAATAGAAATTTCTTAAGGCTCTATACAAAAGCTACTAAATAGTTAAAATTGCATCCATATAAAATAACCAAGACACATGCTCTTTAACCGGGTGACCCTGTTCCAGCACCTGTGTCAATAAAGTTGGTAAGTACGACAATTTGTAAAATAGTTACGAAAATATGTGTAGTTGTATCACCGTGATCTTACGCTGTATGTTCCCCGCCACGAGTGTGTCAGCAGTGTACAGTGAAATCCCCACGTCTGCTGTCCAATGCTATACTGATCACACTGTAGAAGAGATATGAAGAATAAATCATGGAGTACATTATGTCAATAAATCAACTGAAAGACTGGAGAGTCACATTCAGTACCAGGCACTGAGCAGGGCATTTAAACCCACAGGCCAGCCATTTAAATACCCCAGCTACCCTTTTCGTGGCACTTCAGAAAATGGACCATTATTCACAAACTATTAGTCCTAGAAAATTAAAATTTTGTACATACCTAAAGGAGATATCCTAGTAGGATTTGATGGTGAAATAACTTGGGTGATTGACATCACATGGTATCAGTGTATCAATTTTAGGAAGTGGAAGTTCATCTTCACTTTCACTTTGTGAATCTTCTAATTCAGGAATCAGTTCATCACCTGAATCATTATTATACAAAATATTCACTAATTCTTCTTCAGTGAGATGTTTTTCTTTCGCCATGGTTTCACTCACGCACAAACAACAGCGCGATAACGGGAAACATATACGACTGCATTGGAGCCTGCAGGAAAGTTTGGGTGAACAAATTCCATGTGTTGTTTGTTTTAAAAATAAAAGGGGATTCACCAAGGTTAAACATGTCAAACGTGAATAGAAAATGTACATTTACATGCCATCTATGATCTCCAAGACATACTAAGCCAACACAATATTTAGGGCCGAATATAAACCCGGTTTGTTCGTGCCCGCTCAAAAGCAAATTAACTGACCGACGGCCACATACACGATAGTCTCTTTAAACACCTTAACTGGTTTACGGTAATGAATGTGACACATTATATTTTAGTAATCTTTAGAAAGTATTATTTAAAACAGAGCAATAAAAAAGAAGTTAGGTTCCGAACACACACACAAAAAGATATTAACTAATAAATAATGAGTCGTATCTCACCTCATACTTTGTAATCTTCAAGCATGTAGGGCGGAATTTATAAAACCATCTTCACGCAAAGAGCAACTTTTTCCCCCTCTCTATGACATAGAGAATATTCATAAAACCAGTTTTATGAATACTCTCTACAGGCCGCATGCAAATACATTAGCCTCTACTCAAATTACTTCCAATCACTGGTGACCTGACTTTCCATGAGCAAGTATTCTCAGCGATAAAACCATTTCCTTTTTTTTCGTCTGCTAGAGGAACGCATTTACGCTTGCATCCTGCAAATAATACCGTATATGACGACGACATCTGCATCGCGCAATATTACGCAGATTCTCCTGTTCTTCCAGTTGAATTCTTTGGTAGACTCTATCAAATTCCTCTTCTCCGCATATACCAAAAACATGATCGAAGTTTTCAAGGTCCGACATCTTGGATAAAGCAGCAAGGTACGCGGCAAGGTTTCAAACTACATCGATTACCATCGGTTCTCATCGGGTTGCTCACAATTTGTTCTCTGCTAAGTCACCTCGCCAGGTAGCTTAGGAATTTCAACAATTATTATTGCATGAACAGAGTTTTGAGAATGCAAAAACGTATTTGGATGCAACTTTCTCAGCAGAGTACAGGCAGAGAACGACTTTTATGGTCTAATGCGTTCATAGATTTGAGCCTACATCATAGAGAGGGGGAAAGAGTCACTCTTTGCGTAAAGATGGTTTCATGAATTCCACCTGTAAACTTCATCAAAAAGATGGCTGAATATGAGAGGGATGCCTCTTGAAACTGCAATACCATGCTTGAAGGTCGTGGATTACGAGGCGGGACACAGGTCATTATTTATTATTTATTAACTTGAAAACTTCATAATGTTATTTCCCATAATTAATTTATGATACGAAAAGATATATCAGCATCAGATGTTCTACCTCTGAAGTGAAAAACTGCAACCATTGCTATGTTGTGTGTCTTAATTTTTAAATATTGTTCAAATCCATTTTCATTCAGTTCTCAATATTGTTAGCCTAAATCCAATGGATTTTATTATAAAATTGAATTTTATTGTGGAATTTGTTTCTAATGGATCATTTGTATTGGAATTAATTAGTTATTTAACAATTTTGGAAAGTGTTAAATAATCAATTACTGCTTATAAAAGTGGTGGTATAAAATTCTCAAACATAGATACTTCTAAATGACGTTGGCAGTGACATCTACCTGGCAGCAGACGAAATGAGAATTATAGATTTGTATATGTGGAAAGAATTGTTAATGTTTGTACCATGTCTTGAATAGTGTAGTGGTCTTGCACGCTTGTAAGGAATATGAGAGGTCCACGGTTCAATTCCTGGTTCAGACATTAATTTTCTTCTTTCTTCTTCCTTCCAGGTATTAGGCCAAGGCCTGTTACGATCTTATAGAAAATTTTCCCTCCAGCGTTTCGTATAAGACTTGAAAGCATAATAATAGTCCCTTCGATTGGTTGCTGGCCAAAGGAAGGCAAGACCAGTGATGGGGCTGCCATCTTATAGCCTCGGGTCAGGCTTTTCTGGAGAAGAAAAGAAAATAAAGGAAAGAAGAAATGGAAGAAAGGAAAGACTCCCTAGCCCTCGGATGCCCTAATAGCGTCAGGGTCGAAAAAAACAAGAGTTAACCAAGAGAGGTTAGATAGTAAAGTTAAAAGAGTGCAAAACACCAAGTAAGTGGAAGAAATGTTTTGCTCAGCTTGGGCACCTTGTGGTCGCCATCCACATATCCCCTAGATGAGGACCCCTGAGGTGACATTAATTTTTCTTTTCACAATATCATTATAATATTATAATTAGTAAGTACTCTGTCTTTTTAAATTTAATTGAAAGATCCCTTTTGTTAAATATATCATTTAACGTGTATAATTTGAATTCTAAATCATAATGAATATTTTAAATTAAACAGTACCAACTAAACTGGAAACACCATCTAGAAAGAATGAGTTCAAATCGGATCCCCAAAGCTGTTTATAATTATATACCAAGAGGACGAAGATCTCTGGGCCGTCCTATGAAACGCTGGAGGGAAAATTTTCTGTACGATCGTAACAGGCCTTGGCCTAATACTTGGAAGGAAGAAGAAGAAGAAGATGAATATTTTAATATCTGGTCATCTGCGTAATTAAATAAATACTGTAAGGAGTAAAATAAAATCTACATATAAAAACATAAAAATTCAGACACTATACCTATTCCAAGCTAAGTCCTAGTTGTAATGTAAACAAACCAGATGTATGGACTACATTTTCATTGGTTGAATAACTGTATACCTTTAGGCATGTAAGAAAATGTAGTTTGTTTTCTAACTTTAGAAATAAATGAAATAAAAATATATATTATCTAGCACATGTCTATATAAGATAAAAGGGAGAATTTTAAAATATATAATTACAATTTTAATAGATTTAATAAATAAGCATTTCGTTCGTAAATTAATGAGTCATATTTTTATATCTTACCTCATATTTTATGTTTCTTTAAACATAAAATATGAGGTAAGATATAAAAATATGACTCATTAATTTACGAACGATCTAGTTTTCAAGAGAAAACATCTCTCTCATTTTCAACCGACATCAGTCATAATGTCGGTTGAAGATGAGAGAGATCCTTCTCTTGAAAACTAGTCCTCGTGTTTAAAGAAACATAAAATATGAGGTAAGATATAAAAATATGCCTCATTAATTTACGAATTAAGAACCTCATAATGTTATTTCCCATATTTAACTATGAAAAGCATTTAGTTGTTTAAGTATTATGAATTTCAATTATTTCCAATAGCTACTTATCCTATACAATTTTTGAGGTATTAAAAAGGAAAATCTTTAAAAAGCAAAGAGAAAGAAATTATTCTGAATGTTTTCAAACATGTTTAGTGAAAAATGTCTGATTAGGTAAGCCCATAAATAATTTGTCATAAATAAATAAGAAATGGAAGTTACTAATTATTGGTCCATCTTATCTTGTATTTAGTTACATTTTTCATAAAATATGATATGACCAAAGAAAAATGTTTCTATCATTAGCATTTCCATAAACAATTCAGTCATACAGCAGGTAAAAGTAGCACCACAGTTTTCCTAATACACAGAGTTGGTGGAGTAATATCTTATGCATGTACAACTGGAACTTAGCTCAGATACTGTACTTAGGGTCGTATGCAAATACATTAGTCTCTACTCAAATTACTTCCAATCACTGGTGAGCTGAGATCGAATTAACGGCCGCCTTATCGGTCATGCATGAATGTTGACGTTTTCGTAATATTGGCAACGAATTACCCAGAATTCTCAGCGATAAAACCACTTCCGTTATTTTTGTCTGCTATAGAGGAATGCATTTATGCTTGCATCCCACAAATAATACCGTATACAAACATGTCTGCGACGCGCAATATTACGCCGATTCTCCTGTTCTTCCAGTTGAATTCTTTGGTAGACTATCAAATTCCTCTTCTCCACATATACCAAAAACACGATCGAAGTCTTCAAGGTCCGACATCTTGGATAAGTTTCAAACTACATCGGTTACCATCGGTTCCCTTCGGGATTTTCACATAAGTTTATATCTTGAGCTACGATCTTAAGGTACCTTGTCAGGTAGCTTACAATTATTACCGCGTGAATAGATTTCTGAGTAAGAAAAATGTGTTTGGATAAAGCTTTATCAGCAGAGAACGCCTTTTACTGTCTAATGCGTTCAAACATTCGACCCTTATAATATTATCTCAAAGCAATGTTCATTCCTGCAATTGCTCAATGTCTAATTAGAACTAGATGAAATATGTTTTATTTTTAGTGCTGTAAAACTAATAGTGAGTGGAGAACACATTTTTAACAACTCACCTCATATAATTTCAAATTTCTTTGATACCGGCGGTTTCAGACAATATCTTGTCCCTCTTCAGTCATGGCTTCCACTGAAGAGGGACAAGATAATGTCTGAAACCGCCAGTATCAAAGAAATTTGAAATTATATGAGGTAAGTCATTAAAAATATGTTCTCCACTCACTATTAATGATATAACCTCATAATGTTTACTTCCCAATATTAATTTAAATATAACTGTAAAACTAAATTATTCCAATCAAATCATACATCCTCCAAGGGAAACAATGTATAGTAAAATAAATGATAAGATATACAAACCAACAAATGGATACCAATTATCAGGTGAAGCTCGATATGGTATACCAGCTTCACGATCATTCCAACTTCTTACATAAGGAATTTCATCGGTATTATAATATAAACCTTTCGTTGCATTTTCTACAGTGCCATCCTGTATAACAATTATTTGATACCACTGTATCTGCCCCGCAGTATCGTTGAATAACTCACGCTTAAATCTGATACGTGTTTGAGTCGGATCTGATGTTGCAGATGGATCAGCCTCTAAATATTTATCAGCATTTTCTGATAATTTAGGAACTACAAACATACAATAAAACAATTATTAGAATTCCAAGTCACAACAATATTAAACAATAACAACAATAATAATAATAATAATAGTTCTCAGTATAGTAGCATCACACCCACAGTGGAGGAAATTGGTATAAAGGCACTTGTTAAAAGTGTTAACACAATTATATTAAATTAATGTTGGGAAGTAAACATTATGAGGTATCAATGTTTTTATTATTAATTTCATACAACATATATAGAGAAAAATTTGCGTTTAGATCGGTACTTGCTCAGGTAGCTCAGATGGTAGAGCACTTGGACTAGAAAACCAAGGGTCCCGGGTTCAAGTCCCGGTCTGAGCGTATAATTTTTCTCTTCAAATATGATTATGAGGTATAATCATTAAAATTCATCGGAGAACATATTGTTTAAACAACTCACCTCATAGGATTCATGCTTCCATGATATCGCAATTTCAAACACAGTCGTGTTCATCTTCAGCCATAACTCCGACTGACGAAATTCTTCGGCCATCAACTATTCTATTGTCGCCATCTTCAGTGCTGCCATCTATGGTTGAATTTATGAACTTCGAAATCAAAGTAATTTCGTTAGGGATATCAAAATTCATTGATCTATTTTTGTTTTTCTGAATGTATATTTTTTCCAAAACCTTTGGAATTGACAGTTTGGGAAAAAATATACATTCAGAAAAACAAAAATAGATCAATGAATTTTGATATCCCTAACGAAATTACTTTGATTTCGAAGTTCATAAATTCAACCATAGATGGCAGCACTGAAGATGGCGACAATAGAATAGTTGAACGGCCGAAGAATTTCGTCAGTCGGAGTTATGGCTGAAGATGAACATGACTGTGTTTGAAATCGTGATATCATGGAAGCATGAATCCTATGAGGTGAGTTGTTTAAACAATATGTTCTCCGATGAATTTTAGTGTTAACACAAGTTTATTTACTCTTTCTTTGGTATTTTTCTATATTAACTTAGGAGGTGTTGAGTATAAAACACACACAAATAATGTCAAAATTAATTATCCATTTCCGCCCAAAAAGATACATGAAAACTGAAACCACTCTCATATATGGATGGAAATTAGTATAAAGGCACTTTGTGTATTTCACAGATTAAACCAGAACAGCGGGTTACACCAGATGGGATCTGAAAAGGAACACCGATATCTTAAAAGAATTGAAGACTACGTCAATTTTGGAATATATTAAACAGTACCAACTAAATTGGAAACACCATCTTGAAAGAATGAGTTCAAATCGGATCCCCAAAGCTGTTTATAATTATATACCAAGAGGACGAAGATCATTGGGCCGTCCTATGAAACGCTGGAGGGAAAATTTTCTATAGGATCGTAACAGGCCTTGGCCTAATACTTGGAAGGAAGAAGAAGAAGACAGATTGAACCAAAAAGACTGAGCGCAAAGTTTACAACAAAGTTCTAAAATTTAGTTGAACCTCCATTGTTGTTAATTACTTGGAAGATTCTCTTTGGCATTGACTTGATGAGAGTGTTTATTTCTTCCACTGAGATTGAGGCCCACTCTTCCTGAATAACATTTTTCTGCTCAGTCACTGTCCCAAACTGCCGTCCATTGCGATACACACGCCTTGCCAGGATCCCCCATAAGTTCTCAATCGGATTTAAATCAGGACTTCTGACTGGCCACGTCAAAAGTGGTATTTCTTTCTTCCTGAACCTCTCCTCTGATTTGGCAGACATGTGAATGGAAGCATTATCTGGCTGAAAAATTAGATCTTCGCCAAATTCCTCATACATTCGTATCAATTAGGACTCCAGAAGCTCCTCAGTGTAGGACTCAGAATTCATCTTGATGCATATCCATGCTATTTTTTATCTTCCTTTTAAAGCAGAATGCTGCCCAAATCATAACACCTCCACCACCGAAGTTTCTACTCATTCTAACTTGCTCTTCAGTACGGAGGTCTTGCCAGTAATACTGAAGGCCATCAGGCCCGTCCAGATTAAATTTCTTCTCATCACTGAACATTACTTTATTCCATTCTGAGATCCAGGACATGTGTTTTTTCAGCAAAAGTCATTCTAACTTTCTTATGTGCATCTTCAGAGGTGTTTTTTTTTTAATTTTAGGTTCTTGTCTTCTGACAGAATTTGTCTTACTCGTCTGGCTGTTACTGGCAACTTCAAATCAGCCTGGATTTGAGAAGAAAACATACTCTTACCTTTTGCTTTACGTAAAATGAGACAATTAGTGCGCTCAGACAATTTTCTTGTCTGTCCATATTTCCCGTTTTTTCCATATTGTGAGCCCAGTTTGACAAAATTATCAAAAGACACATCTTGAAGCCCCAATTTCATAGGTATTTGTCTATTGGAAAGGCCCATCTCCTTGAAGGCACTAACTCTTGATTTCTCTTCATTTGATAGAGGCTTTCCACGTGGCATTGTACGTACTACTGACTTGTAACTGATGAACGATGCTCACAGACACGTCGTCTCCATGTAATTGCAGTATTTTGTTTACATTTATGTCTCTGTAAGAGCCTGAAGTTGACCTGCCTTTATACCGATTTCCACCCCTAGGACAGCGTTTTCTTAGATTTTACATATTATTTACATATATAATAAATACAAAATGAGGAGACCTGTATGAAATTATGTCCAAGATAATTATATGTAATCTATGACACACATACGGTATTTGCATAAACATTTCAGGTTGTTTTACTACTAAAAGTTAGTGGCTTTATACCAATTTCCTCCGCTGTAAGACATTGTACTCTATTCTATTCTACAGTAATTCAACCTGAGGGTAGGTTTTTTCACTGCAATCATAGCATTTTCATGCTATGCTTTGCAGCTTTACTAGGGAATTATAAGTGTGGCAGCTTCCCGTTTCTTTCCACACTGATGAAGGATGATGATATTGGTAAGGATGATTTTTGGGGACCGTTGGGCCCTAAGGCCTACGCCGCAGCCGAGTGGTTAAGGTAAGAAGCCTTGGCACAGAGCTACGGGACTTGCGCTGGTTCGAGTGTCCATGGAGAAGAAATTTTCTCATGAAATTTCAGCCAGTATAGGAGACCGGTGCCCACCCAGCATCGCTAGGCATTTGGGTAGTTTCAATAAGTAGCGACTCCAGATTGAGAAAAAAGAGCTATAATGGCTGGGGGATCTGACATGCTGACCACGTCACCCCTACACTGGCTCGATTATCATCTACCTTTGTGATTACATATGTGGATGTGAGGCCAGCAGCCGGCTGGTAGGCAAGAACTTTCTAGGCCTGTTGCGCTTGGAGTCTTTTTTTTTTTTTTTGAGTTGGGCCCTAAGTTTCCTGACATTTGTCTTACAGGTGAGGAAAAACACCAAAAAAAATCTCACCCAGGAGGCTGTCCTGACCGGAAATCGAATCTAGGCTCGTTGCATGACAAGACAGCACACTACTTCGACACCACAGCGGTGGACATTAGAACACAATAAATGGTTATAATCAAGTTTTTTTGAGTCTGTACTATTTTTCCTTAATTTAATGTTGATTTGTTCTCAAACATGTTTGATTAGTCTTCTAATCATCCTCAGCATGGCCAGACTGCTTAGATTTATGTTGCACACCCTGGATGTCAATATAAGCTCCCTCCTGCGGTTGGCCGAAGAACCTCCAAACGAGGTCATGTTCAGTCGGTATATCGAAATTCATAACTCTGTTTTTGTTCTTCTGAATGTAGATTTTTTCACAAATAGTTAGTTCTTTTGTATTTTCTAACTGTTTTAATAATTTAGTGTTCAAATTTATATTATGTTTTTTTCAGACTATACATGAGCAACAACTGCAGATTTTTCTATTTCCCCATTTTTAATATTTCTTATGTGTTCGTTGGTTCTAATTTTCAGGTTTCTTTTTGTTTTTCCTATGTATATATTTTCACAACCAGTACATTCAATTTGATATATTCTTGATTTTCTACTTTAATCAACTTTTTCATTTTTGTTGGTTTTAATTAGTTTATTTAAACTGTGGTTATTTTTCGGAGCTAATTTAATATTAAATTTGTCAAATTTGGCACACAATAAATTCCAAAAGATATTTGACAAATTTAATATTAGATTAGCACTGAAAAATAACCACAGTTTAAATAAACTAATAAAACCCAACAAAAATGAAAAAACTGATCAAAGTAAAAAATCAGGAATATATCAAATTGAATGTACTGGTTATGAAAAAAAAATATATATATATATATATATACTGATATAGGAAAAACTAAAAGAAACCTGAAAATTAGAACCAAGGAACACATAAGAAATATTAAAAATGGGGAAATAGTTGCGGCTCATGTTTGGTCTGAAAACATAATATAAATTCGAACACTAAATTTTTAAAACAGAAAATACAAAAGAACTATTTGGAAAAAAATCTACATTCAGAAGAACAAAAACAGAGTTATGAATTTCGAAATACCGACTGAGAGTGACCTCATTTGGAGGCTCTTCGGCCAACTGCAGGAGGAAGCTGACATCGACATCCAGGGTTTACAACATAAATTTAACCAGTCTGGCCATGATGCTGAGGATGATTAGAAGACTAATCAAAACATGTTCGAGAACAAATCAACATTAAATTGAGGTAAGATACTACAGACTCAAAAAACTTGATTAAAAGAACCTCAAAATATTACTTCCTAAAATAAAACATTAAATGGTTATAAGTTAGAATACTTACCTGCTGGATAGGTGAATTCTATTGGATTGTTCTGACTGCCAATTATACCACTATATACAACAGCTGCAATTGATATAGAGTAAGTGGTCTCTGGTTGCAGATTTGTCCCTGGTAATTCATATTTACAGCATTCAAGTAAATTACCAGTATAAGACATATATAATGGCTCACTCGCCTCATTTAAATAAATATTAAAATATTTTAATTCCCCATACGTGTTGCAAGGCAGTTTCCATGTCAACTCAACATTCCAATTTTTATCTTCACTTTTATTAAAAGTATATATCAAATCTCTAATTTCTTTTGACTCTGTAAAAAAATCATAAATATTTACAGAAAGTGTAATTGTAAGGAAAACATATGAATTGAAAATCTCAATAGTCTAAATTAGGCATTTTCTAATTAACAGAGCATCAATATTTATTTAATTTTCACAGGGAAAGAACACTATGAGGTTTAATTTAAGAATTAAATTAATGTTTTTATTACCTCACCTCATATCTTTTTTCTTCTATACTGCAGTTTCGGAGCTTATCTCCATCTTCAGTAGCCTCTGGTCGACCGGTGTTGTCGTTTCATGGTGGTTTTCTTCTTACTTCTATCGGTGGACCAATGAATTTTGAAACTCCTGCAAATTTTGACCTGATTCAGAGGTTCATTGGTCCACCAATAGAAGTAAGAAGAAAACCGCCAAGAAAAACGACATAACACCGATCAACCAGAGGCTACTGAAGATGGAGATAAGCTCCAAAACTGCAGTATAGAAGACCAATGAACCTCTGGATCAGGGAAAAATTTGTGGGAGTTTCGAAATTCATAAGTAAGTTATGAATTTCGAAACTCTTGCAAATTTTGACCTGATCCAGAGGTTCATTGGTCTACCGATAGAAGTAAGAAGAAAACCACCATGAAACGACATAACACTGGTCAACCAGAGGCTACTGAAGATGGAGATAAGCTCCGAAATTGCAGTATAGAAGACCAATGAACCGAACCTCTGGATCAGGTCAAAATTTGTGGGAGTTTCGAAATTCATAAGTAAGTTATGAATTTCGAAACTCCTGCAAATTTTGACCTGATTCAGAGGTTCATTGGTCCACCGATAGAAGTAAGAAGAAAACTGCCAAGAAACAACATAACACCAGTCAACCAGAGGATACTGAAGATGGAGATAAGCTCCGAAACTGCAGTATAGAAGACCAATGAACCTCTGGATCAGGTCAAAATTTGTGGGAGTTTCGAAATTCATAAGTAAGTTATGAATTTCGAAACTCCTGCAAAATTTTGACCTGATCCAGAGGTTCATTGGTCCAACAATAGAAGTAAGAAGAAAACTGTCAAGAAACGATATAATACCGGTCAACCAGAGGCTACTGAAGATGGAGATAAGCTCCGAAACTGCAGTACAGAAGAAAAAAGGATATGAGGTGAGGTAATAAAAACATTAATTTAATTCTTAGAGCATCAATAATTATTTTGATTGTAGTAGAAATTCTTATAACTTGCAAATCTTAGAACTAGTGTCAAAAGCATGATAAAATGAGTCATATCACTCTTAGAGTATTGAGAAATAACTGCTTACCATTTAAAAAAAGAAAAGGTATGATTTTGTATAAATGTTGAGTTTATACATTAATTATTTAATATAAGCAAGTATTAATATTACTTATTTTAGCAATTCTCACTATGAGGTATATTCATTAAGGTAGAATTTTTTATCATTCACCTCATATTATTCTTCTTATTTGACTATAAACTAGTTTCGGAACATAGTTTCTGTTCTATCCTCAGTATCGTCACAACCATTGTTCTGACGTCTTGAAGAGCTGTCCTTCACTCCTTCCATTGGCTGACTGAAAAGCCTCAAAACCAGGTCATTCTCACCAAGAATTTCAAAGTTCATCAATTTCTTGATGAAGAAATTGATGCACTTCGAAATTCCCAGTGAGAATGACCTGGTTTCGAGGTTTTTCAGTCAGCCAATGGAAGGAGCGAAGGACAGCTCTTCAAGATGACAGAACAATGGTCATGACGATACTGAGGATGGAACAGAAACTATGTTCCAAAACTAGTTTATAGTCAAATAAGAAGAACAATATGAGGTAAGTGATAAAAAATTCTACCTTAATAAGTATTAATATGTTGGTTATACGAGCCAAATGAAGTAAATTTAGAGCAATTGGGTAGTATTAGATAGTAAACCACCAGGTTACTAAAGAGCAAAAAGAGGGAATATTTGAGAGAGAAGATTAATGATCTTGAAACGAATGCAAAAAATTGGAACATTAGAGAATTATATCAGGGAATTAGGATAGAGAAGAAAGGGTTTCAGGCTAGAACAAACATAATTAGGAATGAAAATGGGGATATGATTGCAGTTTCCAAGAGTATATTAAATAGATGGAAAAGTTACTTTAATCAGCTGTTAAATGTACATACAGAACGGGATATTGAAGAGGATAATTTACAGACAGCAGAAGTGCTAGTCACAGAACCAAGTGCATTAGAGGTTGAAATGGTGATAGAAAAATTGAAGCTGTATAATGCATCAGGTTCAGATGAGATCCCAGCAGGACTGATAAAATCAGGGGGAGAAGAACTGATGGACAAGATACGCCAGTTGCTTAATATGATTTGGGATAAAGAAGCTCTTCCAGATGATTAATGAAAGTACTCTTCACACAGACAATTTAACTCATGCCCCAAATAGGAGTCAATGACCAATCACGTTTCAATGATTTCTGTTTTACAGCCAATCACAGTCGTGTTTCACCAAATATTTATCAATATTAAATTTACCATATTAAAGAAAGCTCCTCCTTTTTAATATTCTGAACAGGTCTGACCATTATTTTGCAGTGACTGATCCTATAAGAAATATGGCTACCAGATTGTATATATAGTGCATGAATGTCAACACATAGCGCTTGCAGGAGTTAATATAAAAATATTTGTGGCAATTGATTATACCACCAAAAAAAGAAACCACTGTTTGCACTTTCTTAAATGTATTTTTTCCCAGGTAATAATCCAGAAAAATATAATTGTCATATTTACATCATACAATATCAGAAATGAATTAATATACAGTTTGATGTGTTTCATTTTTTCTCCACTAGAGAGCATTCTTACAATATTGCGTTCCTTTGGACATAAATAGTATGATCTGGTTGCAGTGATAAACAAAAGAAGCAGATGAAGCGTAACAATCGTTTCTCATTTGTTTTCAAACATCGCTGTTTACATTAAATATATAAATATTTTAAAATATATATTTGAAGAGAAAAATTTTCGCCTAGACCGGGACTCGTTAAATAATGATTTGTGAGTAAACAGCTTAATTTTATTCGTTAAATAGTCCTAACAAATGCCACTCTTGATTTCCAAATTATCTAGATAAATTGGAAATCACTCGTGGCATTACTTATGATAAAGAAATTGGTAAAAAATTCAAGAAATTTACATACCACCCTTTAGTATTTGACAAGTTTAAAAAAATCTTCAATAAATTCAACATTAAATTAGCACCGAAAAATTATTACAGTTTAGGTAATTTAATAAAAACAAACAAAAATGAAAAGATTGAAGACTGCAAAAAATCGGGAATTTATCAAATTAATTGTAAAGATTGTGAAAAGATATACATAGAAAAAACAAAAAGGAATTTAATACAAGATTAAAGGAACACCTCAGAAATGTTAAAAATGGAGAAACAGAAAAATCTGTAATAGCTGCACATGCCTGGTCAGAAAAACATAGAATAGAAATCAAAACAAAATTACTTAAACAATTAGAAAAACCGAAGGAACTCACAATTTGGGAAAAAATTTACATATGCAAGAATAAAAACATAACTATGAATTTTGAAATACCCGGTGATAAGGAAAGGGGATTGATTTGGAAGTTCATCAGTCAGCCATCAGATGGCGCGGAGGTCAGTCTGCAGGAGAGGAGACCATTGGACGTCAGTTGTGAACGTGATACAGTGAAAAAATCTGGATCAAAAAAAAATTAAGAAGTATGAGGTGAGTCAAGAAACAACTCAACAAAATTAAAATAAACCTCACAGTGTTATTTCCTACCTACATAACTTAATAAACCTCAGTAATTTCTTCCTATAAAAGTTAAAAATTTGTTACTTACTGTCAGCATTTGTAGTATAAATTTTAGAATCAGATGTGTTGTTTCCAAGATTTGTATGAACTGACACAGTTACATTATATTGAGAATATGGTGTTAAATTTTCAAATAAATAATTATGATCTTCAGTAGTATTAGAATGTGATTTAATGTCTTCTGTACAGTCACAACTTGGGTCCGCCATATTAGTACAAGTAGTAGTTGCATCTGAGCCAACAAAATCTGCAGTTACAGTGAAATTACTAATTACACCAGGAACTTCATCTTTATCTATTTCCCATGAAATGTTCAGTCCAGTACTACTGATTACATCAACTGTCACAATTGGAGCAGGTGGTTCTGCAATCAATCAATCAAATCAATCAACCAACTGTGTATATATAATTATTAGGGCAAGGCATTCAGTACCATAAACCAGTTAAGGCATTTAAAGAGACTATCGTGTATGCAGCCGTCGGTCGGTTAACTCGCTTTAGAGCGGGCACGAACAAACCGCGTTTATATTCGGCGCCTTAATATTGTGTTCGCTTAGTAAGTCTTGCAGATCATAGATGGCATGTAAATGTATATTTTCTATTCCCGTTTGACACGTTTAACGTTGATGAATCCCCTTTTATTTTTTAAACAAACAACACATGGAATTCGTTCACCCAAACTTGTCCTCAGTCTCCAATGCAGACGTATTTGTTCCTCGTTATCGCGCTGTTGTTTGTGCGTGAGTGAAACCATGGCAAAAGAAAAATGTCTCACTGAAGAAGAATTAGTGAATATTTTGTATAATTATGATTCAGGTGACAAACTGATTTGTGAATTAGAAGATTCACAAAGTGAAAGTGAAGATGAACTTCCACTTCCTGAAAGTGATACGTCAATACCATGTGATGTCAATCACCCAAGTTATCTCACCATCAAATCCTACTAGGATATCTCCTTTAGGTATGTACAAAATTTGAGTTTTCTAGGACTAATAGTTTGTGAATAATGGTCCATTTTCTGAAGTGCCATGAAAAGGGTAGCTTGGGTATTTAAATGGCTAGCCTGTGGGTTTAAATGCCCTGTTCAGTGCCTGGTACTGAATGTGTTAATGACCTATAAATTGGTAAAAAATGCATTTATGACCAAAAAAATGCAAAAAATTGCCGATAAAATAAAAAAATGACGAATAAAAAGTTAAGAATTACCAATAAAAATACTATTTATTAGATTAAGTACTCACTTGATTGGGGCACGCCGTAGTGTAGTGGTTAAGGTACTGCACTACAAGCCGGAAGGTTGAGGGTTCAAGTCCCGGTGGGGTCAGGATTTTTAAACTGACCCAAACCTTCCGGCGGCACTAAGGCCCTGGGGTCGACTCAGCCTCTAACGGCGCTAGTTCTGGGGGTAAAGGCGGCCGTCACGCAGGGCTGACAACCCGGCTGACATCAAGTGCCACTTGTCTAGAAAAAGTGGGAGCCTTAATCTCCTACTACCCCAAGGGCCTCCTGAGGCTTGTAGCGGGACTGCTTTACCTTTTACTCACTTGATTACTGAATTACATAAAATTTAACTTAACATCAAAATATTAAAAGAAAAGTAGTTAAAAATACATATTACAGTACCTTTTATTGAAGAAAATCCATTTCAATTACACAGTGCACTTTTACAGCAATTTTGAATTGCAGTTAACAATCAGAATAAGGATAGAAGCTAACATAAGCTCTAAGAAATTGAATAAAATTCCAAGAAGTAGGCAAGTTCATTATGCACATACCTTCAAAAATAGGGGTAGTAGTTAGCAAAACAACTAGTTAATTCCAAGAAATTGTATTGACAAGGAAAATACTGAATAATAATAAAAATCTTAAATCAAACAACAAAAAATGTCACAGCCTTCTGGAAAAGTGTAAAAAATGCTCTAAATGACCTAAAAATTGCCAAAAAATGACCTATTCCTGAGAAAGTTAAGAAAATGCAAAAAAATGCCCTAATGAATTGCTTTTATTTAATCCGTTTTTTATGCCATACATTTTCATATATGCAAGCAATGTTTTAACCTTCATAAGAAAAAAGATGCAAAATCATTAATTGCCTTGCCCTAATAATTATATTAATTAAATTTAAAAAATATTAATTAAATTATTAGAGATGGATTCATCACTCTAAAACTACTATTAGAAAAGCACAAGGAATTCAATATAGAAACTCATATCGCCTTTGTTGACTTCATAAAGGCTTTTGACAAAGTAGACAGAAATATATTATTACAAAATTTAGCTGATGATAACATTCCATAACAATATATTACTAATATCTTCAACATCTATAAAGATAATGAAATCTCTGTTAAACAAGATGGCAAATTATCTTCTTGGGAAAAGATCAACACTGGAGTAAGACAGGGATGTGGATTTTTGCCGGTGCTTTTCATTATATATATGAATAGATTAATAAATGAATGGAGGAAAACGCAACGGGGATATATACCCATCAATAGGAACCTCAAACTCGATGCTATTCTTTTTGCAGATGATTTAGCTCTTCTGGCACTTTCTGAAAATGATTTGCAATGATCGATTTATAATTTACAAAAAATAGGTGCCAAAGTGACAATGTCTTTAGCACAATATGCCAATTAATTAATTTTGAACGATTGTGCACAATTATATTATTAATTAGTAATGTAACTCTTGTACTAGCAGACTGAAAAACTCTCACTACCCATCGTCCGTGCTACATCCCACCTCACTCCACACTGTGCTTAACTCATGCAGGGATGTACCTCTGCTCCATACAGTGAGCTGCAATTACTGGATTCTGACTCTGATTTCTGTGCCTTGTATTTTAAAATGGCAGATAATTTTTGGAAAACAGCCTTGGTACATCACAACAATTCTCTGGGAGAAATTTCAAGGTAGGTTTCAGCATGTAATTGTGGACAGTTCCCTTGTTGAAAATATATTAATGCTTAAAATTCATCGGAGAACATATTGTTTAAACAACTCACCTCATAGGATTCATGCTTCCATGATATCGCGATTTCAAACATAGTCATGTTCATCGTCAGCCATAACTCCGACTGATGAAATTCTTCGGCCGTCAACTATTCTATTGTCGCCATCTTCAGTGCTGCCATCTATGGTTGAATTTATGAACTTCGAAATCAATGTAATTTCGTTAGGGATATCAAAATTCATTGATCTATTTTTGTTTTTCTGAATGTATATTTTTTTCCCAAACTGTCAATTCCAAAGGTTTCTCTACTTGTTTTAAAAGTTTAGCTTCTCTTCCAATTTTATGATGTTCTAATAAACTATGTGCAGCAATTGCAGATTTTTCAATTTCACAATTTTTAATATTTCTGAAATGTTCTTTTGTCCGAATTTCCAAATTCCTTTTTGTTTTTCCTATATAAACTTTATTGCAATCTTCACAATTTATTTGATAAATTCCAGATTTCTTACTGTCTGGAACATTGACTTTTTTATTGGTACTTAGAAGTTTACCCAGACTAAATTTATTTATTGGTGCCAAAGAAATGTTGTATTTGTCAAAAATTTTTTGAAATTTCCTATGCATTTCAGGATGGTAAGTAATTTTCTTGTATTTTTTCTTTTCTTTGCAATTTTAAAACAAGTAGAGAAACCTTTGGAATTGACAGTTTGGGAAAAAATATACATTCAGAAAAACAAAAATAGATCAATGAATTTTGATATCCCTAACGAAATTACATTGATTTCGAAGTTCATAAATTCAACCATAGATGGCAGCACTGAAGATGGCGACAATAGAATAGTTGACGGCCGAAGAATTTCATCAGTCGGAGTTATGGCTGACGATGAACGTGATTATGTTTGAAATCGCGATATCATGGAAGCATGAATCCTATGAGGTGAGTTGTTTAAACAATATGTTCTCCGATGAATTTTAATGATTATACCTCATAATGTTTACTTCCCAACATTAATTAAATATATTAATGCTGTTGATAAATTATTGAAAGTGAAAATACTTACTTTTAGATGGGTATGTAAAGTTTGTAGTACTTGGGTTGTTACTTGGGTACGCATCGTAAACATCAGGTATAACTGATACAATATAATATGTCTCCTCTTGCAGTTCTGCTAGGAAGAATTCACAGCACTGAGGGGAATTATTGTCATAATCCATATAAACATGATTATCATCATCATCAGATGCATAAGAGATGTTAAAACCTTTTAATTCTCCATTAGTATTGCAAGGTAGTTCCCAACTCAATAAAACAGTCCAATTTTCACGAATTAAGGAATAATTTAATTTCTGAACTTCATCCGATACTGAAAAACAATTCAAATACAGACTCATATAACATTGAACTTTTACAGGAAAAATCACTATGAGGTGTAATTTAAGATTTAAATTAAAATTGACTTAGGCTTTCACGGCCAGAGTTATTATGATGATCTTGTAGAAGATTTCCGGGCTGTTGAACCGTGGTCTTGAACAATCTACTAGAACATCAGATAGCAACCTCATTGGTGCAATGGAAGATCCTATGCTAACCAACCAGAAGGCAGATACAATTTACGAAGTAACGGACCACACAGAGAACACATCGTGGATAAATGTATAAATAGGGCAGGTAGTCGACAAAATTGCCAGTCTCAAGACAACCCTTGAGGATGACGGACATAGTCTCTGGCAAAACGTCGGAGAACTACAAGCTGCAAGACCACGGCCAACAACCTGGAAATCTTCTACAAGATCATCATAAATTAAATTTTTTTTATACCTCACCTCATATCCAGTCTTCTAATTATACTAGTTTCAAAGCCTAGGTGGCTTCATCTTCAGTAATTTCATGTCGACTGATGTTATGTCAATCAGGAAAACTGCTTCTAGTCCCTCTGTTGGTGGACTGATGAACCTCCGGATCAAATCAAAATCCCCAGGAATTTCAAATTCATAAGTTTTTCTTTCTTGTTTTTTTGAATGTGGATTTTTTTCCTAAATCATGACCTCTTTTTGTTTTTCTAGTTTAATTAAACTAGCTTTTGTAGTTCATATAATAAAGTTGGGACTTTTTACATTATGAGGTTTTCTTAATAAAAACCAAATGAATCATGAATTCTTCTTATCTCATACATCTATGTTTTTTATCACTGAACCGGAGAATCGGGAATCATCATTTCCATCCTCAGTGACAACCGCTGAGGATGTGAATGATGATTCCTAATACTGCAGTTCTGTGTTAAAAAACATAGATGTATGAGATAAGAAGAATTCATGATTCATTTGATTTGTTAGCTTTGTAGCTTTTAGACCAAGCATGAGCAGCTACTCCTGACTTTTCCACTTCACCATTTTTGACATTTCTAAGATGTTGTTTCACCCTTGTTTTCAAATATCTTTTTGTATTTCCCGTATCATTTTGTCATAATATCTGCATTTGATCTGATAAATTTCCAATTTGTTTTCTCCTTCAATTTTTTTAAATTTTTTAATAATTAAAACCAACAAAAATTATAAATTAGTTTATTTACAGTCTGATCATCTTACCTCAATATTAATGTTGATTTGTTCTTGGACATGTTTCAAAACATAAATCTAACCAGTCTGGACAAGCTGATGATAAAACAGAATTGTTTTGAAACATGTCCAAGAACAAATCAACACTAATATTGAGGTAAGATGAACAGACTGTAAATAAACTAATTAAAATAATCTCAAAATATCACTTCCTAAAATTAAATATTAAAAATGATAAAATTCAAGAAGAAAACAAATTGAGAATTTATCAGATCAAATGCAGAGATTGTGACAAAATTTATATAGGAAAAACAAAAAGGAATTTGAAAATAAGGGTGAAAGAACATGTTAGAAATGTCAAAAATGGTGAAGTGGAAAGGTCAGCTGTAGCTGCTCAAGCTTGGTGTGAAAAACATCTAATTGATACAAAAACTAGTTTCATTAAACAAATAGAAAAAACAAAAAGAGCTCATGGTTTCGGAAAATATCCACATTAAAAAAAACAAGAATTTTGAAATTCCCGGGGATGTTGACTTGATCCAGAGGTTCGTCAGTCCACCAACAGAGGGAGTAAGAAGCAGTTCTGAATGACATAACATCAATTGACAAGAAATTAATAAAGATGAAGCCACCTAGGCTTCGACACAAGTTGAGGATATTTTATATTTGAAGAGAAAAATTTTCGCCTAGACCGAGACTCAAACTCGGGACCTTTGGCTTTCCTGGCCAAATGCTCTACCAACTGAGCTACCGAGGCAAGTTGTGATCTAGATGCAAATTTTTCTCTTATATACGTTGTAATTCCCTCGCACCAAATGCAGATATTTTATTTATATTTTATTTATATTAAAAATTATAGGATTTATGCAAGTAAATATAGTTTTTCATTCATAATTAAATATGGGAAACAACATTATGAGATTCTTAATTCGTAAATAAATGAGTCATTTTTTAACATCTTACTTCATATTTTATGTTTCTTCAAACACGGGAACTACGAGGGTCATACTGAAAGTCGTGAGCAACCCATTGTTAAATTTCAAATTTCAACAATGTAACAAAAACAACTGCAGGATCGTAATCTACAAACTTTATACCACAATAGTGCTGTTTTGTGGCATCATAGCTTCTATCATGTGACCACACTCAGTGTTTCCAAAATGGCAGACATCAATGTTTCGTTTCGACAGCGCGCTGTCATTGAATTCCTTGTTAAAGAGGAACAATCTGCTGTTGATATTCACCAAAGACTTCAATGTGCTTACGGAGATGCCTGCATGGGTGCCAGCAGTGTTAGGAGATGGGTGAAACATTTTAAAGATGGGAACACGAGTATCAAAGATGAGCTTCGTAGCGGTCTCCCATGCTCTGCCTCCACGGATTGCAACTAGGAAAGAGTTGATGCGCTCATTAGAGACGACAGGCGTATCACAGTGAATGAAATCGCTACAAAACTTGCAGAGGACACAATGCAGTGCAAGAAATGATTCACAGCTTAGGTTACTGAAAAGCTAGTGCCCGTTGGGTTCCACGTTTATTGAGTGAAGACCACAAACTTCAGAGAAGAACCATCACGCATAACCTTCTTCAGAGATCCCTATTAGGTTCGTCTTCCGGGCATATAGGCCGTGGTCCAGTCGTTCTTCTACTCGACGTTTCGTCTACTGCTGCGGTAGACATCTTCAGGAGATACTGCGTGCTCTCTGTGAACTCCTCAACAGTCTGCAGCCGACTGTTGAGGAGTTCACAGAGAGCACGCAGTATCTCCTGAAGATGTCTACCGCAGCAGTAGACGAAACGTCGAGTAGAAGAACGACTGGACCACGGCCTATATGCCTGGAAGATGAACCTAATAGGGATCAAGACGCCGGCCGTGAAAGCCTACAGTTATACTTCTTCAGAGATTTCGAAATGAAGATGATGATTTTTGACGAGTATTGTGACAGGTGACGAAAGCTGGCTTCATCACTACAAGCCTGAGACAAAATGCCAGACTATGGAATGGCACCACTTGAATTCGCCATCAAAGAAAAAAGCGAAGACAATGCAATCTGTTGGGAAAGTTATGGGCAGCGTCTTCTGGGATGCGCAAGGTTGCATTCTGGTTGAATTTCTTGAACCTGGACAAACCATAAATGCTGCCCGCTATATCCAGACACTTGTGAAGCTCCGTCGTGCATTGCACGACAAATGCCCTGGAAGGAAGATCATTCTGCAACACGATAATGCGCATCCTCACACTGCTCGTGCCACTGTGGAGAAGATCAGGACATTTGGGTGGGAAACTCTTCCACATCCTCCCTAGAGTCCCGATTTGGCACCCTCCGACTACCATATTTTCGGTTCTGTGAAGAAGCAGATGAGAGGCCAACGCTACGAGACGCTGGAGGATATTCAGAAAGCAGTGCGTCAGTGTCTTCGAGCAGCTGGAACGGACTTCTGTCATAAGGGAATTTTCAAGCTTGTAGAACGCTGGACAAAATGTGTGCAAAGAAATGGAGACTATGTTGAAAAGTAGCACAAAGGTCTGTAGATTAACATAGTGTACTTGGTTTGTCTAAAATAAATATTATGATTGTTTAAAAAAATGTTGCTCATGACTTTCAGTATGACCTCATAGTTTTCGAGAGAAGGATCTCTCTCATTTTCAACCAACATTATGACTACTGGATTTTTGTTGGAATCGTTGGAATCCAACGAAAATCCAGTAGTCATAATGTTGGTTGAAAATGAGAGAGATCCTTCTCTCGAAAACTAGTTCCCGTGTTTGAAGAAACATAAAATATGAGGTAAGATGTTAAAAAATGACTCATTAATTTACGAATATAGTTTTTTATGTAGATTTATAACCAACTAGTCTAATAAAATTAAAAATGTTGGTATTTAACAACTTACCATCAGCTTCTGTCCTGACAATTTGGGGTTCTGATGTATTTTCTCTATCATTCGCATAAACTGATACAGTCACACTGTAATCTGAATAAGGTTTTAAATTCCCAAATAAATAACTTTGTTCCTCAGCAGAAAAATTCTTAGAAATTGAAAAATTGTCTTTATCACAGTCACAACTTGAATTCCCTATATTAGTGCAAGTAGTAGTAGCATTTGAATCAATAAAATTCACATTTACAGTGTAATTAACAATTTCACCAGGAAAATCATTTATTTCCCACGAAACATTTATTTTGGTTCCACCAATTATAACAACATGAACATTTGGAGCAGGAGGATCTGCAACAATCAATCAAACTTCATTTACAGTAACGTTCAGAGAAAATTAAACTATAAAAATATAAAATTTATCTATTATTTTATTTTTTAAAGAAAAAATGAATGCTCCAATCAGGACTCAAACCCCAGATATCTGGCTATACACACCAGCATGATAACAGTTATAACTGAGCTCTGAAATGAACATCAACAATTCTTTCCTCTTATACAATTCTCTGTCCACCGCTGTGGTCTTGAGGTAGCATGCTGCCTTGTCATGCAGCGGGCCAGGGTTCGATCCCCGGTCGGGGCAGTTTTTCTGGGTGAGGTTTTTATCGGGGTTTTTTCTCACCTGTAAGACAAATGTCAGGAAAACTTTAAGGCCCAAATGGTCCCCGAAATCATATGGTCATCATCATCCTTATCATTATCATCATCATCCTTCATCGGTGTGAAAAGCAACGGGAAGCTACCACACCTACAATTCCCTAGTAAAGCTATAAGCATAGCATGAAAATGCTATGATTGCAGTGTTTTCTATGTAGCTTTGTAATATCGCAGTCACAGAATATAAAATTTAGTATTTTTCTGTATTATACATATAAACAAATATGTAATACATCGCAAATAAAACATCAGATTAGAAAAAATCCCATTTAAATAAAAAAATTAATTCAAATAAAAAATATTTTTTGTAAGCCCATGTTTTCCCTTTACAGAGATTTAGGCATTCTCCCCCTATAGGGAAGAATTTGAACCATACTAATTTAGTTACACTTGTTTTCATACAGATGTCATTTTTGACTGGTCCGTGGTCAGCGTTCCACCTCATACTGACATCTAGGAAACCAAGGTAATACTAGGACGGGAAAATTCGGTAAATTTTGCTTAGAGGCCTTTTCATTCAGGCTTAAGGATTTTTATGAGCCTGAAAATCTTCAGACTCGGGAACCACGGCTTAAAGTCCCTCCCGGAGGACTTGCTCCTTGGATTTTTCCATCCTAAAAAATCCATCGACCCCGGCCGGGTTTGAACCCGCGACCCTCGGGACCAGAGGCAAGGAGCATAACCACTAGTCCACCGCGTAGAAAAAATCCCATTTAAATAAAAAAATTAATTCAAATAAAAAATATATAATTTAAATTTAAAAAATATGGTTCAAATAAAAAAATCAAATAAACTGGATTTAAAAAATTAATTACATCTACCAACCCTAATACCTACATGAAGTCATCTTGAAACAGATTTTTAAAATGATTAATAAGTATGAATTCTCACCTAAAATAACCATTGTTGTGCTTTCAATTGTAGTAGATTCAGTTACAGTTTCAGCTGTATCTATTTCAACATCAGTTGTTGAATAAGCGCTTACAGTATTTGTATTACTAGATTCTACAAGGGAAGCTTCATTGCTAGGATTAGAACCTATACTAGAACCAGAAGATGTACCAGAGTCAGAATTTGTACTAGAGCCAAAATCTTTATCAGAATTTGAACCTGTATCAGAATCAGATATATCCGTACTAGAACTAGAATCAGTACTTATAAAAGTAGTACTGATTTCTTGATTATCATCATATGTATCTTTCATGTCACTAGTAGTACTTATTTCAAATGTAGTTTCTTCTGCTGCAGAACTAGTTATAGTAGATGAATCAGCATTATATTCATTTCCTGAAGTGTTTGTATCAAAACCAGAAGTAGTTAATATATCTGAAGAAGAAAGCATATCAAGAGAAATAGCTGTGTTAGAAGAAATATTTGATTCTAAAATTTCATTATCTTCATTATTTACACTTTTGTCATTTCTTGTTGAAGAATGATGGGGCAAATTTACTAATTCAGATGTAACTGGAGTATGTTCAGTAATATATTGCACATTAGACGTTGTGGAACTGCTCTCGTCTTCTACCGAGAAGTAATCAATCACCGACTGAATAGATACTGGTATTGTACTACTACTTTGTGTATCCAAATTAGTAGAGTCTGTTGTATGTACTAATAGTGGCACAGTCTTTGTACTTGATTTAAATGAAACATTCATAGAATCTTGTTTTTCTGTATGGGCATCTATGAGTGTCAGACTTGCTACACAAATTAGCAAGAGAGAATTTAAAAAGTTGGAGGACATATCTTTATGCTTTTCCATATTATTTGTCCTCTAAACTTTTATTTTATTCATTCAAACACTCCATCTGAAACAAAAAATTAATTATGTAAAATTGTAGACTTTCACAGTAGGTGTCTTAATTCATGTATTTTATGTCTTTCGGGCTAAATGGCCATGATCTGGTTTTATTAACACTCAACGTTTCGTCTACTACTGCGGTAGACATCCTCAAATGCCAGCATTTGAAGAGTTAGGAGGTCCTAAAGCACGCAGAATCTCCTGAGGATGTATACCGCAGTAGTAGACGAAACGTTGAGATTTAATAAAACCAGACCACGGCCATTTAGCCTGAAAGACATAAAATACATGAATCAAAAAATTAATTAATTTTAAAAATTAATATTAATTACTTACTTACATACTGGCACTATCGAACCCATAGGTTCATGGCCACCCAGACATAAGCTCTCCATACATCCCTATCCTGAGCTAATGCTTTCCAATCATTCCCTGTATAATCTACTTCCCTCAAATCATAGTTAATGCTTTCCAATCATTCCCTGTATAATCTACTTCCCTCAAATCATAGTTAATGTTATTCTCCCACCTCATTCTTGGTCTACCAACTGAGCATTTTCCCTCTGGCTTTCCTACAAGAAGCTTCCATGCACATCTTTCATTCCCCATACGTGCAACATGTCCTGCCCATCACAATCTACGAGACTTAACTGTTCTTATTATATCTGGCTTCCTATAAAGACCATGTAGTTCATTGTTATGTAATCTTCTCCATTCACCTGTCTGTTCATCTCTCTTTGGTCCAAAAATTTTCCTAAGTACTTTATCCTCAAATACTTGCAATCTCCTTTCCTCCCTTAAAGTAAGAGTCCATGTTTTGCATCCATATAATATAACTGGTAGAATAATAGTTTTATATATTAATTAATTTTTAAAATGAATATGCATTCATATAACAACAATGAGTAATGCTTACTGTAAATGTCTTATGTAAACAAAGTAATTACTCCATAATAAAGCAATGCAGATAATTATATTTAAAATGAATGTTGGGAAGTACATAAGTTTATTATCTGTAAATATTTGATTTCACTAATCTTTACACTTTTTCACTTTAATTCCGCAACACACCTTATTCATCTAACCACTATTGTGCACGTTAAGACATTATGAGAAACAAAGTAACTGAATATACTGTGTAAAATTTGGAGGAACTAGTTATAATCAAAGTTTTTATCAGCCTGGATTCATGATGTAAGAGTCATGAAACCCAGATAACAAATGTAGATACAAGTCTTACATATAGTATTAGTATATAAACTGTTTGAACAAAGAGCATTTACCAGTATTCAATAGAGGAAGTAATAGTTACAGAATTTTAAAATTTCAATATAAATAAATAATACACTACTCCTAAAAATAAGTATACTACAATAATATGAAGAATCTTGGGTGTGTCAGTTCATCTTTCTTTTTTTTCCTATTAAATTGAGAAAGATATAAGGCAGGAGGAAGTTTGTAAAGCTGTCATATCCTGTAAAACTTGCTTCCTAAACATTACATCCTGCTTAAACAACTATTGATGATGATATGATTATAAAAAAGCTACAAATACCGTATATTCCTAACACAGCAAGGAAACAAATAATTTAAGAGATGCACAAAAGCTTGTTCAATGGAACCAGAACAATAAATTCAATGTATATGCCCAGTATAACTAACTAACTCACTGGCACTATCGAACCCGTAGGTTCATGGCCACGCAGACATAAGCTCTCCATATATCCCTATCCTAAGCCAATATTTTCCAATCATCCCCTGTATAATCTACTTCCCTCAAATCATAGTTAATGTTATTCTCCCACATCATTCTTGGTCTATCAATTGGGCGTTTTCCCTCTGGTTTTCCTACAAGAAGCTTCCATGCACGTCTTTTATTCCCCATTCGTGCCATATGTCCTGCCCATCACAGTCTGTGAGACTTAACTGTGCTCATTATATTTGGCTTCCTATAAAGACCATGTAATTCACTGTTATGCAGTCTTCTCCATTCACCTGTCTGTTCATCTCTCTTTGGTCCAAAAATTTCCCTAAGAACTTTAATCTCAAATACTCGTAATCTCCTGTCCTCCCTAAAAGTAAGAGTCCATGTTTCGCATCAATATAATATAACTGGTAGAATAATTTTTTTTCAAATGCCCCAGGTTTGTCTTTCGACATTCCTGGTTTCTCTCCTGGCATGGTGATCTTGTAACCCACTTCTGAGGTTGGGGCACCTAGAAGGCGGGATTATGTTGCCCCGATGATATGATGGGTGATGATGATGATAATGGTGCGCCAGGAGAGTCCCTAATCCTAAACTTAACGTAAGATGAATATGAATGATGATTGCGATGGCCATATGATTTTGGGGACCGTTTGGGCCTTAAAGTTTTCCTGACATTTGTCTTACAGGTGAGGAAAACCCCCGATAAAACCTCACCCAGAAAAACTGTCCCGACCAGGGATCGAACCCGGGCCCGCTGCGTGACAAGGCAGCACGCTACCCCAAGACCACAGCGGTGGACCTGGTAGAATAATAGTTTTATACATTTTCAGTTTAACGTTTTTTGAAAGGAGTTGGGAAGTCAAGAGTCTCTGTAATGCATAATAACATACATTTCCAGAATTGAGCCTATGTTTAATTTCCTTGTGCATCTCATTCCTGTTTGTGATTATTGTTCCTAGGTATTTGAATTCAGCCACTTGCCCAGTGTAGCTTAATTAATTACAGGCTGTATTCATGGAAAATATGTGGCAATCTTAATGTGAATAGACATCTTGTACGAATTCAGAAAAGGTTCACCAATACAATGTGTTTGTGGAATGGTCGACAGAGAAAAAGAAAATATAATACTGTTGAAAAACTAGCCAGGAATTCATTCCTAGTAAAACCCATGCAAAATAAAGCCCACAAATATTTTCAGCAATTTGTATAAATTAATTTTATTCCTATTATGACCAACAAGTACCTTTCATTGTCAACAAACAGCAAAACTTCATGTTTGAAGAGAAAAATTATATGCTCAGACTGGGATTCAAACCCAGGACCTTTGGCTTTCTAGACTAATGCTCTACCGACTGAGCTATCTGGGCAAGTTCCAATCTAGACACAAATTTCTCTCTTATATACACTGTTATTCCCAAAGGTCCTGGGTTCAAGTCCCAGTCTGAGCGTATAATTTTTCTCTTCAAATATGATTTATCCATCATTGAGATGTATGAAATGAATAATAAAAACATCGAAAGAAGCCACTCTGGCTTTATAACATAATGTAAAATTCCCAAATAAATGTATTCTTAATAAAGAAGCCGCCATTTGCAATGATAGAAGCAAAGGTTTCATAGCATTTGGTGCAATAACAGTATATATATATAAGAGAGAAATTTACATTTAGATTGGAACTCACCCAGATAGCTCAGTCAGTAGAGTATTGATCTAGAAAGCCAAAGGTCCTGAGTTCAAGTCCCAGTCTGAACGTATAATTTTTCTCTTCAAATATGATTTATCCATCATTGAGATGTATGAAATGAATAATAAAAACAGCAAAACTTCATTTGATATTGGAATTCCCAATTTAAAACAAGGCTTTATTTCTTTTATCATCTGATATAAATAAATTTTCTTTCAGGTATCGGGTGTACAGAGTCAGAGATCCACGGTTCGATTCCTGGGTCAACCGTTAATTTCTCTTCTCAAAAAATAAAGAAATTTTATTAGCTTATTATTGTAAACAACAAAATCTTGTAGTGAGATCACATATTTAGGAATTAAAATAAATAAAAATGGAAGTTATGAAGAGCAAATAAGAAATAGAAATACTAAAGGAAAATTTGCAATTGCTTGCCTCAATGGAATGTTGTGGGCTACAAATATAGGTAATAAAAATAAATTAAATTTGAAAAAAAAATTAAAAAATTTTTCTCTTCAAATTTAATTTATCTTTCATTGAGAAATGTTTAATCAATAATAAAAACATCATTAGAAGCCTTACTAGCTTTATAAAGTAATGTTAAATTCCCAATAAATGTCTTCTTAACTAAGAAGCCGCCATTTGCAAAAATAGAAACAATGGTTTCAAAAGCATTTGGCGATAGGGAATTACAACGTATATAAGAGAAAAATTTGCATCTAGATCGTAACTCGCCTCGGTAGCTCAGTTGGTAGAGCACTTGGCCCGGAAAGCCAAGGGTCCCGGGTTCGAGTCCCGGTCTAGGCGAAAATTTTTCTCTTCAAATTTAATTTATCTTTCATTGAGAAATGTTTAATCAATAATAAAAACATCAATAAAAATAAAATTAATATATATCATACAATTGTTAAAAGCATAATTATTTATTGGTCCTTAACAACAAAAACAAATAAGTATCTTTTGGCAATAGAAATGGATTTTATACAAAGGGCAGCAAGAATTTCAAGAAGAGAAAAAATTAGAGTCTCAGAACATGGAGATTGAAGACACCATTTTACATTATATTAAAACTTGGCAATTAAGATGGTACGGACATGTCCATAGAATGGAAGAGGATCGGCTATCAAAATGTGTTTCAAAATGGAAACCTGACAGAAGAAGAGACATAGGAAGACCTGAAACCTCCTGGAGTCAGGGAATATATTTATACACAAAGGAGAAACATCTACAACCAGGAGATTGGATGGACCGACAATTGCCTATTGGGAATCAAATGATGTCAAAGACATCAACCGATGATCTATCTATTTTATTCAACAATGTTCTTTAACAGCTAAGGTCATTAGCAATGCAATTCAAAGCTGAACATGAAAGGGCCCTCAAATTTTGCCCAGAGGCCTCTTTTTTTCAGGCTGAAGGTTCTTTTATATGCCATCTATGACACAGTAACCATGCCTTTAGTTCAATTCTGAGAAACCCACACTCATTATTTTTCTTATGAAGGTTAAAACATTGCTTGGATATATGAAAATGTATGGCATTAAAAAACGGATTAAATAAAAGCAATTCGTTAAGACTTTTTTTGCATTTTCTTAACTTTCTCAGGAATAGGTCACTTTTTGGCAATTTTTAGGTCATTTTGAGCATTTTTTACACTTTTCCGGAGGGCTGTGACATTATCTGTATTTGATTTAAGATTTTTATTATAATTCAGTATTTTTCCTTGTCAATACAATTTCTTGGAGTTAAATCATTGTTTTGCTAATTAATACCCCTATTTTTCATGGTATGTGCATAATGAACTTGCCCACTTCTAGGAATTTTATTCAATTTCTTAGAGAGTATGCTACCCTTATTCTGATTGTTAACAATTCAAAATTGTTGTAAAAGTGGACTGTGTAATTGAAATGGATTTTCTGCAATAAAAGGTACTGTAATATGTATTTTTTTTTATACTTTTCTTTTAATATTTTGATGTTAAGTTAAATTTTATGTAATTCAGTAATCAAGTGAGTACTTAATCTAATAAATAGTATTTTTATTTATAATTCTTAACTTTTTATTCGTCTTTTTTTTTATTGGTCATTTTTTGCATTTTTAGGTAATAAATTCATTTTTATTTTGCATTTTTTACCAATTTATAGGTCATTAAATGCCTTGCCCTACTCATTATTTTTATGTCCTGAAAAATTCCATCATCCCAGGCAAGGTTTGAATATGTTAACCTCATAACCAGAGACAAGCACGGTAATCACTAGTTCAAAGGAACAAACAGGTTTTTATTAGATTTCATACAAAATTTGAAATGCTGTCTATATTACCAGGAAGTAATCCCAACATTTCCTTATTTTAAGAGTATGTTATAATTTATTTGCACAAAAATCAAAATGTCACAATATTTAGAAATATTTATGTTTTCTAAAAGTGGAATAGCAATAAAGATTAAAATGATAAATATTTAATTTTAGGAAGTGATATTTTGAGGTTATTTAAATTATATTATTTTTAGTCTGATCATCTTACCTCAATATTAATGTTGATTTGTTCTTGGACATGTTTCAAAACAATTCTGACATGACAAGCTGACATGATCAGACTAAAAATAATATAATTAAAATGATAACTGGGGCGATTGTTCATGCAACTTCAATTAACTGATCTTCAAGGAGGAATCAATTTTAACAATTTTCTTAGTTGGTTAGTTATTCTCCCATCTCATTCTTGGTCAACCATCTGGACTTTTCCCTCTGGTTTTCCTACAAAAATCTTCCATACCCCTTTTTCATTCCCCACTCATGCCAAATGTTCTGCCCATCGCAGTCTACAAGACTTAACTTTTGTTATATCTGATTTCCTAAAAGATCTTGTAGCTCACTGTTAATTAGTCTATGGATTAGACACTCCATCATCCTCTTATCGTGTCCTCCTTTCGTAAGGTCAATTCCAAATATGCCTCCAACCATCTCTATCTTCCCATGCTTTGCTTCTTTTAGTTCTTCCCAGTCATATCCTCTCTCTTGTAGACTTTTCTTCACTTGGTTAATCCATCTTTCTCGTAGTCATTTTCCTTATATCTTGAGATTTAACAGTCTTTCCTTTTCCATTCTTTTTAAATGTCCAAACCAATTTAGTCTACTTTCTTCTACTACACTTAATGTCTCCCTAATTTTGTCGTTCCTTATTCTATCTCTCCTTGTTTTATGTACCATTCCATGTAAGAATTTCATTTCTGTAGCTTGGATTCTGCTCAAGTCCTTCTTTGTATATGTCCAAGATTAGACACTAATCATGCTAATTGTAAACACATTTTTTTCTCTCCCTAGGGGTGCTAAGGGTCAAATTTGTGTTTACATGACATCTGCACTATCACCAATGAGCTTAACAACACCATAAAATATGGGTTCGACACTAATCTCAGTCCCTTTGTAACTGGCGGTTTCATACAAAATCTTGTCCCTCTTCAGTCATGACTTCCACTCCAGACAAGATATTGTCTGAAACCACCGGTATCAAAGAAATTTGAAATTATATGAGGTGAGTCGTTAAATATATGTTCACCACTCACTATTAACCATTAAATCATATTTAAGGATTGTAATTAAATAGTTGCCCCGAAAAGAGATCTAACCAACAAAAATTTGAAATTAATGTCTTATTTTAGGAAAAATTTGAAAGTAGAGTTTTCAGTGAATTAGTGATCTATCTGGAGAATATCACAGTATGGTGGATGTAAACTGTCCATACTCACTTCCAGATCGGTTTTATTTATTTTTAAAAGTTGGCTTTCAAGCGAATAGTGATCTATATGTAACAAAATGGCAGAAGCAGTTAAGTCATGATTAGCAGTGCAGATAACAGTTATTATACATGTGCAAATTAATCCAACAGTTCCATGAAATCTAAACAGAATCTAAGTGCAAATGGTACTTTGACCCAAGAGCTCTTCTTTCCTACAGTACACCATAGGCTAAATGCAAAACATTTTATTCCGAATTTCATCTTAACACAATTTATGACTGGCCATGGAAAACTTGGAAGTTTTTTAGGAGATTTCATATTAACCCAGACAGTGATCTTAATTGTAAATGTCAAGAATCAATACAATCTGTAAAACATGTTTTATTTGATTGTCCTATATTCGAAAGACAACAATTCTGGTTAAACTTACTTTTAAATGAAGATGAGGCTTCAGCCTCAAAAGGTGAATGATTTTTAACCCATTGAAGACACGTTTAAAGCGCCAGGTAAGTTCACTGGAAACCCATTTAAATCTCCCCAGCGCTACTCTGGCTGCATTGGATTTTAAATCAGAATACCCAGACCATGCATACTGTGTTCTATCACAAATGGATTTCAGATAGTTTGTTTACCCCTGTTTTTCTTGTAGTATTTTGTACTTTTACGAATAGGAAAGGAATGTGGCCTGGCTACAACCCTCTTTTTTTGCAATTTAACCGTTATATATTGTTAGTTTGAAGGCTATGAAAGTTGACTAATATTTCAAAAACCATCTTTTACTAAAATTTCTCGGTCGTTATATTTAAAGTAAACACAAATCATATGTTCTAACAGGAACGGTAAAAATTAAAAATATATAATACTGCATATTATAAAAATTAATTAAACTAAACATATAAAAACATAGGCATATACATTGTCAAATCGTAGAAAGTTCTTGCTATATATCTTCTCAAATTATTGATAATGTAAAAAGCAATTTTTCTATAGCACTTTTCAAATCTCATCATTACTGGAAAACAAATCCACAACCTTGTCATGTCGATCTTCTCCTCCCATACCTTTATTGTATTCTTGAATACATTTAGTCTTTATGATTTTTTCTTCTTGTTCTCAGTCTTTATTCTTCCATAGCTTCTTACTGGTGTCAGTCATGTCGGCATTTTTGTGTTTGGATGATAACAAATAAATGTCTTTCCTACCTTTCCACTTCTATGCTAGAAGTCTCCGACTAGATTATGTTGTTATCTCTCCTTTTTTTTCTTCCAATTTGATGTTCACTAAATCCATAGACATATTTCTTCTGTTAGATTTTACTGTCCCTAATATGTCTCTCGTCTACTCAGCTCTAAAAATAAATTAGGAGAACACAATTATAATGTGTAACTTTTCTCTACGAACGGGTTTGCTAATTCTAGGACAACACTCTCATTTGCTGTAAAACCTGAATTTCCATGTGCATCTTGTTTATTTGAATCATGTCCTGAAGAGTACAATTTCTAATATGTTATTTCAAATTGCGCCGTTTTATTCTGTTTAGAGTTTGAACTGAACATGTTTCTAAAAAAAGTTACATTTACAACCATGATATTCGAAAAAAAGCATTGAAACAACATATATATTTTACCGTAATAAATACCTAAAATATATTATTCTATAAATTATATCTATAATAAACTATACAATATACTAGGACTACTTATACACTTTATATAAACCAGCAACAAATTTTAGAGATGGCGAACATAAATTATTAATCACTAAAGATAGAGCCAACTTCTTACAGTGGAGAGTTTTAACACAACGAGTGTAGGTCGTGCTTGAGCTGTTTGGACTTTCTACCTGCTCACGAGGGAGACTCGTTAAAAGTCTCCAATGGGTTAAGAACCAAGATTATTATAAACATTTTATGAAATTCATAAGAATATGTAGTATTTTTTCTAAGACACTTAAAGACGAATTATGTAATTCATAACACTCATTCAAAACCATAAGATAATATTTCTGTTTTACAATGTAGAGTATCATATTGTTATAGTAAGCTACAACCCTAACATGCCTTTGTGGCGAAATAGGGTTTTAAAATATTTGGAGATTCAATAATAAACAGAATCTTAGAGAAATTGAGTGAAAATAAGAAAGGCACAAAGAGTGTAACGTAATAACATTAAATGGAAAATAAATATTGAAAACTGATTCAGTTAGAATTTGTTCTAACTGAATCAATACTCAATATGTATTTTTTATTTCTTATTGTAGCATTTTTAGTTAAATATGGGTTAATTATTTGTCCACTCAATTATGTATTAAATTGTTAATATTCAATTAGTAGCATGTTATTTTCCATTCAAATTGGCTGTATATGTTAACAATAGGATGAGAGATTAAAATGTATATAATATAATAAAGGTAATAGCCTCAAAATGAACATTATGCATTTTTTTTCCTATTCCTAACAATTTGTAGTTTGTGGGTAAGATCTCTTTTCAGGGCAATTATTCAATTAGTAATATGTATAGGTCCCGCGCTGTAGCCGAGCGGTTAAGGTGGGAAGCCTTGGTGCAGAGCTACGGGACTTGCGCTGGTTCGAGTCTCCATGGGGGAAGAAATTTTCTCATGGTATTTTCGGCCAGTATGGGACCGGTGCCCACCCAGCATCGTGAGGCAATTGGGTAGCTACAATAAGTAGCGACTCCAGGTTGAGGAACCAGCTATAACGGCTGGGGGACTCGACATGCTAACCACATGTCACCCCTACACTGGCTGTTGATCATCTACCTCTGTGATTGACACATGTGGATGTGAAGGGCCAGCAGCCGGTTGGTAAAAGGGCAACCGCTGAAAAGTGGAAAGACCCTCAATCGGACGGATCGGAGTAATATGTATAGGACCCTATCAAGTTTCTTAAAATTGCTACATGGATTCCATGCATTCGAGAGTTATGACTGGACATACACACATTCATCTATAATTATATATATATAAAGAATTCTGAAAATATATATATTAAAAGGCATATTGAAAGTAGTGTAGTGCTAAGTGATCAGAAAGTTCTCAGTACAGCTGGTTATTTCGTGATGACGTATTTCAAAAGTGAATTTCATGATCATCTTGATAACAAAAAGATAATAAGCTTATTTGTATCATTCATGAAATTTCTAGATTATTAGTTCAGATAACAAGTTAGACTTGCTATTGCAAATAAATTCGAGATAGTAATGTTATCTCTGAGAACAAATAGACTATGTTATATATGGAACTGTGAACATAAAATTTTCTAATATGACGAAACACAACTCCTGCACTGAGATATATTATATTTACCCCTTAAACTCAAAGTGCACGGACCTAGAAAGCCCTTGGCCTACCAGGTGACTGATGGCAATTATTTACAATTATTGATAATTGCAAATTACATATATTCCAAAAACTTTACAAGGATAATAAAACCAACTGGAACTTTAATAAATTTTATAATCTTATCATCTATACCATGGGAACAAGCATTCCCTCCATCCCATTCACGTCCACGTGTTAATCACAGAGGTAGACGATCATAATGGAGTGCTATGATTGCAGTGAAAGACCTGCCCTCAGGCAGAATTACTATGGATGGAAGAGAAAAAATTATGATTAGATTGGAGGACTAGGTAGCTCAGTTGGTAGAGCATTGGCATAGAAAGCCAAAGATACTAGGTTCAAATCCCGGTCTAGGTGTATATTTTTTTCTTCAAATACATTACTAGGATATTTGAGATTGATAAATTTTGCTTAGAGACCTTTTTATTCAGGCTTAAGGATCTTTTATGAGCCTGAAAATCTTCAGACTTGGGACCCATGGCTTAAAGTCTCTCCCAGAGGACTTATTCTTTGGATTTTTCCATCCTAAAAAAATCCATCAACTGCAGCCGGGTTTGAACCAGCAAACCTCAAGACCAGAGGCAAGGAGCATAACTACTAGTCCACCGAGGCCGACTTATTCTTAATTAATAATTTATTATATAAGAGGTTATACTAGAATTTGGAATTTCTAAAAATTTAGACTTATTCAAATTGTTGGACATATTCTAATACCGGTAGTTGGTGAAGAAGTATTTTAGTCAGTTCTTCATTATTTTCCACATTGTGGGTGCAATTTTGAAGAAGTAATTCTTTTCCCAGGTTATGACGATGTTTTGATGCAGCTAACTCTCTTCATGCCCGATGTTGTAGTAACATTTTGAAGGATTAGTGACCAAAAATAATAAATAAGAATTACTGGTTCAGGTTGGGTTTGATTTTCGGTAGAGCTGGATTCTCTTCTCAAGGTCGAAGTTGGTACACAAGATAGGAAAACACTTTAAAAATCACTAATAACTGATTCTTGTAGAAATAGTTGTAAATTTATTTACTATTTAATTTCCCAGCAGATCAAGTAAATATAGGTGGTATTATTCTTCACCGTCAATTAAAATTAAATTAATTTCTTTTCTTGAGTCAACTATTCTTTTTGTATTAAATGTCACATTTTATCAGGAGAGCTCTATTTGCTTCTATCTTTGTTGAAAGTTATATGCTGACTGACTAGTGTAATTCTGTTATAATATTAAAGAACATTATTACATCACATGATTTTATATTTAAATTCTATTGGTTAATGGTCCATTAAATACCAGGTTTAAATTTGATTGGTTAAATCAAAAAGTTAATTGTTTTTAACATCCAATCAGAATTTAGTATGCTTTTATTTAAAAATTAAGTTAAGCAGGTGTTCCTATTACAGTTATAATAGAAAGCTTTATATTTCAGACAACATTGACTTGAGACACAATTTTAAAAGCATTATTTAGAAAGACTGTTATATAATACAATTTCTTTAATTGTTACTGAGACATTTTTATTCAACAATAAACAACAATTAATTAATATTTAATTTTAGGAAGTTATATTTTGAGGTTATTTTAATTATATTATTTTTGGTCTGGACATCTTACCTCAATATTAATGTTGATTTGTTCTTGGACATGTTTCAAAACAATTCTGTTTTATCGTCAGCTTTCCCAGACAATTAATTATTTAGATGTTTTTCTTTATTTAAGTTATATTTAAATATTAAAAGAATTTTAAAATATAAAATGATTAACTTAAACTTTCATATTTATTATGATATTAAAATCCTGCTATATTGGAGTTTGGCTGAAGATGAAGGCAAATGATCTTTCAAACCAGAATCGTGAAAACACAGAACTTTATGAGATGAGATGTAAAAATATTTTATCCAACTCATTTATAAATTAAAAATTTTCTAATGTTTATAATTTTTTCTTAGATATTATGAGTTAAATATGTACTACTCATTATATTTGAAAAGAAAAATATACACCAAGACTGGGGTTTGAACCCAGGACCTTTGACTTTCTATGGTAGGTTCTCTATGCCAATGCTCTACAAACTGAGCTACCTAAGCCTCCAATCTAATCACAAAATTTTTCTCTTCCATCCATAGTAATTCTGCCCGAGGGCAGGTCTTTCACTGCAATCATAGCATATTCATGCTATTCTTTGCAGCTTTACTAGGGAATTATAGGTGTGGTAGCTTCCAGTTGCTTTCCACAGATGGAAGAGCATTGCCATAAAAAGTCAAAGGTCCTGGGTTCAAAACCCAGTCTAGGCGTATATTTTTCTTTTCAAATATAATTCCATCGTTAAGATGGAATAATATTAACAATGTACTACTCACCTCATATTTGTATTTTATTTGAATGTATGTATATATATACATATGGTATGATAAGAAAAATAAATCCCGTCCAGGCTTGCATTGCTCAATGTTAAACATTTAATTATAACATATATATATATATATATATATATATATATATATATCTAATATTTAATTTTAGGAAGTTATATTTTGAGGTTATTTTAATTATATTGAGGTAAGATGTCCAGACCAAAAATAATATAATATATATATATATCTTCTTAGTGCATCCAGCTATTTGCTGACAACACAATAAATAAGTTGCAATGGGGCTGCATTCGAATATGCAGCTTATGTGGGCATTCAAGGTGAGTGTCCACGAGATTAAAAAAAAGAGATATAGAAAAGACAAAAATGAACCCTTCGGCCTCGAATATTCTAATACCATCAGGGTTGAAGAAAACAAGAGGTCGGGCAAGGGAGACTGGATAGAAAAGTAAAAAGAAGGATCAGGTACTACAAAAGGAAGATATACCAGATCGGTTAAAGATAAAAGTAAGGAGTAAAACACAAGTAAGTGGAAGCTATGTTTTGCTCAGCTTGGGCACCTTGTGGTCGCCATCCACATATCCCCTAGATGGGGACCCCTGAGGGTTAGCTTATTTGAAGAATTAAGTTTCTAACTGGTTAGAAAGAATTGACAATGAGGCATCGAAACTTAAGTCTTCAAGAAAGCTACAAATATGAGATGAGTAGTACATATCTAACTCATCTAAAATAAACCTCTTAGTGTTACTTCCTTGAAATATTATTTTTTTTTGTTACAAATATAGGTTGTAAACCATATTTTGTTCCTAGAGAAACCATTTTGTTATATAAATATTCTTTGTCGTGCTTAGAGAACCTACCTGCTCTTCTTTCTCAGTAATTTTCCAAGTTTGAGGTTAAATTTTCACAGCTAAATAGGAAATGTGTCTGTCACGGTGGACTGTGATTATATTCCTCGTCTATGTCCCGAGGGGTAGGTTCAAACCCGAATGGGGTCAAAGGATTTTTTAAGATGAAAATATCTAAAGAGCAAGTCCTCCAGGAGGACTTCAAGCCGTGGGTCCCAAGTCGGAAGATTTTCAGGCTCACAAAAGAACCTTAAGCCTGAATAAAGGAAATGCTCTAATGAATAGTTAAATAGGTAAGAGTCCAAAGGAAAAAGTTCCATACATACATATACACACACACACACACATCATCATCAACCAGGGATTAAGCCTGTTGGCTCGTTCAGGTTTCATGAAAGCTAGAATTGTTAAAATTGTTCAGACCATCTTCTGTGTGGGTGTCCAACATTTCTCCTTCCATGTGGTTCATAATTTAGCAATAATTTTGGAAATCTTTCTTCTGGCATTCTATCAATATGTTCTTTCCAGTCGTTCCTATATTTAATTATTCGGTCTGTAAGTTTTGAAAATATTTAGTTCCGTTCTTATATCTTCATTCCTTTTCTTATCCAGCAGAGTATATCCTGCTATATTTGTTAAAAATCTCATCTCAGCTGCTTCCAACTTTGCTCTTGTCTTTTAGTGATTACACACACACACACACACATATATATATATATATATATATATATATATATATCTATCTTCGAAGCAAGAGCTAACAAACAATTACTTGTCCTGTGACTTCAATTTAATTGGAATTGACTATTTTTGTAAAGGATTTAACTATTTTTTTCTTTGTAGACCAGTGTTATTAACATTATGATTCAAGTCTGGGACGATCACAACCGGGAACCAATGGCTTGAGGTTAGATAAGAGGAGAGGGAACTAAGAATAAACTGCAACATGGGAGCAACGACCACACTGGAAGCTGCAAACACAGAAGACCACAACGGCAGACACGGCGGAGATAGAAATATTGGAATGGCGAAAATGGCAGAAGTGGCAACCCAATCTCTAAGGATGAAATAAGAGACCCAGCTCGGGGAAACAAGAGTGAAGTCCTCAGCGGCAGAAGGCGTAAGAGGCAACCCTCCTTGTGGGGATAAAACACAAGGAAGCAAGTCCAAAGGCTTTAAGGAGGCAGCCCCTCCAAAGGACTAACCCTGCAGAACGTTAGTAGCGTACTCAGGGGACACCTCAAAATACTTACAAGCTCCAAAGAGCAGCAATTTGGAGCCGGAACAGGCTAGTAAATAAGCCTAAACCGTGAAGAAGAAGAAGAAGGATTCAAGTCTGGATAAAAAAGGGCCGACTAATTTTACTCAGAGGCTTCATTTTCAGGCTTCAGATTCTTTTAAGTGCTATAAAATTTTAAGATACAGAACCTATGACTTTATTTGCCTTCTGAAGGATTTTTACACTCCTAAAAATCCACTGACCCTGGCCTGGTTTGAATCCATGAACCTTGGAATTATAAGCAAACATGTTAATCACTAGAAGATTAGGAGCGACACAAAAATAAGTGCAATTATAGATACCTGTCATTGTATATAGTTTCCAAATCCTTTATGTCATTTTTTATCTCACATACAAATCCCCATTTACTTAACCCAACTGAAAACAATTGTCTACATCAGTCTCAACCTGAAAACCTAACAAAAATTATTCACTCAACCTTATGAAAGGTTAGGATGATCGATTTTTGTTAGGTACTGTAGTTTTAAATTTGAATGAGGGTTTGTATGTTATATCAAACACAACATAAAGAAGTTGAAATCAAGATATAATGTAAATTATAGTTTCATCAAAGATTGTATTTCACACAGGACTGATTCTATGAAATTGCCAAACTTTTTAACAATTAGTAGTGTTTTTTCACAATGGTATTACAGGAATTTAATTCCTGTCAAATAAAAGTATAACCAAAATACCTAAAAGTAACAGTATAACTAATATACCTTAATATGTCTAAGTCCACCGCTGTGGTCTCGAGGTAGCGTGCTGCCTTGTCACGCAGTGGGCCCAGGTTCAATCCCCGGGCAGGGCAGTTTTTCTGGGTGAGGTTTTTATCGGGGTTTTTCCTCACCTGTAAGACAAATGTCAGGAAAACTTTAAGGCCCAAATGGTCCCCGAAATCATATAGACATTATCATCATCATCCTTCACTGGTGTGGAAAGCAATGGGAAGCTACCACACCTACAATTCCCCAGTAAAGCTACAAAGCATAGCATGAAAATGCTATGATTGCAGTGAAAGACTTGCCCTCGGGCAGAATTACTATGGATGGATGTCTAATTAAATTGTAAAAGCTAAACTAAGCACTAAATCTAACCTCATTTTCAAATAATGATGTTTATATATAATTTTATAGAAACTGTAAAAAATAAAATAAAGGTAGTGTACTCTCTCTTTAGACGATATACATTGAATAAATTTTGGAGCTTGAATTCAAAATATTCAAAAATTACTTTAAAAATTCCAAGCTATGTAGGTCTATAAAGTTATCTCAAATTAAATTGTTTATTTAAATATAAAAGTCTTCACCATAAAACCTGGATTCAAACCTAATAAAATGCACATGGATAATGTAAAGAATGTTTGTGAACTATTCACTTACTTAGGCTCATTTTTAGTATACTATCAATTACAGTATAAGGAATGTTATCATTTTTAGGTTAAATTTTAATGATAGATTATTATTTACACAAACTTAAAAAAAAAACTAATGCTTAATATTATTTTTGATTACCTTGCATTTTTAAAATCAGTGATTATTAATTCATTGTTCACTAAGTGAACTACAAAATAAATTAATAATTTTCTAACAGATTCTTTAGATTGTCAAACATTCATATTTAAAAAATTGGAAATGTAACTATTTTCATTAAAAGAAACAAACAAATTAATGCTAATTAAATTGAATGAAAATGTTGGACTATTGTTTAAAAGTAATATCTGGCAGATATTAACTTACCATTCTAGATAATAAAATCTGAAAATATAGAAGCTGCATATCACTCAATTTTCCTTTCATTATTTTTCTTGAAAACTGTGCTAAATATTTTAAAAACACTGACACTAACTCTTCTTCAGTAAATCATAAAATTCATGCACTGAACAAATTATTTTCATTCCATATCACATTATAATTATACAATTGTCTGATAAACAGATTCTCTTAGTAAGATCTTACAATAGTCATGGTCTAGCTCTAACTATCCAAACCTTATCAAAAGGAAATGATAGCAGTGCATGCACTCTAGGAGCAGTGGGGGGAACTTCAATATGATAACAGAAACAGTATGAAAAACAAAATGCACATTTACACTAATTAAAACACAATTATTCTTCCTAAAACTCCAACTACCAGAAGAACCACTTTCTTTGTTTTGCCTATTACTTGTGAATGTTATAATTTACTTTTGATGACTGTGTGAAAATCCATATAGAACCACTAATTACCATCCATTATTTCTAATTTTAACATTAAAACCTTAATAAGTATTCAAATACATCTAACTTTTGGATACAATAATTTCTTAAATTCTAAGATTCCAACGTTATAAGTAATGTTATTAAAATCTTGGAAAGGAATAAAACTAAATAAGTCCAAAAGTGTTAATTTTAATAACAAAAATACTCCAATATACCTATGTTCATTTGTCACAACTTTTATTTTATTAATTTTGGCTGATAATTAGTATTTGTTTAAGCCTTCAAATTTTACTTGACTTTTTTCCAGTAAAGTCTTATATCTCAGCTTTTTCCTGCCATAAATTTATCAATAAGATTTAATTTAATTATTTTGTCACAATGACAGTTAATAAAATAGCACTCCCAGGCATTCTTTCCTCAAAGGAAGGATGCTTCTATCTCTGTAATCCCAAGAATCATTACTCGACATTAAATACAGTAATGAAAAGGAATAATGTAAATATCGTAACTTTATTATCATCTATGCAGCAGCAAACCAATGTCAATCTGAAACAAGTACAACTTACGCACTTATTTCCATTTTCTAATGTGATATATGCATAGTTTATGTTTTTTTAAACAGGGAAACTGCAGTTTTCAAGAGGACATCCCTCTCATTTTCAACCGATATGACTACCAGATTTTCGTTGGAATCTCGATCTATATGGATGGAAAATCCATAGTTATATCAACAAAAATCCGTAGTGATATAGATGGAGATTCCAACGAAAATCTGGTAATCATAATATTGGTTGAAAATAGTGGTGGCTGGTGGATGAAAAAATAGGTGAAGTGATGACATATTTAAATGTAGTACAGGGCCCTAATGACTAGTATCAAGATTTGTCGATTCAAAGAAACACATTCATTAAATCGAAGAGTGCACAGTCTTGCATTTTCCCTTGAGCATCTGTGATTGTATTATGATTTTTTTAAAGTTTTCAGCTGCAAATGTCACTTTAAATGCTCCTCAGAATCTTTATAATAATAGAATTAATGTGCACAAGTTGTGCAGAAAATATATGTTACATAAGTTTGTCATTAATTTGATTCACATAACTTGTTATTTGCAGAATTCTACCAGGGATTTCCCTCGTTTTTTTGCAGGTAGTTACATGGTAACGGTCGCATGGTTGCTCGCACAGTTCACACACACAGTTGTTCTATGGATCATGGAAACATAGCCTCAAATGAAATATTCAACTTATCCACCAAATTAACATTACTTACATTTATTTTGATCCCTATGCTTCTATTATTATTTAATATCTTCCCATTCCCTATCCATAATCAAGAGTTGGTCTTGCATATCTTGTGGTGGTATCCATGCACTGCTATTGAGTTCACCAGGTGTTGAAGTTCTTGATTGGTGTTGGTCCAGGATCTCTCAGAATCTTTATGCTTATTTAAAGTATGCACTACATTTTGAAAGTCACAAAACCCTTGTTTATTCCAGACACCAAATTTATTACTAGGTCTAAACAAAACACATGGCCAACAAAAGAGTTTTCACAATGTCACACTACTGCCAATCATGAGTATTGTTCAAACCAAAATGTTTTTTAATGAAGATTGTATGACTTGGCAGTACTATTGAACGAGTTTGGTGTAATGAGAAGTGATATGCTATTTGTGTTATAAGAAATCAAAGTAATTTAGGTACAAATTATATTTGAAGAGAAAAATACATGCTCAGACTAGGGGTTGAACCCAGGAGCTTTGGCTTTCTATGCCGCGAGGCTACAAAAATGCTCACCATTGAGTCAAACTAAAAGCGAAATCTGAAATGTAGATACTGTGGTGCTAATTGAAGGCAACATACTAAACCAAAACACCCTTATTGTCCAACACAGATCCAATTTAAGCGCTGACATGTTTCATTAAAACGTACATTACTTCTTCACCCTCAGTCAGAATTTTAGAAGTCTAGAACTGGTTCTCTATGGTCTGGCTATACTTAATATCTGTTTACATTATGGTTGTCATAGCAACTGTGAGAAGGCAAAATTTTTTTTCCAAAGTTGAAAGGTGTCAAAGATATAACCCATTAAAGTTTAGTTCAGTTCACTGTAGTAGGAACGCTCTAGTGGACACAGTGTGAACTATTAGCAGCCACTGTTCTTAAGATGATGACATAAAGTAGACATTCTTTTGCCAGAGGAAGATAATAAATAAATAAATAAAATAAAATAATTGTACTGTTATATAATTAGAATATAGGTGAAGTGGCACTTCACTCACTTCACCTGAAAAGCCGCTACTGGTTGAAAATGAGAGGGAAGTCTTCTTTAAAACTGCAGTTCCCATGTTTAAGAAAACATAAACTATGAGGTAAGATAAGAAGTGACTCATTCATTCATTGAATTAAGAACCTCGTAACTATGAATTATACCACTACTTTCATAATTGAGGTGCAGAATACAGCTTAAACTGCCTCTCAAATCTTTAGCTCATGTCCACAACTTTTTTTACACGCTTTATATTAGCTTGACCTGTATCTATGTATGTAATGGAATCTTCAACATGACTTTCACCCAGTTAAAAACATTGGATCGACTTGAAACTTTGTTCACTTCTAAAGGACCAATGACAATACAATAATTTTATATATATAATAGGTTGCGGACTTATCGACTTTTTAGTCCATTGTTGTAAGAAATTAATATTATATCCTCTGGTAGCTCAGTTGATAGAGTGGTAGATTGTAGTAGTTTATTTCAGTAATCTCCAGGTCGCTGGTTCAAATCCGGCGCTGAGGATTTTTTTTAGAAGAGTATTACTTTTAGCTCATACTACAATAGTATCGAATTTAAAGATATTTACATTTTTATCTTATTCTGTAAAATATTAATGACAATTTTGTAAACTTACCACATTGTAATTTATCCTAAAAATACGAGAAGGATATGATTAACTGTAACTATTTAACTATATTAAAATATTCAAAAATATTATAATAATGTTAGACAATAATAATTTTAAAAAATATAATTATATTCGTGCCTAGACACTTAAAATATCGTAAGCAATTAAATTTTCATGGGATTCCGGTTTATGGCAATCAATTACACTAAAAATAAAATAAATAAATAAATAATAGTTTTAAAAAAACTAAAACAACATGCTTTATTAGAAAACCAAACTAGAAAATAAAAAATAAACAATAGTTAAAAAAACTAAAACAAGACGCTTTATTAGAACACCGAACTAAAAAATGAAAAATAATTTTAATTTCCAAAATGCTTGGAATAAAATTAAAGTGGTCAACAAAAAATCATCTCCAATGCATCTAGAATAAAACTAGAGTTATCTACAAAAACAAATAATTTTACCATCAAAAGCGTGGGATGCTTTTTACAGTTTTTACATTATCTTCTTAGAGACTTTACTTTTACCAATATCTTTTTATTATCAAATATATTAATTGATATAGAGCACCACATGCTTTTGATGGTAACATTATTTTTTTGTAGATAACTCTAGTTTTATTATAGATGTGTTGGAGATGATTTTTTTGTTGACCACTTTAATTTTATCCCAAGCGTGTTGGAAATTAAAATTATTTTTCATTTTTTAATTCAGTTTTCTAATAAAGCATGTTGTTTTAGTTTTTAGACTATTATTTATTTATTTTAAGTAACTAAATTAATTACATACCTCAAATTATGTAATAAGTAGGCCTCAGAATTTTACACATGGAAAAATATGCTTTAGGCACCTAAAATAGGCAAAATAAACAAAATTAAGCATGAAAAATATGTTATTTAATTGTTGGGTATATTTATTTTATATACACATTTCATTATTTAAGGAGTAGAATAAGTCTCTTATTTCAGGATACTAAGTCAGCTGCGATGCACTAGTGCCTCTGGTCCCAATGGTCACAGGTTCAAACCCGGCCAGGGATGATGGCTTTTTTAGGATGGAAAAATCCAAGGAGTAAGTGCTCTGGGAAGAACTTCAAGCCATGGGTCCTGAATCTGAAGATTTTTCAGGCTCTTAAAAGATTCTTATGCCTAAATATAGAGGCCTCTAAGCAAAATTTACCTAACTCTTCCAGCCTAATAATACCTTAGTTGCTTAATTGATGTCTCATTGGGTCAAATGTTGACTGCATACCATTCATGACATTTTAGTAAAATAAGCATAACTATTAAGTTATGTAGATAGAAATAACACTATGAGGTTTTTTAATATTGTTTATTTTTTATTATTTCACTCACCTCATACTTCATAATTCATAACAGACCCAGGGTTTCTTCACATCTTTTGTGACATTCTCAATGCTGTGTCACAAAAGATGTGAAGAAACCCTGGGTCTGCTATGAATTATGAAATATGAGGTGAGTGAAATAATAAAAAAATAAACAATAAGCATAACTAATTGAACTTTTATAAGAAAAAAAATCACTATGAGGTTTAATTTGTTTTATACCTCACCTCATATCATCATCATCATCCATGCAAGTATTAAGCCGTGTGGCCTGTTACGGTCTCAAAGAGGAATTTTCCATCCAGTGCTTTTTTGGACGTCCAAGCAATCTTTTGCCTTGGGGCAGTAGCGAAGTATGGCTTTTGGAATTCTATGAGAATGCATTCATTGAAGATGGGCTTTCCAGTTGTTCTGGTAGTTTTGTATATGGTGAAGAATGGGTTCTACATCCCATTCTTCCATAATTTCCTCATTTCTTGTATGGTCCCACTTTATGTAGCCTGCTGTACGGTGGATAAATCACATCTCATTTGCTGTTATTCGGCTTTCATCTCTTCTTCGTATTGTCCATGCTTCACTACCATATCTTAATACTGGTCTTGTTAGATCCTTATAAAGCCGTAATATTGTGTTCTTCTGTACTAAAGATGGTTTCATTATACTGTTAATTATCCCCGTTGTTTTTGTAAAATTTGTGATTTTCTTTGATATATCAGCTTCATCTTGAAATGTTAAATTATAACCCAAATAATTAAATTTGTTTACCCGTTCTAAAATTTCATCATCCAAAACAATTTTGCTAGGTATAGGGTATTTCCCATAAAAGGCCATCACTTTAGTTTTCTTTGTATTGATTTCCATATTGTACCTTTTTGCAATTATATTAAAATTGTGTATAGAATATTGTAAATCACCTCATATCCAGTCTTCTAATTATACCAGTTTCAAAGCTTAGGCAACTTCATGGGAAGAAGCAGTTCTCCTGACTGACATAACATCAGTGACAAGAAATTACTGAAGATGAAGCTGCCTAGGCTTTGAAACCGGTATAACTAGAAAACTATATGAGGTGAGGTATAAAACATTTTAATTTAAATCTTAAGCATAAGTAAATTAACTTGGTCTAGTAATGTAATACATGTATGAAATAACACTATGAGGTTTCTTTTAATTTTTAACAAGTTAGTTATTTTGATTCATCTCATATTTCTTGATTTGTTTGCAGACCAGGTTTTATCACTTTAGCACAACATTGTCGATGCATTCCAACTCTGAATGCATCAACAATGTCACGCAAGTGATGAAAAACCTGATCTGCATAAAAACCAAGAAATATGAGGGGAGTCAAAATAACCAACTCTTTAAAAATTAAAAAAAAAAACTAGTAACTCCTAACAAAGGAGAGACTAAGGCCTAACATCGGGTTGTTGTGTCATTGTATATATAGGATGCAATAACTACAATAGACCACCGCTGTGGTCTCGAGGTAGCATGCTGCCTTGTCAAGCAGCGGGCCCGGGTTCAATCCCCGGTCGGGGCAGTTTTTCTGGGTGAGGTTTTTCCTCACCTGTAAGACAAATGTCAGGAAAACGGTCCCCGAAATCATATGGCCATCATCCTCATCCTCACCCTTATCATCATCATCATCCTTCACCGGTATGGAAAGCAACAGGAAGCTACCACACATATAATTCCCTAGTAAAACTGCAAGCATAGCATGAAAATGCTATGATTGCAGTGAAGGACCTGCCCTCGGGCAGAATTACTATGGAATGGAACTACAATAGTGAGTATTGAGACAGTGTTATAATAATATATAGTGATGCAACCATATGTTTAACAAAAGCCCAGGCAATGACTGTGCTATAATAATTAATGTTATTCAGTTAAGAAAATATACTAAGTTATGTAGGTAGGAAATAACACTATGAGGTTTATTTTAATTTTGTTTAGTTGTTTCTTGACTCACCTCATACTTCTTAACTCTCTTGCATATCGAGATTTTGTCACTGTATTTGTGACATTCTCAAGGCTGTTCACGTTCACAACTGACATCCAATGGTCTCCTCTCCTGCAGACTTACCTCCTCGCCATCTGATGGCTGACCGATGAACTTCCAAATCAATCCCCTCTCCGTATCACCAGGTATTTCAAAATTCATAGTTGTGTTTTTATTCTTGCATATGTAAAATAGCTGTAAATGCCTGGTCAGAAAAACGTAGAATAGAAACCAAAACAAAATTACTTAAACAATTGGAAAAACTGAAGGAACTCACAATTTGGGAAAAAAATTACATATGCAAGAATAAAAACACAACTATGAATTTTGAAATATCCAGTGATAAGGAGAGGGGATTGATTTGGAAGTTTGTCGGTCAGCCATCAGATGGCGCGGACGTCATTCTGCAGGAGAGGAGACTATTGGACATCAGTTGTGAACGTGAACAGCATTGAGAATGTCACAAATACAGTGACACGAAATCTAGATATGCAAGGGAGTTAAGAAGTATGAGGCGAGTCAAGAAACAACAATATATATATATATATATATATAGGTTTATATAACACTTTGGCTAGACCAGTGTTGACCTATGTGGTAGTGAAGCATGGACACTAAAAGACAACATGAAAGCAGAATAACTGCTTGTGAAATGAGATTCATGTGCAGAACAGTGGGTTACACCAGATGAGATCGGAAAAGAATTGAAGACTATGCCAATTTTGGAATATATTAAACAGTACCAACTAAATTGGAAACACCATCTTGAAAGAACGAGTTCAAATCGGATCCCCAAAGCTGTTTATAATTATATACCAAGAGAACGAAGATCTCTGAGCCGTCCTATGAAACGCTGGAGAGAAAATTTTCTATAGGATCGCAACAGGCCTTGGCCTAATACTTGCAAGGAAGAAGAAGAAGAGGAGGAAGGAATTACATGAAAAATAAATTCCCCTTCAAAGTGATTCATCAATTACAATATATTGATTTGGAAGATAGACCTCTAGGAATTTGACAGGAAAATTTTTGAAGGACCTTGGAAACCAATTTGTTTTGTGCTGTCATTGAAATTAATCAACTTCATTATCAATTTAAGCCTTTCATTGGGAATTCTTTTACTGAGTATAAAAATTAAGCAGTTCTTAGAATAGTAAGACCTTAAGATCAGTTTTTTTTAAATTCCCATTAACATGAATATAAACAGAACATACATTTCACTTATTATTGTGTCCTTCCATTGTCCGAGTCTAGAATGGAAAATGAATCGACCTATTGATTTTGTTGACTGTTGTGCATGTCTATTTGTTTCATCAACAATTGGTTTCATTAGTGTGTGTGGTTCAATATTTCCTTAAATATGGTAATATCTCTAGAAACATCAAATTGTGGACCACTGATATTACAAAATACACAAAACTAGCGGATATAAAATATACAAAACAACTGGAAAGCCCATCTTCAACAAATACCATCTCATCATGCTTTGTTATTGCCCCCAAGGCAAAAGATCGCTGGGACGACCAAAACAGCACTGTATGGAAAATTCCTCTTTGAGACCGTAACAGGCCATATGGCCTAATACTTGCATGGACGATATTACAAAAAGCCTCTTGTTTTGAATGAAATGTGTTCATATTCTGGAAAATTCCTCTTTGAGACCATAACAGGCCACATGGCCTAATACTTGCATGGATGATATAACTAAAAAGCCTCTTGTTTTGAAAGGAATGTGTTAATATTCTGCAATACAAAATCTATGGACACTTCCCACCTTGTTATCAGCAGCTGTACATCTCCCTCATTAACAGAACTGATTTCACTATCATATCATGAGGCAACTGCAATGAAATTATTATTCATTACTAGAGACTGGATGTTACGGAAAATGCCTATAGTTATTTTATTATAGATATTGTAAAAGTGACTTCATATAAAAGTTCATACCAACAACCCTAGAGTTGTTTCCCATGAAGTTAATTTTGCCTATAAATGCCTATTTCAGCTTATAATGCCTATTTGCAATATTTTCTCAAAATTAACTCAGTATTTCAATGAAGTCAATTGAAATGGACAAACTTCATAGCACAAATCACTTCATAGAAGATTTCAAGTGTTCTTTCTATAAATTCTCTTAGAATATTGTAGGGTAAGGGGTGGCAATAATCCAATAACCTAGCAGGTAAATGGTTTCCCCCTCAGTGCACCCCATTTGGTAAACATTGTATTTTTCCACCTCATGCATTCCCGTTAAGCAAAACAGCCCTAAGCTATGTCCCATTGTATTATGCTCGGCTCTAAGGCTTGGAGAAAAGTTCTTTGCTTGTTTTCAACAAACATTGCTGAGTGACAAAGAGGGTTCTGCTCTTTGTAAAAAAGGCAAAACAAATTCCGAAAGCATCTCTGATATCTTAGCATGCTATTGATAGCATATGTCCATATATTCTTAACATAAGACTCTAAAAAGTTATGTTAGAGCCCATTTTTTGTAAGAAACTATTTTGAATTTTTTAGTGCCTATATTAATGATTTTAGTGCCTTTTTGCCTGCCTATTTTTAATTTTTTAAGTGCCCTAACATCCGGACTCTATTCATTACCCTCTGAATACATTAGACATTAAACCACCAAATCCATCAATCCCTTGTTTTCAGCAAAAATTGGGCACATGGAATGCATTTCTAATTCCCCCCACTGCATTTTACATGCTTCGGGTTCTGCGTTGGGTGGGCCTATTTTCAATTTACACACAACTTTATATAGAACATGTATTCTTGTATTATGTACAGTGAGAAGTGTAGGATGAGTATATGGTTATGAAGTGTAAAGTGTGATGTGTAAGGTATGATGAAGAGAAGGCAGAAAAAGAAACCCGGAACAGCAAATAGACTACTACTGTTGAAAAGCACCAAGTGGTCAATCAGGCTTAACATCCCCATTCAGCAGATGAAATTAATGAACTTCGAAATTCCCGGGGAGAATGACCTGGTTTCGAGATTTTTTTCAGTCTGCCAATGGAAGGAGCAAAGGACGGCTCTTTCAAGATGACAGAACAACGGTTGTGACAATACTGAGGATGGAACAGAAACTGTTTCGAAACTAGTTTACAGTCAAATAAGAACAATATAAGGCGAGTGATAAAAAATTCTACCTAGATGAATAGCTATTAACAGTACTACATATCTAATCGCCCAGTAGATTATATCAAACTTTTATAGGAAAAAAATCACTGTGAGGTTTAATTTAAGATTTGAAGTATAATGCTTTATACTTAATCTCACAATATAAACTGGTTCATCATCATCCCTTCACAGATTAGGTCTTTGCCTGTTCCAATCTCACATCTGTTCAGCCCTCCAGGATTATATATCAGTGCCATCTTTGGTATCCTATTCTCTGTCATTCTTTGCAAATGTTCTATCCAATTGTTCTATTTGTTGAAGAAGTGGTTGTACTCTAATATTCTCATTTTGAATATGTTCTTCTCTTGTACAATCTTTCACAGCCCATAGGAATTTAATTTCTGCTGCCTGAATTTCACTTTTTTTTCTTTTTTCCTACAGGACCCAGCCTCACTTCCATACATCGCCACTGGTAGTGCCATCGTTGAGTAAAATCTTAGCTGCATATCTTTTCTTACTTTGTTCTTCAGTGTTCATCGTCCGTCACCTTGGCATAGTCAGTAGAGTCCCTACCTTCCACTCTGGCGATCCGGGTTCAATTCCCAGCAGGGTAGGGGATTTTAAATCTCCACCTTAGGTCTGGGTATGTGTCCTGTCTTGTGTTTGTATGTGTGAATAAGATAAAAATGTTAACAAAGGTAAAATAAAGAGGAAGAACAGTGTAAACGGAAGAAAACGAGAAAAAACTGGTTGTTCCACAAATATGTTGAAATTTCTTTATTTTCTTATTTATATCTTGTTCTTCATAAGTTATATTGCAGCCCAAATAATGTAAGTGTGAAACCTGTTCCAACACTTTATCTTCTAATACTATTTTTGTTCTTACTGAGTACTTTCCATGGAACGCCATTACTTTAGTTTTTGAAATTGTCATATTATATTCTTACATATATTATTTGATAGATTGCTAATCAAAAATTAATACTATATCATCTGCATTCAATGTTTTATTTCGACCAATTTTTTTTTCTATAATCTGCTTCATTGTAAAAACATTGTCCATACATGATCTGCCAAGACTAAATCCACTCTCTTCCTCGCTGATTAGCACATTAAAAGCATTTTAATTTAAATCTTGTATTATATCAAACTTATACTGCAATGTAAAATTTCATTTTCACGTATGTAATAGGGTCACCAACTGTATTCTATTTTCTACCATTTGGTTTAGAAATGCAATAGACAGTAATCTATTAAAATCTTCCCTTACTTTTCTAAAATTTGAATCATCTCTGTACATTTGTGCTATATTCAATGTTGCCAACTAGAATTATTCTATAACCTGTAGCTGAAAACTAAAAAACTATCCTATCAATCAATAAGAACAAAAACTATGTAAATGTAGAAAAGAGACCAAGTAGCAATACTGTGACAATAGCAAGATATGTCTGACAATTGGGGTTTGACAGAACATAATCTCAAACTCAGTTTATCTTTTTTTTTCCCCCTTGCAACCATGTACAGTGATTAACTGACTTATTGCCTTGCCCTTCATTTTTAATTATGTACATCTTATAAAAACCTTTCCATTAAAAAAATTAAATATTTCATCATATGAATTTTATTTTTTCTGTTTCTTTTATAAGTGTGCTTCCATTTATTAATTTTTGTCTTTTAAATTTATTTATTTTCTTGTATATGAGGAGAGGTAAGAAACATTTAATTTCACCATAAATAATTCTGTACTTTTATGACTTTGCGACTATTTGCATGTATAGCTACAACGTGAGGGTAGGGAATATATATCTTTTCAACATTAGTAGCCCTTATATACTATTAATCAGTCCACCACTGTGGTCTCGAGGTAGCGTGCTGCCTTGTCACGCAGTGGACCCGGGTTCGATCTCCAGCTGGGACAGTTTTTTCATCTGTAGTACAAATGTCAGGCCCAAACGGTCCCCGAAATCTTATGGCCATCGCAATCATCATCATTCATATTCATCTTATATTAAGTTTAGGATTAGGGACTCTCCTGGCACACTCACCACCACCCATCATACCAACAGGGCAACGTAACCCTGCCTTCCAGGCGCCCCAACCTCAGAAGTGGGTTACAAGTACAAACACCAGGAATGTCGAAAGATAACCTGGGGCATTTGCAAAAAAAAATGCTATTAATGATCTTTGAATCATTCCAATACCAGACCCTAACGCCCACTCTGTTAGTGTAGAAATGGCAGCTCTTAAAGATACTGATATTTTTAGTGACAGTGAGGGCAACAGTAACTACCAAGTGTTTCAAATAAGAAGACAAATCATATTTAAATTAATATTGGAAGTAAACAATATGAGGTTATATCATTAATAGTGAGTGGAGAACATATTTTTAACGACTCACCTTATATAATTTCATAACTAATCATGTTGAATAAATACTAAAAGGAATTTAATCAGCTTACTGAAGCTGAAGGTAAAATGACCTTTGAAAACAGTATCATGAAAACATGGAACTTTATGAGGCGAGATATAAAAACATTTTCTCGAACTTATTTCTAAACTAAAAGGAATGAAAAGCAATAAAAGCCACAAGAATGAAAGCTTTAATTTTTTTGATGTTTTTATTATTCATTCAACATTTCTCAATGAAAGATAAATTATATTTGAAGAGAAAAATTTTAGAAGCCTTACTAGCTTTATAAAGTAATGTTAAATTCCCAATAAATGTCTTCTTAACTAAGAAGCCGCCATTTGCAAAGATAGAAGCAATGGTTTCAAAAGCATTTGGCAATAGGGAATTACAACGTATATAAGAGAAAAATTTGCATCTAGATCGTAACTCGCCTCGGTAGCTCAGTTGGTAGAGCACTTGGCCCGGAAAGCCAAGGGTCCCGGGTTCGAGTCCCGGTCTAGGCAAAAATTTTCTCTTCAAATATAATTTAATTTTTTTCCCTTGTTCTCGTAATTCCAGATAATTGTTTATTGTACATGGCATTGTAAAGTCTTACATGGGGTTTCCTCATGTATAATCCCTGCAAGTTTAACAAAATTCATCTTTGGTGGGTGAATACATGATTTTTTCAAAAGTGTTCATGCATTTTAGTAGTTCAGAGTTAAAACAGTAGGAAACTGAGATTTAAACATTACATTTAAAATCAGTACACAATGTGGTAAAATGTCTAGAAAAAGAAAACAAAAATGGTGGCTGCTAGTGAGATATTTTGTAATTTCTGTTTTCATGTAACCCCCCCCCCCAATTCTGAAGGTCAAATTTCACTGATGTACGTTACCCTATAGAACTTATCAAATCTGGAAAAAATGGAAATTTGCATTTGTAATTAAAGAAATACGGCATTTTTAAGTTATCTTATAAATCAAGTCATCTACAGATAAGGCAATTTGCTGCCACAAAGCTAAAATGGATAGGACAAAGGAAAACAAAAGTAGGTTAGAAAACTCAGTGGAAATAAAAGTAAAGTGATCCCACAACAGACCCAGAAGCCCTTGGGGTAGTAGGAGATTAAGGCTCCCACTTTTTTCTAGACAATCGGCACTTTATGTCAGCCCTGCATGACAGCCGCCTTTACCCCCAGAACAAGCATCTGGTACTCATTTCCATTAGAGGCTGAGTCGACCCCAGGGCCATAGTGCCGCCAGAGGATTTGGGTCAGTTTAAAAATCCTGACCCCAAAGGGACTTGAACCGTGGACCCTCCGGCTTGTAGCTCAGTGCCTTAACCACTACGCTACGGCATGCCCCACTCAGTGCAAGATAACAGGTAATTAGCTAAGAATTAAATTAACATTTTTATTATCTCGCCTCATATCTTTTTTTCTTCTAGACTGCAGTTTTGGAGCTTAACTCCATCATCAATAGCCTCTGGTCAACCGGTGTTAAACGACATAACACAGGTCAACCAGAAGCTACCGATGGAGATAAGCTCCGAAACTGCAGTCTAGAAGAAAAAGGATATGAGGTGAGGTAATAAAAACAATTTAATTCTTAAATTAAACCTCGGTGTTTTTTCTCTGTGAAAGTTAAATAAATAATTAGCAAACTATAGTTCACAATGTTGTATGAAGAGTGCTATGAAGTAAAAAATAAACATTTTATGAGGAAAAAAATTGTAATTATTGGAAAATTTATGGGAGTATAACAAATTATTTTTTTAAGTTTTTGAAACAATGAAGATAAAATGGAAGAACATTGGTCAAGGATAAATGGGATAGCAACTTTGCATGAAGAATATTACATAAGTAATACACGAGGTATGTTGTATTTTATTAAATTAATAGAGAAACTAAAGCTATTATTATGATAGAAATAAGTAAAATTAATGAACACAATTAAATTATTATAAATTAATGGTAAAGAAAAATTTCTGCCTGAACTGGGAATCGAACCTCAAACCTTTAGCTTTCCATGCTAACACTCTGTCCACTGAGCTAATCCAGGCTTCATTCCCATCAGGGTAAAGGAAGGATTTCTACTTGGATGGGAATGAAGCCTAGATTAGCTCAGTGGACATAGCGTTAGCATGGAAAGCTAAAGGTTCAGGGTTCGCTTCCCAGTTCAGGCAGAAATGTTTCTTTTTACCATTGATTTATAATGTATCTTACCTCACAGAAGACCTCAACTTTTAAGAGGTAAGATACAACAGACTCACATTTATTATGAAGAAAATGTTTTAATACAATAAATTTGGGAATTTTAACATTATGAGGTTTTCTTAAGAATCAAACGAATTTGTGAATTCTTCTTACCTCATTATGTTTCTTTAACACAGCACCGCAGTATCAGCAAAAGTACACTTTCTTCAAGAGAACACCAGATGGCAGTTTAGATAATTACCGGCAAGGGAAAAAATTGAGTCGTGAAAACAGTCGAGGATGGAAGCAATCATAGCATTTTCATGCTATGCTTTGCAGCTTTACTAAGGAATTGTAGGTGTGGTAGCTTCCCATTGCTTTCTACACTGGTGAAGGATGATGGCCATATGATTATATAAGTAGCTTAAAATTTTTTTTCAACCTCTATCTTTCCTTTGTCGCGTTAAGTCTTTATTCTATAATGCATTGTTTGAAAGTTTACTTATATTAAGAAATTACTACATAAATAAATAAATAAATAAATAAAGTTTCCTCTTACCTCATATATTGTGTTCTTGTAAGCATATTAAAACATTAAAGTCTTCTTGTTACAGAAGCCGCTAGAGGCATGTGGAATGAGAAGTTTATTCCTCGGAATGCAGGAATTCAAATAATAAAGGAGAGAAATAATATGCATGAGTTGAAATGCCTGGCAGCTTAGTGGATAGAGTGCTGGTGAACAAAACCAGAGACTTTGAGTTCAAATCCTGATTCAGGCATATAAAATATTGAAACATGTACATAAGAACACAACGATTTAGAGAAAAAACACTTACTTTATTTATTATATTATTAAGAACCTCATAATGTTACTATTATAATTTATTGCATGCTTAAATATATTGAGGATCCACTGACAAAGGAAGTAGGGTGGATTGTGCTATTCTCCAACCAACTTTACACTTCATAGAAGTTCTTATTAGGAAGACAGTGAGCCCCAGGCCTAATCTGGACACATGAGTGAAGGAAAATATCCACCCCTTGAGCTACATAGTCCACTAAAACAAACTACGATATTACCCCTCTTTTACACTTTCAAGTGACCACAGGGAAAATGATGTAAAAAGGGGATAGTGTAAATTGGGGGAAATGAAAATGAGCTCAAAAATGTTGACCTCCCCCATACTCTGGATCCATTCCAGAACATTAATAAATTAGGGGAAGCTGTAAATTGTGGGAAACAAGGAGCTAAAAAAATGTTAACCCCCATATTCTGCAACCAATCTAGAACATGCAAAAAAAAAAAAGCACTGACTGGGACAATATTGGCTAAATAATGGAATGTTTCTTTTAATTTAACATTTCTCACTGAAAGATAAATTATATTTGAAGAGAAAATTTTTTGCCTAGAACGAGATTCGAACCCGGGACCCTTGGCTTTCTGGGCCAAGTGCTCTACCAACTGAGCTACCGAGGCGAGTTATGATCTAGACGCAAATTTTTCTCTTATATACGTTGTAATTCCCTCTCGCCAAATGCTTTTGAAACCATTGCTTCTATCTTTGCAAATGGCAGCTTCTTAGTTAAGACATTTATTGGGAATTTAACATTACTTTATAAAGCTAGTAAGGCTTCTAATGATGTTCAAAGTTAAAATTGGGAAACACATTATGAGGTTCTTAATTAATAAATTAATGAGTCATTTTAACATCTTACCTCATATTTCATGTTTTTCAAACACAGTAACTATAGTTATCAAATGATCTTGTCATTCATTTTCAACCGCCATTATGACTCATGAAATATGAGGTAAGATGTTAAAATGACTCATTAATTTATTAATTAAGAACCTCATAATGTGTTTCCCAATTTTAACTTTGAATAAGTAAGACGACTCAGGTCTTTGGGAAGTTTATTACGACTATTTGGATACATAACCTCAAACAAAATGGCGTCTGGAAGTTCGTTAAATTTGAATATATTAACAAGTTTCAATACAATATTTTTCGACCTTAAACCTGACATAAAGAAGTTTCTAAGATTAAAAGAAAAAAAGAAGAAAATTTTAGAGTCATAATGGCGGTTGAAAATGAATGACAAGATCATTTGAAAACTATAGTTACCGTGTTTGAAAAACATGAAATATGAGGTAAGATGTTAAAATGACTCATTAATTTATTAATTCTAATGATGTTTTTATTATTGATTTAACATTTCTCACTGAAAGATAAATTGTAGAAGCAATGGTTTCAAAAGCATTTGGCGATAGGAAATTACAACGTATATAAGAGAAAAATTTGCATCTAGATCGTAACTCGCCTCAGTAGCTCAGTTGGTAGAGCACTTGGCCCGGAAAGCCAAGGGTACCGGTCTAGGCGAAAATTTTTCTCTTCAAATATAATAGAAGCAATGGTTTCAAAAGCATTTGGCGATAGGGAATTACAAAGTATATAAGAGAAAAATTTGCAACTAGATCGTAACTCACCTCGGTAGCTCAGTTGGTAGAGCACGGCCCGGAAAGCCAAGGGTCCCGGGTTCGAGTCTCGGTCTAGGCGAAAAAATTTTCTCTTCAAATATAAAATTCTTTATACCTAACATCCTTTCTTTTATTTATTTAGAAGACACGATGAGGTGAGGTGTAAAGAATTTTATTTTAAACGAAACCTCGTAGCAACATTTCAACAATAGTTCAATGTAATGTGTGTTTTGAACAGCTGTAAACATAAAATTACTTAATATTTAATTTTAGGAAGTGATATTTTGAGGTTATTTTAATTATATTATTTTCAGTCTGATCATCTTACCTCATTTAATGTTGATTTGTGCTTGGACATGTTTAAAAAAAATTCTGTTTTATCGTCAGCTTGTCCAGACTGGTATGATTTATGTTGCACACCCTGGATGTCGATGTCAGCTCCATCTTGTGGTTGGCCAAAGAACCTCCAAACAAGATCACGTTCCATCGGTATTTAAAAATTCATAACTCTGTTTTTGTTCTTCTGAATATAGATTTTTTCCCAAATAGTCAGCTCTTTTGTATTTTCTAACTGTTTTAATAATTTAGTGCCAACCACAAGATGGAGCTGACATCGACATCCAGGGTGTGCAACATAAATCAAACCAGTCTGGACAAGCTGACGATAAAACAGAATTGTTTTGAAACATGTTCAAGAACAAATCAACATTAATATTGAGGTAAGATGATCAGACTGAAAATAATATAAATAAAATTACTTACTTTTACTTTCTCTATTTCAAAAATAGAGTAACAAGGAGAGTTGCAGCATGCAGCACTATGTATCTTTATTGAGAGATTAAAATGGTTTTGTTTTGTCATAGCAGTATACGGGTTCAATTTTAGAAATGTTTGAAGCACTGGGCCAGCTTCGTTGGCTCGAACATGCTCTTCTCTTTATCAATTTTGCAAAAGCCAGCTTCGTTAGCTTATTAAATTTGTTTGCTCTTAATCAATTGTACAGAAGAGACATAATTGATCAAATAAATTGAATATCTTCGATCTTTAATGCTGAAGATCAATGTGATGTGACATAAATTGCAGGAAAATAAAATTTCAGAAACATAAAATTGTGGATTTTAATACATTGTGAATACAGGGAAATTGACAGGACTTTAAAAAATATGATAAAAGGCAGGAATATGTTAAATGCAGGAACGTAAAAGCGGGGTAGTATTGCAGTATATTCAGCATGAATGTCTGCCTAACATAGTCATGCAAAATTTTAAGATAAACAAGTTTTAGATGTTACCAAATTTATTGATTTACAATCAGTAAGTCAATTTCAAAAGTTTAATACAATCTCTGAGGTGGTCCCATTGTAGATTTCACATGCAGTGATCTCACATTCTGCCAGTGCTTCTTCAACAGCGATACTAAGAAATTTATTGACAAATGCACATTTTGCACCAATTCGTCTTCATTCATACTAACATGACCCACAGCAACTGACAGACACAGCACCTGAAATGTAACATTATAAATATTTTAAACCTTGAAAATGTAAATATTATTCGTTTTTAAACACCTTAATGATGGACAAATTATATTTGAAAAGAAAAATATATGCCTAGACTGGGGTTTGAACCCAGGACCTTTGACTTTCTATGTCAATGCTCTTCCATCTGAGCCACCTAGGCCTCCAATCTAAATGCGTATTTTTCTCTTACACATAGTTAATTCCCTAACCTAGATGGCTCAGATGGAAGAGCATTGACATAGAAAGTCAAAGGTCCTGGGTTCAAACCCCAGTCCAGGCGTATATTTTTCTTTTCAAATATAACTTGAAAATGTCGTTTATTCACTCCTATACTAATAATGGCCTAATTATCATTCTGCTTTTAGGGAAGTAAGTTTAATTTACCAGAGAAAACTGAAAACGGCATATAATTCCTCAACTTACTTCCCTAGGGAAAAAAGTGACTTAATTAATAATGTAATTTTTTTTAAATTTACAGCAGTCCTCAAATATTCTGAATACTTTTTTCATATTTATTTTTAGACTTTGCTGCTAAAAGAAAATTAACTGCAGCATTTGCCGCATCTTGTACATCACAATTAATCAGATCTGTAATCAAAATGCAGTTTGAAACTGTTATTTAAAATGTCTGCCACTAATTCAGACAACAATAAACAATTGCAGCTGTTTTATCAACATTCCCTTGCTATCAAATAATTGAACTCTTCAAACCAAGATATAAATTCACATGAAATATAAAAATTTAACATAATTATTACAATAGGAGTGAACAAAGTTGTATATGCAATATTGAGTTTGTATTCTTTAACACTAAATTTTGAAACATTTGGAAAAATCTTTAGAATTAACAATTTGGGAAAAGATATACATTCAGAAGAATAAATATAAAGCAATGAATTTTGATATCCCTGACGAGAACAATTTAATCTCCAAGTTCATAAAATCTACACCAGATGGCAGTTCAGAAGATGTTAACGACGAAATTTCAACAGTTGGAATTTGAAGATGGAAGTAATACTATACTTTTGAAACCGGTATCATGAAGACACGCAACTTTGTGAGGTGAGATGTTAAAACATTTTCTCCAACTCATTTATTAATGGAGGAAGTTCCTAATTATTGTTATCATCTCATATTCAATCTTATTTCCCATAAAACACGTTGCCTTAGAACAATGTTTCTATCTTTGAAAGTTCTATACATAATTCAGTCAAATGACAGTTAAAAGTAGTAACACGGGTTCCCACAAAGACTGAATTGGCAGAAGAACACTTTATGTGAATTTGTTTACAGTACAACTGGAACTTAGCTTGGATGTTCAAAATATTCAATGTATGTGAAAACAAAACATAAAAATGGCTAAAATGCACAAATCAGCTTAAGGTTATCACCATGGATCATCATCACAGATGGCACTATAGCTCATTCTGATCCCTGGCTGTTAAAAGATCTTCCTTCATTCATCCTGTCCAATACCTTCTTTCTCCAACCTCTAACACTAAGCTTCTTAAGCTATCATAACTTCAAACTAATCTTCTACTTCCTTTAGGTTGAGTTTTTTAATAGGACTGTCCTCTGCCATTCCGTCTCACCATAGAATGAAAAAAAAAAAAAAAAAGTCTCATGCCATAGCCAAACAGGCACAATGCCCTGGTACAAAACTATGACTTGGTGCTGGTTCGAATCCCCACTGCAGAATAAATTTTCGGCTGTTGTACACTTCAGGTCGCAAAAATTTTTCAATTTAATATCTTATTCCACTGATGCACTAAACACTTTTAAACATGTTTAAAACATTTTGCAACACTTTTAAACACATTTTAAACATCTTCAATGTTGCAACAAGTTTTTTTTTCATATTTATATATTTGCGTAAAACACGGTAGTGCTACATTGCTTACTTCCTCCTCTTTGTTATTTTCCCTCCACTTCCTATGTTGTTCCAACGTTGCCACCACCAACAACACAAAATACTCCAGATGTTGCCAACCATTTCCACGTTCCCTGGATTTCATCTACGTTAGAGTAATTGATTTGTGTTACAGTAATTGATTTAGGTTTGGTTAGCTTTTAGGTTCCTTGCTTTTTAAATGTGATTTGATACGTAAAATAAATTATACATTTTTAGACAAGTTCTGGGAATTTTGTGTCAATGTTGGTCATACTAACTTCTCATACAGATACCGCCAACTGCTGGAGGTTGCATTTATCTACCTGGGATAATTGGAGCACTAGCGCATGCGCACTGCAATTCTATAGAACTTTTAATACACGTGGATGTGAGACCATCATCCAGTTTGTAAGTTAAGTATCTGCTAGCACTACCATATAATTCTTTTAAAATCTTACCTTCTTCATCTGGAACTTAATAGTTGCTTTTACTTCATCAATTTTTGCCATCATTGGTTCTTGGTGTGAAAGGAGACCAGGGAACTTGCCAGCCTTGTTCAAACCGGGACCCAAGAGTCGAGGAATCTGCTTGATCAAAGCTTCACTTGCCAAGAATGCATCATACTTCTTTGCTGCATAAGAAGAAACCCTTTCAATTAAAATTTAAGTTCCTATGAATCAACATCTACAATTTATACAATAAAATAAATAATTTTTACTGTCAAGAAGGGAATGAAGTCATGTTATAACTTTGCAATTGATCCAAAATCTTTAATAGCCTCTCACACCTAGTAGATTGAGGAAAATCCAATATAACAGTAGCAAATTATGCTCAGAAATTGTCTCTTCGAGTACGTTTATCTTCGCTGGATTATTTTCTCTGTGCATTACTGTTAGGGTGTTTCAATATTTAACATGCGATGTCCTTCATGGATAACATGTTTTACATAGCTTGTTTTCCCTTCTGCGCGAATGAAGTCTCGAAAATGTTCTTTGAATCTGATGTTAAAACTCCCGTTTGTCCTTCCTATATAAAATTTGTTGCAGTCCTTACATGTCAGTTTATAAACGTACTCGAAGAGATGGAAATCATGAAAGCAGCTCACAACGACAGCCTGATAAAAACGAACTCAATACATGCAACCCCCTCTACCAGATCTTCAGTGAAACACCAGTTTTGAATCCTACCGATGATGGGACAAGTCCCGAAAGCGCTACAGTTAAATGATTAATTAAGTTGAGGAGACGGACCTTTCAGGTGAATATTCCATAATTTTATATTAATTTTGAATAATACCTCAACGGAACACATCATGAATCTTATAAAAGTTGATATTTCTTAAATTGTTACATGCTTTTTTACCAAATGGAATATATAGTGCCTTTATACATTATGTAGAGTGTGCACTCACACTATGGATGATTTTGAACTGGTTGTAATATGGCAATATAAATGAGAAATAAGCTCCACCAAACATTTCTCACACAAATGAGAACAATTATAAAAATCAAAGATCAGAATAGGAAAGGTGATATTAAGAACCAATTCACAACTGAATTGTTTTCAATGTGATGTGCACTACAATCAATATGATCCCATCCTAGTCTGAGATTGGTTGACTGAAATATTAAAAGTATGTAAATAATTTTTCCCGAAATTGACACTTATTAAGGATTGATAAGCTGGAATCCATTGAATTTTTAAGTTTAAAAATTTCCAGAAATGACAGATTCTTTGAAGGAAAGTAATATTTTATTTATCAAAGCACACTGATATTTCATGCTGCTAATATCCTGATTCAAAGGTGAAAGTGTAAAGACCCAACACATTTTTGCACAGAGAACTCTTATTTCAATATTGAAGTTCACGCAGTAAATTTATGGCATGGGACCCAAAGCTTTTATTCACCTTCAAATAAATCATAATTATACTGCAGCCATTGATTCGGCCTTGACATTTTCACGACAGTGTTGCCCATATGGATATTCAGTGGGAGGGGTCACTTTATGTATGCGGTTAGCAGACATACAGATGACACCTTTACAATTAAAAACGATACTAGCATACTACAGCTGCATCAAGAGCAGTGATTGGTTGAGGCAGACATCTACTACTACAACCATATCCTTATTGGCAGTAGAGGGCAAATTCTCCCTTTACTCCTCATATAACCTAAACTTCAGAGCCGGAGTTATGGTGGCTCGGGTATAGTACTTTTACTCCTGAAAAAATTCATTTTGGGCATTGTAGCCATTATACCGCTGGGACTGACAACTGAAGATACATTTTTTAAGAAGTCTGACATGAAAATGTATTTTTTTTTAAAAATCAAAGATATTATAAGTTAATTTGGACAGCAAAAGAAAAAGTTAATATAAAAAATAGTTCTGAGGGCTTATATTGAGAAAATGTACTGTTAAACAATTACAATGTTAACAGGATATTGTTGCTGGGCAATGGAATTAAACTGTATCATTGTAAAACAAATCTCCACAAACCCCAAAAATCCTTTCTACAATGTATCACCACCTGGCAGAAGAAATAAAATTCTGTTCCATCAATTTACAAGTCGTTTTTGAATGGTTATTTCCCACTCCTATAAAAATTTATGGAAATGTTTTCTGTTGCCCAGCAACAATTTCTAGAATATTAATCTGGTTAGATGAGAGATGAAATTTGAATTACTATAAAAATTATGACTTACTAAAAATTTACCAGTCATGAAAACAACAGAATCAAAACCCGAAAACCATAATCTCTATGAAAACAAAATAGATTAAATTATCTTAAATCCAATGCCACTATAAAAAAATTGGGTGTGTATATATATATATAATGCTAAACTATATGAAATACATGTCCTGCGCCATAGCCAAGTGGGTAAGGCAGGAAACCTTGGCACAGAGCTATGGGACTTGCAGGTTCTCAAGTCCCCATGGGAGAAGAAATTTTCTCATGGTATTTCGGCCAGTATGCTGCCCACCCAGCATCGTGAGGCATTTGGGTAGCTACAATAAGTAGCAGTTCCAGGTTGAGAAAACTAGCTATAACAGCTGGGGGACTCGACATGCTGACCACATGTCACCCATACACTGGCTAGATGATCATCTACCTCTGTGATTGACACATGTGGATGTGAGGCCAGCAACCGACTGGTAGGCTAAGGGCCTTCTAGGCCTGTCGCGCCATGGAAAAGAAAAAAAAAATTAAATACATACCTAGCTTTTTAACAAGCTTCTTATTCTTGTTCAACTTCTTCAATGCCTCCACATCCATGTATGGTACGTTATTGGCCTTAGCTTCATCACAGTGCTGTTGATCTCCAAGAATACAAACTTGCATTTTTGGTCTTGGAATGTGCTTCAACCTAATTAAAACAAAATATTTTTATATATTATTTTTCTTCCCACCACTGCTTGATTTTCCAGTTCTAATATAACAAACATTTCACAATTAAGTGGCAATATCGAACTTGAGGTTCATGACTGCCTCTCCATACATCACTATCCTGAGCTAACGATTTCCAATCATTCCCTCCTCACTCTAAGGGTCGAATGTTTGAACGCTTTAGACAGTAAAAGGCGTTCTCTGCTGATAAAGTTTTATTCAAACACATTTTTCTTACTCGGAAATCTATTCACGCGGTAATAATTGTAAAGCTACCTGACAAGGTACCTTAAGATCGTGGCTCAAGATATAAACTTATGTGAAAATCCCGAAGGGAACCGATGTAGTTTGAAACTTATCCAAGATGTCGGACCTTGAAGACTTCGATCATGTTTTCGGTATACGCGGAGAAGAGGAATTTGATAGTCTACCAAAGAATTCAACTGGAAGAACAGGAGAATCAGCGTAATATTGCGCGTCGCAGACGTGTTTGTATACGGTATTATTTGCGGGATGCAAGCATAAATGCATTCCTCTATAGCAGACGAAAATAACGGAACTGGTTTTATCGCTGAGAATTCTGGGTAATTCGTTGCCAATATTACAAAAATGTCAACATTCATGCATGACCAGTTAAGGCAGCCGTTAATTCGATCTCAGCTCACCAGTGATTGGAAGTAATTTGAGTAGAGAGTAAATGTATTTGCATACGACCCTAAGCCTACCTATGCTGCGGTTTCTTGCAAGATGCCCCTCTTCATTACCATCGCAATCTACAAAACTTAACTACTGTTTAAATTTTATAGGAATAACTATTGATCCTTCCGGGAAATTCTCGTATAAGACTTGAAAGCATAATAATAGTCCCTTCGATTGGTTGCTGGCCAAAGGAAGGCAAGACCGGTGATGGGGCTGCCATCTTATAGCCTCTGGTCAGGCTTTTCTGGAGAAGAAAAGAAAATAAAGGAAAGAAGAAATGGAAGAAAGGAAAGACTCCCTAGCCCTCGGATCCCCTAATAGGATCGTAACGTCTTGGCCTAATACTTGGAAGGAAGAAGAAATAACTATTGTGTCTGATTTTCCATAAGACCAGTGTTTCTCCCCCCCCCTCAATGTGGTTCACTTTGATCAAACAACTTCTCTTTGTTTTAGGTCCATCACCTGTTCCATCCAGTATTAAGAGTCTCTCCATCTCTTTTTGGTCTTCCAGGTGTCCTCCCATCCTCTGGTAACTTATCTCTTGCTATGTGTACAAATCTGTCTGGTGTCCTACAGGATATATGTTGATTCCATTCAAATATTTTTCACCCCATTGCCTGAATATTCAGCTGCCTTTTTTTTATTTAATATTTGTAGGAAATAACACTATGAGGTCTTTTATGAGTTGGGTATTTTGACTAATTTTTTTATATTCTTGCCTTCTTACTTCTTCATTTCTAATTTGATCTTTCCTTGATTTAATCTTCCCCTCAGTGGTCCTCATCTAGGGGATATGTGGATGGCAACCACAAGGTGCCCAAGCTGAGCAAAACATTTCTTCCACTTACTTGTGTTTTGCACTCTTTTAACTTTACTATCTAACCTCTCTTGGTTAACTCTTGTTTTTTTTCGACGCCGACACTATTAGGGCATCCGAGGGCTAGGGAGTGTTTCCTTTCTTCCATTTCTTCTTTCCTTCTCCAGAAAAGCCTGACCAGAGGCTATAAGATGGCAGCCCCTTCACTGGTCTTGCCTTCCTTTGGCCAGCAACCAATCGAAGGGACTATTATTATGCTTTCAAGTCTTATACGAGAATTTCCCGGAGGGAAAATTTTCTATAGGACCGTAACAGGCCTTGGCCTAATACTTGGAAGGAAGAAGTATAATCTTCCTCAGAATATTAATTTCATTTGTTTCCTAAGTTTGTTTATCTGCTCGTTTCAGAGGCATAGGTCAATATTAGATGTATCACTACTTTATATATTCTTGTTTTGGTATCTTTATTTACGTACTTGTTTTTCCATACAATATCATTCATACACCCAGCCACTCTCACTGCTTTATTAGTCTGATGTGACTTCATTATGTAATGATCTCCAGATAAATGTTGTTTGCAAATGGATGGAGCTTGGTTTACATCATTAGTCCTCTTGCTTCCCAATAAAGTTCTGCAATGTCTTTCCTGTCCTTTTTCTCAGAATCTAGTCACCTGCAGCATAGCAAGTGTTCCTTGCTTAAAAGGACATTTTCTCATTGCAAGGAGCATCCCATGGTTCTAGGGACAATCCCCATTCTAGGAAGGCGGTCATCCAGACAGACATGGCCCGTTTCTAATCTGAAGAGAGATACTGCTGTTCTTCTAGGGAGGTGTTTTATTTTTTTAAGCATATTTTCTATGTCTTCACATTTCTTATTTTGAAGATCTTTTACATTCTGTTCTCCTTTTTTTGAGATGTATTTTCTGTTTAGGCTAATTATTTCCACACTCAAATATTTAATAAATTAATGAGTCATTTTTACATCTTACCTGTTGTTTGTTTACCATAACCGGCTCAATCATTTTCCTTTCTAATTCTAACTTGCATCTTAAACAAACATTGCTTATTGTCATTGTTTTTGCTAACTGGTTTAATGAAAACAACTTTGGCAAGTCAAAGGTAAAACAATCTTGGACAAACTTAAATATCTTATTCTCAAAGTAAACACCCAATTTAACAGGCAATTTAGGGGTCAGCAGTGTCCACACAATTGAAAGTCCAGTAAATTGTCAATTGTTTTTTGAAAACATATTTAAGCCAATTGGCCTATATTTTATTCATGCAAATGTTTTATGTAAATAAGTTTATTATGCACAGTCAGTTATTTTCCACCAAAATGTATTTATTTTTATTCTTTTGAAAATCTGAGATGGTTTCTTTATGCCATACAGTTTGCAAATATGTGCAACACACATTGCACTTATGAATTCAAGTTGATGTGTTTTTTTAACCCCAGACATATCTAAGTGTAATTCACTAATAAAATAACGGACCTAGTTATATATTACAAGTATACACACAATATACTATTTAATATATGAAAGGCTTAATACTCTATAAGAGGAACACATACAGTGCAAATGCTGTGATGTCTTAATAAAATTATATAATGGCATACAAATGTGAACCACACATGTATACAAATTTTTCATGAAGACAGCCAAATATTAAACAGCAAAAATGCTCAACTGTCCTAATCATTATAAACTATTCCCAAATTTAAAACACAATCATGGACTTCCAAAACTTTACTGTGATTTTTTGTCTCAAAATTATTCAACTCAAAATTTTTTGTACATATAATTCTGTCCGTCAAGACCCAAAGTCTGTAATCTGAGAGTTCATGTCCATATGGGGGCACACCGTAGCGTAGTGGTTAAGGCACTGCGCTACAAGGTCGAGGGTTCAAGTCCCGGTGGGGTCAAGATTTTTAAACTGACCCAAACCTTTTGACGGCACTATGGCCCTGGGGTCGGCTCAGCCTCTAACTGAAATGAGTAGCAGATGCTTGTTCTGGGGTAAAGGTGGCCGTCACGCAGGGCTGACATCAAGTACCGATTGTCTAGAAATAGTGGGAGCCTTAACCTCCCACTACCCCAAAGGCCTCCTGAGGCCTGTAGTGGGAATACTTTACTTTACATGTCCATATAGTATAAATCGAAGGATAACAGTTTTATATATTTTTAGTTTAATACTTTCCATAGATGAACCGTTTAATATCCTTCTTCATATGAAACACTAGTGTTTTATAGTAATTAAAACTATTTTCTGTACACATGGTGGCAGTAGCAATTAGATTATCTTTAGTTTCACCAATATTGGCTGCAAGGGATAAAACAAATGCATGGAAACTTCTGAAAACCAAACTGGTAGACCTAGAATAGGATGAGAGAATAACATTAACCATGATTTGAGGAAAATAGATTATGCATGGGGATGATTGGAAAACCATTAGCTCAGGATAGGGATGTATGAAGAGCCTATGTCTGTGCAGCCATGAACATATAGTTTCAAGTGCCAGTGAGTTACTTAGTGCCCTCAGAAAATAAAATACATCAATCTGTTTCAGATAATACATGCATAAAATGCATCATTGGGCAACAGTTCTTAGTAGTAATACATGCTTTGCATCACTGAACCAAAATTTGGGGATTGTAGTGCAAATGATGCATTATCATAATTAAAAAATAAAAAAAAGGGCAATTTATTGTTCTAGAATCTGACTAGCGACCATAATTTAAAAGAACACCAAATATGGACAATTACTAATGTATAAATTAGAAACCTGAGGAACGCATACACACACACACACAGTTCTTGATCAGATAAAAGTATGAAAAATAATAAAAAATATTGGAATTTATTAATAATATAACCTAAAATTGTGATATAAATATTATGGATTCTATAAAGAAAACTATGAATTGTAATTAAAAAAAACTGCCAATGAAAAGCAATGTTCATGTTACTGACAAGTCATGTTGCCTTACTCAATATCACCATCTCCAATTCCACCATTAGATAAAAAAAACCCATTTTTAAGATAAAAATCGTAAAATTAGCCACCTAATGGCCCTAATATAATCTAATTAAACCCGTATCTTAACATCCATCCATAGTAATTCTGGCCTATGACAAGGTCTTTCACTGCAATCATAGCATTTTCATGCTATGCTATGCAGCTTTACTAGAAAATTATAGGTGTAGTAGCCCTTCCCTTTGCCTTCCACACCAGTTAAGGATGATGACTGGATGATTTTCGGGGACCGCTGGGCCCTAGGCTTCTTGACATGTCTTACAGGCGAGGAAAAACCTCAACCAGGAGCCTGTCCTGACCTGGAATCGAACCCGGGCTTGCTATTGAGACCACAGATAAGTAATCTAACCCAATTTTGAAAAATTAAAACCAAAATTACTATGTAGAATGTAGTTGCAAATGTCAGTAAAAATCCCAATAAAAAAAGTGTTGGTATCGTAAGATGTAATCAGAGAAGTAAAATAAGATGATCAAAACATTCCATATAATTTCTAAACTGTGATCTTCTCTAACATGCATAATTTGCACTACAAAATTCAAAAGTTCTGACATTGAAATTAATCTAGAACAGGAACCTGCAATTTTCATCAAATAAACTACTTTTAATTCATAGAATATTTATGTGTCGATTTCCCAAATCTGAATTTAGACATCTGTACATAACTATACAGTAATTAAGCAGAAATGGAATCAAGTTGGAACTGTTTTGAGAAAACAAACCCTAAGGTTAAGATGGCTACACATGTTCAAGCATAGTTAAATTAATATTGGGAAGTAAACATTATGAGGTTATATCATTAATAGTGAGTGGAGAACATATTTTTATCGACTCGCCTCATACAATTTCAAATTTCTTTTATACCAACAGTTTCAGACAATATCATGAAACAATTGGATAAACTGTTGGAATTGACAATTTGGGAAATGATATTCATTCAGAAGAATAAATATCGATCTACGAATTTCGATATTCCGGTGGATAAAAATTTAATTACGAAGTTTATAATCCCAACGAAAGATGCCAGCACAAGAGGTGATGTCACTAAAGAAACCAACAATCACGGAATTTCATCAGTGGAAGCCATGACTGAAGAGGGACATGAATAATTGTAACATTAAACAATCTTAAAAATTATTATTTAATTTTAGGAAGTTATATTTTGAGGTTATTTTAATTATATTATTTTTAGTCTGGACATCTTACCTCAATATTAATGTTGATTTGTTCTTGAACATGTTTCAAAACAATTCTGGGAAAGCTGACGATAAAACAGAATTGTTTTGAAACATGTTCAAGAACAAATCAACAATATTGAGGTAAGATGTCTAGACTAAAAATAATATAATTAAAAATTATTCTTTATATCAATCCCATTTCCTACTTACCAATTAAGATTCTATTAATAGTGTCAATCAAGAAACAGGTTTATTATACTACACAGCTTTACTCAATTTTAAATCCTAGTACTTCTATAACACACTGCATTTTTTATTTCCAGACTAAGAAAAAAAATCAATTGCAAATGGGGCTGAGGTGTACAAACCATCCCACACAATTTTCCATCTAATATTCTTATAATCAATTGAGTTGGTGTTTACTTGATGAAAATCCATATTTATTAATTAAATAAAAATAAACAGGAAATTATTGGAAAACATTAGCTCAGGATAGGGATGTATGGAAAGCTTATGTCTGCACGGCCATGAACCTATGGGTTCGATAGTGCCAGTGAGTGAGTAAGTAAAACGTAGTTTTATTTGATTTTCATATTTATTTATTAATCAAATAAAACTATGTTTTACTTTTTTTAGTTAATATTCTTATGCCACTGATGCACTAAATGGTTTTCAATCATTTATAATAATGTTTGATACTATTGGAACCATTTTAAAAACATTTCTTATGATTTTTAAATTATGCAAATATTGCACGAGTTCTACAGGCATGGAAATGCTTCATGGAACATACACTAGGTGACTCTCACATTGCAGTAACCAACATTTGAAAATAATTCAAAACCATATTTAGTGTTAGTGTACGTAAAATTAGTTTATAGTTTATTAAATAATATGCATGTAAATTGTCTTGTTACGTTAGGAAATGGGAAGTTAGTTTACGTCCATTTTTTTTTTGCATTTGGGAATAAATAATATGCATGTAAATTGTTTTGCTAGGTTAGGAAATGGTAAGTTAGTTTACATCCACTTTTTTTAGCATTTGGAAATTTATTCCTAAAGTTGGTAACGCCGACTTCAGAGTCATCTACTGGAAGCTACATTAACCATTACAGGAACTCGTGCATGTGCACTGCGATTCTGTAGAACTAAGAAGAATTCATGTGTGATGGTTTCTACACCTTTGGATAAGGTGTACTTACCGTCGTAAAAAATTCTTCTAGGTTCTATAAAATCGCAATGCGCATGAGCTAGTGATCCATGTAATCCCAGATAGATAAATGTAACCTCCAGCAGTTGGCGGTATATGTATGTGAAATCAGTATGACCAACATTGACACAAAATTCCCAGAACTTGTCTAAAAATGTATAATTAACACGAAATGAACTAGTGGAAATATGATTTTACGTGGTAACCGTCCGATATTTTGAATTTTTCATAGAATAACAGATACGAAGAGGTAATTTATTTTACGTATCAAATCACATTTAAAAAGCAAGGAACCTAAAAGCTAACCAAACCTAAATCAATTACTGTAACACAAATCAATTACTCTAACGCAGGTGAAATCCAGGGAACGTGGAATCACATTTAAAAAGCAAGGAACCTAAAAGCTAACCAAACCTAAATCAATTACTCTAACGTAGGTGAAATCCAGGGAACGTGGAAATGGTTGACAACATCTGAAGTAGTTTGGGTTGTTGATGGTGGTAACGCTGGAACAACATAGGAAGTGGAGGGAAAATAAAGAGTAAGAAGTAAGCATTGTGGCACGACCGTGTTTTACGCAAATATATAAATATGAAAAAAAAATTTGTTGCAACATTGGAAGATGTTTAAAATGTGTTTAAAAGTGTTGCAAAATGTATTAAACGTGTTTAAGTGTTTAGTGCACCAGTGGAATAAGATATTAAATTGAAAAATTTTTGCGACCTGAAGTGTACAACAGCCCATATTATTTATTCCTAAATGCTTAAAAAAATGAACGTAAACTTCCCATTTCCTAACCTACTTACTTACTTACTGGCACTATCGAACCCGTAGGTTCATGGCCGCACGGACATAAGCTCTCCATACATCCCTATCCTGAGCTAATGCTTTCCAATCATTCCCTGTATAATCTACTTCCCTCAAATCACAGTTAATGTTGTTCTCCCACCTCATTCTTGGTCTACCAACTGGGCGTTTTCCTTCTGGCTTTCCTACAAGAAGTTTCCATGCACGTCTTTCATTCCCCATACGCGCAACATGTCCTGCCCATCGCAGTCTACGGGACTTAACTGTTCTTATTATATCTGGCTTCCTATAAAGACCATGTAGTTCATTGTTATGTAGTCTTCTCCATTCACCTGTCTGTTCATCTCTCTTTGGTCCAAAAATTTTCCTAAGAACTTTATTCTCAAATACTCGTAATCTCCTTTCCTCCCTTAAAGTAAGAGTCCATGTTTCGCACCCATATAATATAACTGGTAGAATAATAGTTTTATATATTTTCAGCTTAACGTTTTTTGAAAGGAGTTGGGACATCAAAAGTCTCTGCAATGCATAATAGCATGCATTTCCAGAATTGAGCCTAACAAAACAATTTACATGCATATTATTTTATAAACTATAAACTAATTTTACATACACTAACACTAAATATGGTATGAAATTATTTTCAAATGTTGGCAACTCCGATATGAGAGCCACCTAGCAACTGTTACATGAAGCATTTCTGTGTGTCTAGAACCCAACGCACAAATTTCGCATAATTTATAAATATTTGAAAATCGTATGAAATGTTTATAAAATGGTTCCAAAATGTTTAAAAATAGTATGAAATGTGTTCACAAGTGTTCAGTGCATCAGTGGCATAAGAATGTAAGTGTAGAATTATGTCCGCCATATACTCTTTAAAATCAATATGGCAACGTCATGTTACATATACAGTTAAATATCATAGAAAAATATGTTCGGAAAAAGTCGGTTATATGTCTCAGACGAATTCTTCTAAGTTCCACACAATCGCAGTGCGCATGCAGGAGTTGCTGTAATGGTTAATATAGCCTCGGTACATGGCTCTGCAGTTGGCGTTACCAACTTTGGGAATAAATTTCCAAATGCAAAAAAAAAAGGACGTTAACTAACTTGCCATTTTCTAACTAAAGAAAACAATTAACATGCATATTATTTATTCCCAAATGCTTAATGTTCCTAATGTAACAAAGCAATTTACATGCATACTATTTAATGAACTATAAACTAATTTTACGTACACTAACACTAAATATGGTTTGAAATTATTTTCAAATGGTGGCAACGTTGGAACAACATGGGAAAGTAATGTATCCACGATCATGTTTTACGTAAATATATAAATATGAAATATTATAAAGAAAGTTTGAAGATCATTGGAAAATGTTTAAAACCGTACAAAACGTGTTTACAAGTGTTTAGTGCATCAGTGGCATAAGTGTAGAATTGTGAGAGACATAAAACCTACCACATCCATATGTTCAAATAATCATTAGAAAAATGTAAAATTTGTTGTAAATAGTGGGAAATAATTTGAAAATAAAACCCTGTTGGCGCATGTGCGTGGTATCTGCCTCAGATTTCGAAAATTTCTCACTGCGCTTAATGGAAACATGGCTGAAAATAATACCAAACATTATAAATGGTTGAAAAGTGGCATAATAATATTAGATGGAAAATTGTGTGGGATGGTTTGTACACCTCAGCCTCGAAGTATTCTAACTAGAGCTGGAAAAAATATGTATTGAGTGTCATAATTCCAAAGCATATTCAAAAGTTCAGCCCAGTTAGGTGACGTATTATTGTCAATAACCCCTGTGTATTATTGGATAGTCAATTCTAACCTTAAACTGGATTTTAAAAAATGCAGTTTCTGTTTACAACCACTTACCACTTAGGTATCATGATACCCCTAAGACTAACGGTAATGTTTCCATTACCTCCCCAGTTATTTTAAAAGACCCTGGGTGGAGGTCTTAGCTCCCAAGTATGAGATACTTTTAATAAAACTTGCAATACTGCAGTTTTTTTAAAAATATCTCAAGAATGGGTTAGAACATACTTGACTGTCCCAGAGAAACGTTTGTCTTTTTGGGGATCATAATTCTTCAAACCAATCTGGATCTCCACTGTCTCAGCAAATCCTCGCTTCTTCTCTTTTGAATGCTTTAGAACTCCATTAATACACTCGTATAGAGTATCACGAGATACCTTCGAACTGTAAAAATAAATTTAAATATATTTAAAATCCCTAGGGCATGGATTCGGTACACGTGTTTATCCCACAAAGTTTCAAACACAAAAAATTATTAAATATATTTAAAATTGCTAGAGCATGGATTCTGTACACGTGTTCATTCCACAGAGTTTCAATAAAAAAGAATATATAAGGTAAAATAACTACATTTTCTACATTAGCATTAAGTACTTCATATTTGACGTGTATTTCTAACCAATTTATTACAAGATGATTCGGATAAATAAAGATTTAAACTTACCTCATGGTCAACTAACACTTTAACACACTACCGTAACAAATGTACAACGTAAAGAAATCAGAAGGAAAGGAACGGAAATGAACCACTCTATCCAAAGCATAGAGAACCGAAATCCAAAGACAAGGATTACATTAGCAAAGGAAATGGACAAGTAAAAGAACATAGACTGACATCAACTTCACAGAAAATAAATCATCTATGTTGGAATATATACTATGAGCTATTTGTAATTTTTATATTTCATGTAGTGAATAGTATTGTTATTTTAATTACATTGTTAGATTTTATGTGAAATAAAAAATAAATAAATTATGAATTTATAAATATTTTCGAGTTTCGAAGTAATAATAATCATCATCATCATGTATACTATGAGCTATTTGTAATTTTTATATTTCATGTAGTGAATAATATTGTTATTTTAATTACATTGTTAGATTTTATCTGAAATAAAAAATATATAAAATATGAATTTATAAATATTTTCGAGTTTCGAAGTAATAATAATCATCATCATCATCCGGTATCATGGCAGCTGCCGACGTTTTCCGGAAACCAAATACCATTCCTCTCTGTCCATCCATTGATCTTCCTCCAATCCTCTCATATTCATAGCTGCTTGTACCCTTTCTAACCAAGATTTCTTTGGTCTTCCTCTCCTCCTCCTTTCCATTGGGATCCATTCCATAACAATTTTAGGCAATCTTTGCTCTGGCAGTCTTTTGACATGGCCATACCACTGTAATCTTTTCTTTTCTATAATATTAATAATAATAATGATAACAATAACAATAATTGATTTATTTATATACAGATTTTTAATGTTTACACATCTTTCTGTGCCTAAAGTTTTATTTTCCTTCTCTAACTCGTCTCCATCCATTCACTCCATGCCCTCCAGTCCTCTTGTTCACATTTCAGTTCTTCGAAGCCTTCCTTCCCATCTTCTTCCAAGTGGACACCATTCCAATATTTACTGGGTAACCTATATTCTTGCATTCGTCGTACATGCCCATACAATTTAATTGTTTTTATATTATATAATCTACTATCGAATATATAATATTAATTTCTTCTCGTATGACATAATTTCTTATTTTTTTCTAATTTTAAACATCTTGCTGTTCTCCTTATGAAATCCATTTCCATCGACATAAGTTTTTGTTCTAAGTTTTTGTTGAATTTCCAAACTTCAACTCCATATGTGACAGTACTTCTCACTATTGAATTATATATTTGTAACTTATTTTTTCTGGTTATATGTCTGTTCCATAAGACTCCATTCATCATTGCTGTTATTGCTCTACCTTTATTTATTCTGTTCTTAATATCACTTTCTTGTTTGTCCTCTTTATCTACTTTTACTCCCAGATACTCAAATTCCTCACATCCTCTAATATACCCTTTTTGATCTTCTAATATTAAATCTTCGGTTTCGGCTCCACATCCCATATAAAATGTTTTTTCTAAATTTATTTTCAAACCCCAGTTATCGTATTCGTCCAATAATTTTCTGAACATAAACTCCATGTCTTCATATTCTTGAGCAATTATTATCTGGTCATCCGCAAATAACAGTGTATATATTGTATCTGTTGATCCATCTCCAATTGGTACTCCCATTCCTGAACATTTTTTGCTCCAGTTTGACAGTGCTTTATGTATAAATTTCTTAAATACTATGGGTGATGTGCTACAACCTTGACGAAGGCCTTTTGTTACTTTAATTTTTGTGATACACATTTTCCAATTTTAATTTTAGATACTGCATTTTTATACAATTTTTTATTGCATTAATAATTGTATCCTTTATGCCCATATATTCTAAGGCTTCCCACAACTTTTGTAAAGGTACGGTGTCATATGTTTTTTTTTCTAAATCCACAAATGTGAAATGAACTTGGTTGTTATTATTAGTCTTTTCAATCAATTGTTTTACCACAAATATGTGACAATTGTATATCTCCCAGACCTAAAGCCTGCTTGTACTTCATTCTCCGTTTGCTTTTAATTTTCTTCCATATAGTATTTGATGATTCTTCTATATATACGGCTAAAAACATTCATTACGGTGATTCCTCTATAATTATTGCACTCATATTTTCTTCCTTTCTTATAAATAACTGATATCAATCCAATTTTCCATGGTTGGGGAATCAGTCAATCATGTTCTGTGCTTCTCTACAGTCTAGCATGCCGGCCAAGACAACTGACATCCGCCGAAGAAATCGAAATGTAAACCTGGACAAACAACTTCTCGAAAGTACTGCAACACAAGGACTCCCGACCGATGATAATATATGTGGCACACACGACGGGATTAAAAATCATCAGCACAGATGTAGCAGAAGCCCTGGCAAAGGTAAAAAAGTAACGAGGCAGCTGGCCCAGAACAAATGTTCTACAGACACCTAAAGAAACACAATTAATGCTACTATAGACATGGACTGCACTCTTTAATGTCTATATCAAACTGCAGAAAACTCCAGAAATCTGGAAACGATCCACGTTAAAAGTCTTGTATAAAGGCAAAGGGGACACCAGCAAACGAGTCTCCTACCGAGGCATAGCCTAGAAAGCACAGCCTTCTAACTATTTACCTCTATTCTCACAAAGAAAATAACTGAAAATGTTGACCACCAACTGACAGAAGAACAATTTGGTTTCCGCAAGAACAAAGGCACAATACACGCAGTCAGAAATCTAATGAACGACATTATGGAAGACTAAAGAGAAAAAGGAGGGAAACTATATACAGTGTTCGTCGATTACAGTAAGGCATTCGATCTACTGGACAGAAATATTATTATAGAACAATTAAAGAGACTTATAGGACAAGATAACCCGATTGCACTAACAATACAGAAAATCCTTGCAGCCAACTACGTCACTATAAACAACAACGCCACAACATCAGATGTAATAGCGCTGTGTAACGGAGTTCTAACAGGACGACCTCTAAGCCCTCTATTATTCCATATAACGACTTGGGACGTAATAAATGTAATGAAAAGGAACAATCAAGATATAAAGGTATATATCTATGCTGATGACATGATTATCGCATCAAAATGCCGAGATAACCAACAAGAGGCTCTGAAGAGATTCATGATCTGGGCAAACCAAAATGAACTATATGCCAACAGTACAAAAATGACGGCCATGATATTAAAGAACGGAGGAAAACTGGGCAAACCTGAAAAAGAAATATACTGTGAAGCAGAATGTCTAGAGATTCAATCCACCGATAAGTATATAGGCATAATTTTGGAAACACTCGGAGAGACATTCACGATCCATACCCGAGAAAGACGCACACAAGCACTACTTTTTCCATGGGCAATATAAAGAACCCCCCACGCCTAACCCTGGAAACGGCCACGAAGCCCTTTCATCTGAAAACCACACCAATAGTAACCTATGGCGTAACCTATGGCCTTACACTAATATCCATCCATAGTAATTCTGCCCTAAGGCAGGTCCTTCACTGCAATTTTTATGCTATGCTTGCAGCTTACTAGGGAAATGTAGGTGTGGTAGCTTCCCGTTGCTTTCCACACCGGTGAAGGATGATGATGATAATTATAAGGATGATGATGATGGCCATATGATTTCGGGGACCGTTTGGGCCTTAAAGTTTTTCTGGCATTTGTCTTACAGGTGAGGAAAATCCCGATAAAAACCTCACCCAAAAAACTGCCCTGACCGGGGATCGAACCCGGGCCCGTTGCGTGAAAAGGCAGCACGCTACCTCGAGACCACAGCGGTAGACTTACACTAATATGGAATCATCTAACACCAAGACATAGAAAAAATAGACATCTTCCTAAAATACCCTATGCGTCTCGAAGATCTCCCCCTCCAGACTAGGATATGAAATGGCAAAGGAAACCTTCTTAGATGACCTAAGGCTTGAACTTCAACTATCCGCCACGACAGCCTGCAAATTAGCACTTCAAAAAAGGAGAGAAAAAAGAGCGGAAATACAAGAGGACTTCTATGTGTCAGATGCCTTTCTGAATCGAGACTGAACCGGAGCAAACTATGACCTCCGACATGTGGTAACTAGGCTCAGCATTCATGGTTTTAATCACAAGATATACACTCTCAAGCTATTCCATGATCCAACCAGTGAATGTGTATGTGAACTGTGCGGCAAAGAGTGTGGAAAATACCACATCCAATGGTGCAAAGAAAGGACCAAATCAAAACAGCCTACAAAAAAAAACTTAACATGTATTTACATTAATAAATGAGTTGGAGAAAATGTTTTAACATCTCACCTCACAAAGTTGCGTGTCTTCACGATACCGGTTTCAAAAGTACAGTATCCATCTTCAGTCAAATTGCAACTGTCGAAATTTTGTCGTTTCACGATACCGGTTTCAAAAGTACAGTATTATTTCCATCTTCAGTCAAATTCCAACTGTCGAAATTTCGTCGTTAACGTGAAGACCATAACTTTGTGAGGTGAGATGTTAAAACATTTTCCCTATCTATCTATCTTCGGGTTTTTATGGCTGCTGCCGTCTTCCCGTGCCAAACCTCCAAAGCCTACGGTCTTGGGCATCTTCGATGCTTAGCCCTCTAGCTTGCATTATTGTCTTCATGTTTTCCTTCCATGATAACTTTGGTCTCCCTATTTTCTTCTTTCTGTTCGGATGCCATTCATATAGTTGCTTCGGCCATCGCTCATCTTCCATTCTTAAAACATGTCCTAACCACTTTAATTCCTTCTCCTCAATTCTTTCAATTATGCTTTCTTCTGCTTCCATTATGTTTCTAATTTCCTTATTTGTGACATGTTCTAATTTTGACTTTCTGGCACTAAAACATTTTCCCCACATTTATTTATATATTACTGTGTATTAGTTGAATGCAAGCTTTCACGACTTGTAATCATAATGTTGAGTGATTCCGGGTTATGTGGTCGTGGTCCATAGTTGGTGTTGATACCAGACGTTTCGCCCTCAACTGCGGAGGGCATCTTCAGTGGCGAGTGCTTCTAGGCGTGTTTCCTGGTCGGAAGATCTACTTAGAGTGAGCGCTGCGGACGTTGTGGACGTTGTATTAGTGGTGGGTGCAGGGTGAGTGGGCGTGGCTCTTGCTGATTAGCTAATGGTCGTCTCCTTGTTGTCCCTAGTGTTAATGCATTTATTTTCTAGTGTATGATACCAGGCCTTAGCCAGTTTGATACCTTCCTCTTTTCTGTTGCCCTTCGCTCAACTAAGGATCCTCGACCACCTCTCTCCACTTGCGGCGTATATCGACTTCCTTGTTCGTGTGGTAAATCATATATAGGGACCACGAAAAGAAGTATAGCCACCCGTTTACTAGAACATAAAAGAAACTGCAGACAAGGAGAAATGGATAAATCAGCTGTGCAGAACATGCCATTATGAATGGACACCAGATTCTATTCGACGATACACAAGTTTTAGCCACAACTTCCTACTATTTCCCTAGATTATACCGAGAGGCTATAGAAATATACAAGCATAAGAGAAATATCAACAGAAAAGAGGAAGGTATCAAACTGGCTAAGGCCTGGTATCATACACTAGAAAATAAATGCATTAACACTAGGGACAACAAGGAGACGACCATTAGCCAATCAGCAAGAGCCACGCCCACTCACCTTGCACCCACCGAGCCACGCCCACTCACCTTGCACCCACCACTAATACAACGTCCACAATGTCCGCAGCGCTCACTCTAAGTAGATCTTCCGACCAGGAAACACGCCTAGAAGCACTCGCCACTGAAGATGCCCTCCGCAGTTGAGGGCGAAACGTCTGGTATCAACACCAACTATGGACCACGGCCACATAACCCGGAATCACTCAACATTATGTTACTGTGTATATTCGTGCGCTTTTCTTTATTATTATTATAGTCTATGACCGCATCTATGTTCTCTATGGCGTCTATAGATAGAATGCATAGAGAAATAGCATATCTATAGAGTTTAATCCTTGTGATATAACCTTGATACTATTTGTATATTTGGAAAATAATGTGATTTATATGAATAAATATGATTTTTCATTACAGAAAACAGCTTAATATAAGCTACGATTATGCCATGATGCTATTATTAAATATATTATGAAAATAATTATCATTTGATTAGCATTATCTAATTTTTATATTTTAAAATTGATAAATGTTAAGAAATTTAGATAATTCTATATTATATTAAGCAATGATGAACTCTACTGAAAGGAAACAATCATCTATACAATCAAATATGATGCACTTAGTACAAGAAAGTATAAAAGATAGATTAGATGGCTTAATCAGTGTGGAGGTTGAAAGAACTAGAGATATAACCCCCCAAACTTGGAAAATTACAGCTCATAACATAACAAAAACAATAAAGGAAAGTTCTGCAATGAATTCTTTGTTGTATGATACTCAAAGTTTGGTGACTTCAAGTGTTGAACATTTGATTTCCAATATTGAAAATGAACCTATTTCAGAGTTGTCAAAAAATAAAACATTAGTACATATACCATTAAATGAAGTATTGCTTCAGGGCAACTGTGATGTGAACCCAATGCATTATGAGCACATTGCCGAAAATACATCACAACATAAATGTTTAAAAATACGTAAACAAGCTCTAAATGCTTTCATTCAATTTGTACCCACAGAAGTTGTAACAAATCAATATTGGCCCCAGATCCGAAGAAATTTAATGGAAAATTTATGCGAAGAAAATAATGAGATTTTTAGTTTAACTCTAAAAATTCATGCAAAACTTCTGCAGTCAGCTTCTCTGCTTTGTATAAGAGAAGGTTTTATTAATCTTATTGAAGGTATACATCTTTATTATTCCAATTTGTACCATACTTCTCTTCCAAATTTTAAACAAGGAATAGATTTGACAAATGTGATTCATGATCACCTTATTAAGATGTATTATTTATTACTTGAAAATGCAAAAGAGATGCCAAAAAATTGGTTAAGATATGGTGAGCGAAGAGTTGAAGAAATTGTTGGAGTATTTATTGATTTACTTGCCATGCATACTTACTGTAGTAAATTAAATTTAAATAAAGATATAATGTACCCATATCACATACTTTCTATTTTGGATCCAAAAGCAAATTGGTGTAAATTATGGGTTCATGGTGCATTTGGCCATCGTATATTACTTAATATCCTCTCCCAAAACAAGACTTTAATTGGTTACTTGATCGAAGAAATAATTTTATATATGAACCTACAAGAAAATGAAAATATAGAAATATTCAACAAAACAAAATATCAGCTCACACTTTAAAGCCTGCAATATTTTTACATTCATTAAATATTTTAAGTAAAGTTGTATCTTATAAAAAAGGGAGAATGTTATTTCCTATTAATTTGCGAGAAACTGGAGAGCCAATATCAATAGATAATATTCTACTGAGAATGATTACATTCTTGAATTTAAAAAGTAAAGATATTTTACATTTTGATTCAGAATTTGTTACAAATTTCATTAGAAACATTTTCAAAACAGAATCTATAGAAATTAATGAAAAGTTTATTGGAGTTTTAATCGAACCTCTTCAATGTGGGTTAAATCCAAAATTAAATTATTTGAACATTCCATCTCATACAATTAACATCTTACTTGAAATGACAAACAATAACAAGGCAACTCACTATCTTTTAGGAGGCAGGTACAAACATAGAATATCATACTCTAGGTTGTCTAGGAATAAAAACAACACAAACATGTCTGCAGCTAGTATCAAGAGAAACAGAAGTATGAACATGTCATTGGATAAACAATATTCTAGCATGCTGATCAAAATTCCTAGCAAAAGCAGTGCTGATCCATCAAGTCCTGCCAGATTAATTGAACATATTACAACTGTATTAATACGTAATAGAAATATTTCAGAAATCAGTAGTTTAATGTCACTTATAGAGATTTGTGGAAAGTTATTTATTCTACATGAAGGCCTGTCCATGTTGGAAGCATCTAGAACACATCTCATCCCATCAGTTGTGAACCTCTATAAGCAACTTTCCTGTGAAAATGAGAATTCCATTGACACTACATTTATTGGTTTTGAGAGAAGCAGTCATGATTTGCAGTCAGTATATAGGTAAGACTGTTTTATAACAGTTTTAATTCATTTTACAGATAAAATTAGGATCTATATTTTTTCAATAGATTAAACTGGAAATATACACCTCACCCCATTATATTTAATTTTCTCACATGGGCAGGTTTCAAAAAGTATTGTTTTCATTCTCAACTAAGTTCAAATGAAGATTTAAATTAAAATGCTTTATACCTCACCTCATTTCCAGTCTTCTACTTATACCAGTTGCAAAGCTTAGGATTAACTGTTCTTATTATATCTGGTTTTCTATAAAGATCATGTTATGAAGTCTTCTCCAATTGCCTGTCTATTCATCTCTCATTGGTTCAAAAATTTTCCTAAGAACTTTTTTTTGGCTCAACTGCATTACTACTAGTGCTTGATTTTTTAATTATATTGTTGTAAACTATAGCTCTTTTTTCTGTATTTACTAACATTATTTAATATTTTAAACTTTTTCAGACAATTTTTATAACATTATTAGACAATTTTGAAGTATTTATTTAAATATGCAAATCACAATATTATGACACTGTTAGACAATATTGTGATACTAACTGCTATTTTCTCCACAGAGTATATTACTTAGTCTATGATTTTTCTATCACTGTTTTGGGTTATCGCTGGTTGGATCAGCATTAGGGAGTGATAAGTAAGTGTACACCCATTTTTAATAAACGTTTGGTAATTTTAATATTAATATATTTTTTAAAGATAGATTTAGGGATTTATTGCAAATATTATTCATTTAAATTCCATAGCGACAGATAGTAATCAAGGATGATAATCGATATGTAGTTCAATTGTGGGTGATCGCTGGCTCTATAAACTCTGGTGCAAGTGCACTGTTGTCCTATAGGACTTTGAAAATATTTCACACTAGTTTAAGTGCAGTTTCTCCCTTTTTTTTTTTACAAATACTTCTAATCTTTTCTCCTCCCTTAAAGTAAGAGTCCATGAAATTACAGTACTACTTATTCCTGGAATTATACATTTCATCTCAATAAGTTAGGAAGACCGAAGATAAGATGGGAGGATGACACAATGAACAATCTAAGGAAAATTAAAGTGACTAATTTGAATATGGCAAGAGACAGATTGGCATGGAGGATTGTTGAGAAGGCCAAAACTTTCACTTTTGGAGTTGTCGTCCCTTAAGATGATGATCTCAATAAGTTCCTCAAAAACTGTACATCCCCATTTAAAATTTGCTTACGTTTTAAATTTATTTTGTTGATAAAAGAAATGGATTTCTCTGAACCTGGATTAGCTGAGAGCTTATGACATACAGAATAATATTTCATGTAGCTGCGGTGGACTAGTGGTTATGCTCCTTGCCTCTGGTCCTGAGGGTAATGGGTTCTAACCCAGCCAAGGTCAATGGATTTTTTTTAGATTGGAAAAATCCAAGGAGCAAGTCCTCTGAGAGGGATCCCAAATCTGAAGATTTTTCAGACTTGTAAAAGATCCTTAAGCCTGAATAAAAAGGCCTCTAAGCAAAATTTGCCAATCTCAAACACCATAGTAATACCTTAGTTGTCTGCTAGATGTCTCATTGAATCAGTGTGTTGACCGCATGCCACTCATGCCATCTAAGGACAAATAAGGTAACTAAATTAATTTGTAAATTAATGAGTCATTTTTTAACATCTTACCTCATATTTTATGTTTCTTCAAACACGGGAACTAGTTTTCGAGAGAAGGATCTCTCTCATTTATGAGTCATAATGTTGGTTGAAAATGAGAGAGATCCTTTTCTCGAAAACTAGTTCCCGTGTTTGAAGAAACATAAAATATGAGTTAAGATGTTAAAAAATGACTCATTAATTTAAGAATTAAGAATCTCATAATGTTATTTCCCATATTTAACTATGAATAAATTAATTTGGTCTATTAACTCTTAACAAAGGAAAGGCTATGACTCAACACTGCGCTATGCCATTATAGATAGATAAGATAAATGGGTTATGAAGATTTTATCTGGAAATGTAATTTGTCACAGGTCACTGGAGAGGTTTCTGAGTTCAGTAGCATCGACTCCATGTGGGCTTCATGCTCTGTGCCAGCAGGATGGAATTATTCAGGACTTACTCACGACCATGCTTCAGGCATCTCATGTCCCATGGGAGAATCCTCAATTTAGACACATGGTGTCTCTCATGACATCTTTGCCACAATGTTTAACAGGATTAAGTGAAAATTCTCACAGAATTTTCTCACAATCTTTGAACAACTTGCAGTTTATTTTTGAAGATCCTATAGCATTAATGACAGGATCAGATAGGAAACAAAAACAAGAAATTCAGTATTTCATCAATATCATATTCACTTTTGTACCAAATTTAACAAGTAAGCATTTACTTTTTTTTTAATATAATATTTTAAAATTCATGCATGTGAACTATAGAGTATTAATATGTTATGAATAAATTTCCTCTTTTGAATAATAATTATTGCATAATTCGACACTGTACAACATAGAATGTGTTAAATGTAAGAAAAAAGATGAAAACTCCAGGGAGAAAGGGAAAAAAAGTCATATTTTCACTGTTTTGTGGGATGATTTAAATTTCCCCAAGAGAAATTCTTTAGTATAAAAGTTTTTCAATAACTTTTTCCATTTTTTCTGCAATTTAAATCACAGAAAGAAATTAATTGAAGTTACATACAGTGTAATTATATTATTTTTAGTCTGATCATCTTACCTCAATATTAATGTTGATTTGTTCTTGTCCAGACAAGCTGACGATAAAACAGAATTGTTTTGAAACATGTTCAAGAACAAATCAACATTAATATTGAGGTAAGATGATCAGACTAAAAATAATATAATTAAAATAACCTCAAAATATCACTTTCTAAAATTAAATATTATATACAGTGTGTCTCTAAAGTCACTATCCATTTCAATGAAGGAAGGCAATGATTGAAAAATCAATGTTATTGTCAAGTTTTACACATATTCTACTGTCTTTCTACATGACGTCTAGGTGAAAACATACTCCACCTTTCAGCTGTGAAATGAAATGTAGACCTTAACATTTAAACCGTAAAAAAGTCTGCTGCTTCTGTAATATGATTTGATAAATCATGCAGACATGGTAAGGACATTTTCATAGAGTGAAATATAAAACTTTTCACACTGTGTTGCGAAGGGCATTCAACTCCCTACTGAGGTGTCAAGTTGATGTGTTTGGACTATCACTGGCAATTTGAACCTGCTGCACTGTTTCTGCTGATATGCATGGTTGTCCATGACTTGCCTCATCACACACACTGCCAGTATGTTTAAATTTGTTTACAAGCAGATGAATGTGTGCCTTTGTTGGGGCTGATTTATGGTGGGTAAAAATTCAGCTCTGATGTCTTCATATGACAATCCGCGTACCCGTGCACAACCAATGGCAACCCGTTCTTCTGTGCTAAACATGTTGCACGAAGCTAACAGTCTGTGCAAAGAAAGAAAAAAAATACTACACTCTGTATAGGTGATAACTTATTTTTTCTCATCTACTGATTTACGTCCCTTTTTCCAAGAGTCTTAGATATTAAAGTCTTACATCTTTCAATGACATATTACCATAACAGCACTCATTTCACGAAATAAACAGTTGATAAGATTACTATATGTTTTTTTTTCCTTCTTCTTCTTCCTTCCAAGTATTAGGCCAAGGCTTGTTACGATCCTATAGAAAATTTTCCCTCCAGCATTTCATAGGACGGCCCAGAGATCTTCGTCCTCTTGGTATATAATTATAAACAGCTTTGGGGATCCGATTTGAACTCATTCTTTCAAGATGGTGTTTTCAATTTAGTTGGTACTGTTTAATATATTCCAAAATTTTAAGATATCTGTGTTCCTTTTCCGATCCCATCTGGTGTAACCCGCTGTTCTGCACATGAATCTCATTTCACAAGCCGTTATTCTGCTTTCATGTTGTCTTTTTAGTGTCCATGCTTCACTACCATAAGTCAACACTGGTCTAGCCAAAGTGTTATATAAACGTAATCTGGCGTTTTTTGTACAAGGGATGATTTCATATTTAATTTTAGGAAGTTATATTTTGAGGTTATTTTAATTATATTATTTTTGGTCTGGACATCTTACCTCAATATTAATATTGAGGTAAGATGTCCAGACCAAAAATAATATAATGATTTCATAACTTGATTAATAATTTCCAAACTTTTATTATAACTAGTAATTTTTTCAGGGATATCCTTTTCATCCCAGATAGAGAGATAATTTCCTGAAACAGGAAAAGTAATGCCTTAAATAAAGCATGGGTTAATAAACGAAAAAAGCCAACTCAGAAATCCTAAGATAGAACACTTATCATTAATTCCAATATTACCGATACATTAAAAAAAAAAAAAACTAAAGAAATTTGACTTTTTTGTATATTAAAATCTCTATCATATTCTATTTACCAAATTATTCCCTGTCAATGGGATTTCCTTTTGCTTACTGTTTACAATTTTTTACTTATCTAGGTGTTGTGGCACTTCTCAACGAACCTGAAGGCAGTAATGATGGTACATTAGTTGATAACGATTCCATCCCATCATCACTGTTAGAACTACTGACATGTGACAACACTGTAGATTCATGGCATTATATTAGCTTATTGACTCTTAGAGCATTGACAGCTAATCTTGACGTCTGTTTACAACTCAGCACCAAGTTTCAGTTTCAGGTATAAGCATCCATTTCTATTCTCCAACAGATCATAAGTATTGCTGCTTTTTTTTTTAGTTAACGGATAGCATTATTGATTTTTATTATTAATTTAACACATCTCATTGAAGGACAAATTAGATTTAAAGAGAAAAATTTTCACCCAGACCGGGACCTGAACCCGGGATCTTTGGTTTACTGTACCAATACTCTTACCAATTGAGCTATCGGGGTGAGTTCTAATCTAGACACACATTTTTCTCTTATATAAGTTGTAATTCCCAATGCACCAAATGCTTGAAGCTGTGGCTTCATCTTTGTAAATGGGATCCCAGTCTGGGCGAAAATTTTTCTCTTCAAATTTAATTTATCCTTCAATGAGATGTGTTAAATTAATAATAAAAAACATCAATAGAAGCCCTACTGACTTTTAAAAGTAATGTTTAAATTCCCAATAAAGTCTTCTTAATCAAGAAGCCACCATTTGCAAAGATGAAGCCACAGCTTCAAGTATTTGATGTGTGGGAATCACAACATATATAAGAGAAAAAATTGCATCTAGATTGGAACTTGCCCCGGTAGCTCAGTTGGTAAGAGCATTGGTATGGCAAACCAAAGGTCCGGATTCGGGTCCTGTCTGGGCGCAAAATTTTTTCCTTCAAATTTAAGATAGTATTATGTTATAATATATAGTAAATTACACAAATATACATGGGCAGCAAGGGGATCAAAGTCTATAATAGATTATGTACTAATTAATAATAAATTTAAAAAGTCTGTAAATGATACTAGAGTATATAGAGGAAGTGAAATTGATAGTGACCATTTTCTTGTTGAAAGCAAAATAAAATTATATCACAAACACATCAGCACAAGAAAATACAAGCAGACAGTACAAAATAAGATACCAAAAAAGTTAAAAATTCACTTATTGGAAGACCAAAGTACACAAATATTATATCAAACTAGAATAAAGAATAAACTTAAAACAAGCACGGGCGATATTGAAGAGGACTGGATAAATCTAAAACAAGCAATCATGGAAGCAGCATATGAGAGTCTCGGATATAAACAAATCAAAAACAAAAAGAGATTACGAACCTGGAATCCCAAATTAAAAGAAAATATTGAACAAAAGAAAAAAGCCTATAAAGTGTATTTACAAACTAAACAAGAGGAACATTATACAGAATATAAAAAACTCAGAGCTAAGGTTCGTAAATTGTCTAGAAAATACAGAAGGGATGATTGGGATAAATTTGTAAAATCCTTAGAACGTGATATTACAGGAGCACAAAGACAGGGATTTAAAATATTCAAAAAATTACAGATGGAAACAAAAGACAAAATTAATGTTAATCTGATACCAAAACAAGACTGGATTACTTACTACAAAAATCTTTGGTCAGAACCGAACACTCACACTGAAAAAATTACTTCGAATTTGACTTGTGAAAATGAAATAGAAAAACCAGAGATAACAATGGACGAACTAGAAGAAGTTTTTAAAGAAGGCCAAGAACAGGAAAAGTCCAGGTTTAGATGATTTAAATTTAGAACTTTTTAAGTATGGAGGAACTGCCTTGAAAGAGAAACTATTAGAACTTTTTAACAATATTTGGCATTGTCTTAATATTCCAACGGATTGGGAAACGGGTCTAGTAATTAATATACATAAAAAGGTCAGAAAAACAAATGTGATAACTACCGAGGCATTACCTTACTCCCAACTGCATCTAAATTATATGCCAACATAATTAAAAATAAGTTATCAGTAAGTACTGAAACATTTTTGGAAGAAGAACAATGTGGATTTAGAAAAGGGAGGAGCACTATAGATGCAATATTTACCCTGCAACAAATTATGGAAAAAAGGAGAGAATTTAATCTCCCACTGTACATACTATTTATAGATTATGAAAAGGCATATGATAATGTAAACCGAGATAAACTTTGGCAGATACTGCATGAAGAACATATACACTCACATGTAATACGAGCCATACAAAGCTTATATCAAAATTCTAAAATCAAAATTAAATTACCAGATGGAGAAATAACAGAACACATAAACACAGGCAAAGGTGTTCGACAAGGATGTGGACTATCTCCACTCTTATTTAATATATATATTAACAGAATAGTGCAAGAATGGAAACAAACAGTAAACAGTGGAATTTCAATAACTAGGAATAAAATAATTCAAACAATATTATATGCTGATGATCAAATAATATTATCAGATTCCGAAGATAGCTTACAAATAGCAGCATATCAATTATTCAAAATTGCCAGCAAATATAATATGAAAATTTCCACATCAAAATCCAAAACAATGGCAATGTGTGGAAAAAACATACAAAGGGTGAAAATTGAGATTGATGGAAAAATTATAGAACAAGTGTCAGATTTCTCTTACTTAGGAAGTGTATTTGCAGAGTATAAGAGTGACATTGATTCAAAATTACAAAAATATAATAAAATGAATGGGGTAATACGAAGACATTTTGGTAAACAGATGAGGACAGAGACAAAAACTAAGATTACATAACGTCACATCAAAAGCTGCCCTAAAATATGGAAGTGAAATTTGGATTTTAAATAAAAGAAACTCTCATAAACTTCAAGTAAGCCAAATGCGCTTCTTACGATCATTGTTAGGAGTTAATAGACTGGATCACCAAAGGAACACTACTATCAGAGGAAAACTTGGAGTAGCAAGTTTAAATGAAGATATCCAAAGATACCAACAAGAATGGAAAAATCATCTGAGAAGAATGGCAAGAAATAGACTTCCAAAATTGGCATTCCAATATACCCCAACTGGACATAGGGACCAAGGAAGACCAAAACATCGGTGGAAAGATCAAGACCATCTTCGCTAGGTTTACCGTACAGGCCACATGGCCTAAAACGAATTTGTTCATGATGATGATGATGATATATAGTAAATGTATACTTATCAGCTTTACATAAAAGTGATATAAGGCCTATTGTATGCTGATTGTAATGTGAATTGACTTAAAGAGCACTATTTATTTCAATGTTATAATTAAATTTTTAACATTTGCAATGATGGACAATTATTATTTTGAAAAGAAAAATTAATGCCTTGAACCAGGACTTGAATCCAAGACCTCTAGCTTTATATGCTAGCGTGTTAATCATCTCATCACCCAGGCATCCAGTGTGACCGTTAATTTTTTCCTTCCTCATTTACAATTCTCTTACAGTTTGAGGCAGATAGCTATTGCTACCGTTAGTATCCGACAGCTTCTAATTCAAGAAGACATTTGATGAGAATTTACATAACTATTATGGTAGTAAAGTTTATATATTTTGATGTTATAATTAAATGTTATGATTAAATTTCTAGTTTATTATATGTTAATTGTAGTAGTAGTAGTCTAATGCCCATTAGCTTGGATGTGTTCCATTTGCTTTCTTGCTTCCCAATAGAGTCCTGCCAGAGCTCTTGTAGGTGACATCTTCAGAGCCTCACAGCTAGCAAGATGATTTTTGTTCATGGTAGTGTTATTGTCTTGGCACAGGATACAATTTGGAGAGTTGAAGATTCCAATTTTATGGAGGTGTGCTGCCAGGTAGTCATGGCCTGTTAACAGTCTGAATGTTTGCTACTGCTTCACGTTTTGGTTGTTCAGGTATTAAGTTTTTATTCTGTGAGATAGCTGTCCATGGTTTCTCGTTATTTTGTGATTTGTTAATTGTACGACAAGTTTTATATTGTGGATTCTGATTGGTCTCTTTGTTTTGATGTTTCTGGCCAATGAGAGAAACTATCCTTTAATCTTAAAGTTAATATATGATTAAGTTTATCCGTTATAAAATTACAATAGGCAGTAAAATTATGAGGTTCTTTTTTAATAAATAGGATGCATCTTACCTCATAAAAGTTGAGTTCTTTTAGGTTATATTTCAATACATGTAAAACTAAAATATATAATAATCAATTGAGTTGGTGTTTACTTGATGAAAATCCATATTTAGGGTCAAATGTTTGAACGCTTTAGACAGTAAAAGGCGTTCTCTGCTGATGAAGTTTTATCCAAACACATTTTTCTTACTCAGAAATCTATTCACGCGATAATAATTGTAAGCTACCTGACAAGGTACCTTAAGATCGTAGCTCAAGATATAAACTTATGTGAAAATCCCGAAGGGAACCGATGGTAACCGATGTAGTTTGAAACTTATCCAAGATGTCGGATCTTGAAGACTTCGATCATGTTTTCGGTACACGCGGAGAAGAGGAATTTGATAGAGTCTACCAAAGAATTCAACTGGAAGAACAGGAGAATCGGCGTAATATTGCGCGTCGCAGACGTGTTTGTATACGGTATTATTTGCGGGATGCAAGCATAAATGCATTCCTCTATAGCAGACGAAAATAACGGAAGTGGTTTTATCGCTGAGAATTCTGGGTAATTCGTTGCCAATATTACAAAAAGTCAACATTCATGCATGACCGGTAAGGCGGGCGTTAATTCGATCTCAGCTCACCAGTGATTGGAAGTAATTTGAGTAGACCAGAAACAAAGTGATACTCGATGCCTACTGGAAGCATATGAAATGAAATTTCTGAGAACAATAGAAAAAATAATATTAAGAGATCACATTAGAAGTGATAAGAGAAAATTTATAAATTTCAAATTGAATAAACAATAAAAGAAAAATGGAATGAACCATATAAATAGAATGTCAAATGACAGAATAGTTAAAATAGCTAGGGATAAATTCCCAACTGGAAAAATAAATATTAGCCGCCCAAAGAAAATATATAATTGAGGCAATACATTGAAGAGGCTCGTATCTATGAACGCATTAGACCGTAAAAATCATTCTCAACATGTACTCTGCTGAGAAAGTTGCATCCAAATACGTTTTGCGTACTCAAGAATCTGTTCATGTGATAATAATTGTTGAAATTCCGTAAGCTACCTGGCGAGGTGACTTTGCAGAGAACGAATCGTGAGCAACCCGATGGGAACCGATGGTAACCAATGTACTTGAAACCTTGCTGCCTGCCTTGCTGCTTTATCCAAGATGTCGGACCTTGAAGACTTCAATCATGTTTTCGGTATACGTGGAGAAGAGGAATTTGATAGAGTCTACCAAAGAATTCAACTGGAAGAACAGGAGAATCGTCATAATGTTACGCGATGCAGACGTCGTTGTATACAGTTTTATTTTCGGATGGAAGCTAAATGCATTCCTCTAGCAGACAAAAATAATGGAAGTGATTTTATCGCTGAGAATTCTGGGTAATTTCTTACCAATATTATGAAAAACTACTTTTGTGCTTCACCAGTGAGCGGGTCACTAATTCGATCTTTGCATATTCTCACGGAAAACTCAGCTCACCAGTGATTGGAAGTAATTTGAGTAGAGACTAATGTATTTGCATGCGGCCCCTAGTCTACATTGGATGAAAGAAGAAGAAGACATGTGTATTGAACATGTTTATGAGAAAAGATACAACAGACTAACCTTATTTTATTAAGTTAAGACATTAATAAGTTGTGTCTGCATTCTTCTTACCTCATACTTCGTTGTTCTCATAAAACATGTTTCAAAGCAACTTTGTTCCTTCTTGTTGGTACAGACTTAGGGCCGCATGCAAATACATTAGTCTCTGGTGAGCTGACTTTTCCGTGAGAACGTGCAAAGTTCAAATTAGAGAGTCGCTGACCGGATATGCATGAAAGTAGTTTTTTTCGTAATATTGGCAAGAAATTACCCAGAATTCTCAGCAATAAAACCACTTCCATTATTTTTGTCTGCTAGAGGAACATATTTACACTTGCATCCCGCAAATAAAACCGCATATGACATCTGCATCACGCGATATTATGCCGATTCTCCTGTTCTTCCAGTTGAATTCTTTGGTAGACTCTATCAAATTCCTCTTCTCTGCATATACCGAAAACATGATCGAAGTCTTCAAGGTCCGACATCTTGGATAAAGCAGCAAGGTTTCAAAGTACATCGGTTCCCATCGGGTTGCTCACGATTCGTTCTCTGCAAAGTCACCTCGCCAGATAGCTTTGGAATTTCGACAATTATTATCGCATGAACAGATTTTTGAGTACGCAAAAACATCTTTGGATGGAACTTTCTCAGCAAAGTACAAACTGAGAACGACTTTTACAGTCTAATGCGTTAATAGATACGACCCTTAGTATCAACATTCTGTACCAAATGAAGGAGCAAAGATGCATTGATGCATGTCTTACAAGAAACAATGAAATATGAACTTTTTTATTAAGTAGAACCTCATAATGTTACTTCCTATTGTATTTTCATAAAGTTTATCCATTGTTGCAAATGTTTGATCATTATCTTCTTTATACCTATCAGAGCACTTACATATTTTTTTTGTTTTGATAGGAAAAATTGCTGAAACTTCAAGCTGATAATGTAACATCTGATAACAACAGTTATGAAGATGATTCAAAGACACAGATAAATACAGCAAACAAACCAATTATAATTGATGAAAATAGTATGTTACGACATCAGATACTTTTAACAACATATGCAATAGGTGGTCCTACTGAACGTATAATTCCTCCAACAATTACACAATCAGAACAATTAGACGATGGAGAAATCAATTTGTTCTCTTGTTTCCCTCCACCACAATTCAGATCAGCAAGAAGCACTGCAAGGAGTATAAAAAACAATAGACTCAAAGGAGCAACTGATTTGCAGAAATTCTTGCAAGATACTAAGCAAGGTCTGCATGATGCTAATTGGCTTTCTTATGCCAGAAAAGCATACAAATCCTCTCGCAGTGACGATGTCAAGGTGAGTACTATTCTATTCTTATCTTCTTGTAGAATGTCGTTTTCCAATGGTGATATGTAGAGCCTGGATTTGTATGCAAAATGCATGTTTTGTTTTACACATTAAAAAGTATGCAGAAATGATTTACATAGTCCCTTCACAGACAATTTGAGCGGTATTTTATAATGCATAGAAATGCATATTCCAGGGGAAAATGCTTATTTTACATTTTTAATACATAAATGCATATTTTACTCCTAAACTCAAACTCCAAGTACGACAGGCCTAGAAGGCCCTTGGTCTACCAGCCGGCTGCTGGCCTCACATCCACGTGTTAATCACAGAGGTAGACAACCATAACCCACTATAGGGATGACATGTGGTCAGCATGTCGGGTCCACCAGTCTTCATAGCTAGTCTTCTAAACCTGGAGCAGCTACTTATTGTAGCTACCCAAATGCCTCACGATGCTGGGTGGGCACCGGTCCCATACTGGCCAAAATTCCATGAAAAAATTTCTTCCCCCATAGGGACTCGAACCAGTGCAAGTCCCATAGCTCTGCATCAAGGCATCTTGTCTTAACCACTCGTCTACGGTGCAGGACATTTTACCCCTAAATGTGATATTAAATTATAATTTTCCCTTCAGCTAATTACTAATAATGAATGAATTAATTATTATTATTTAATACTTTATTTAATTAATCAGGTCTCCGCATATAAGCATAATTCACTGAAGAAGAACGGGTGTTTTTCACATGCACCTGTGACATCATGTGATGTAGAAAGGACATTTTCATTGCATAAAAACTTTTTGCTGACAGACGAAGGAGCTTCACACAAAAAAAAAATTCATGAAAACCTTCCTTATCTACTGTAAAAGCTAGGAATATGTTAAGATTAACAACAAAGCAAATAATTTAATTGATTTTATTACAATCTCTTCACTGATTTTATTTTAATATTATGTGAAATAATGATTGGACCTTGGAATGAAAATCCAATCTAAAATTCACAGTTTGATTCTAATCTACTAAAGGTTCCTTCAATGTTAATACAGAATAATTTATTTATATACAGATTTTCAATGTTTACACATCTTTCTGTGTCTTAAAGTTTTATTTTCCTTCTCCACTCATATCTATCCATTCACTCCAGTCCTCATTCCTTGCATCCACGAGTTTCAAGGTCTGTCTTTCCTTCTTCCAGGTGGGCACCATTCCAATGTTTTGTGGGTAACCTTTCTTCTTGCATTAGTCGTACATGCCCATACCAATTTGTTTGCTTGTATCTTATATAATCTACTACTGAATATTTAATATTCATTTTTTCTCATGTAACAGTATTTATTTTTTCTAATTTTGAACATCTTGCTGCTCTCCTCATGAAATCCATTTGCATTGACGTAAGTTTTTGTTGAATTTCCAAACTTAAGCCCCATATGTGACAGTGCCTCTCACTATTGAATTATATATTTGTAACTTATTTTTTTCTGGTTATATGTCTGTTCCATAGGACTCCATTTTTCATTGCAATCATTGCTCTACCTTTATTTATTCTGTTCTTGCCGCTGTGGTCTCGAGGTAGCATGCTGCCTTGTCATGCAGCGGGCCCGGGTTCGATTTCCGGTTGGGACAGGCTCCTGGGTGAGCCTGTGACAAATGTCAGGAAGCTTAGGGCCCAACGGTCCCCGAAAATCATCCGGCCATCATCATCATCCTTATCATCCCACGGTGTGGAAAGCAACGGGAAGCTACCACACCTATAATTCTCTAGTAAAGCTGCAAAGCATAGCATGAAAATGCTATGATTGCAGTGAAAGACCTGTCCTCGGGCAGAATTACTATGGATGGAATATCACTTTCTTGTTTATCCTCTTTCAAATTCTTCACATCCTCTAATATAACCCTTCTGATCTTTTAATATTAAATCTCAAGTTTCTGCTCCACATTCCATATAGAATGTTTTTTCTAATTTTATTTTCAAACCCTATTTATTGTATTTGTCCAATAATTTTCTGAACATAAACTCCATGTCTCCATATTCTTGTGCAATTATTATGTATTTATGAAAGATATCTGAACTAATTGTTTTGTACTTTCATAGAAAAATGTATTGTACTTTCAGTATGGTAATGTAATTATTATGGTTTTATAGGCATGTGTGCTATTAGATCTTCTTGATCAAGTTGCAAAATTAAAACTGACATCTACATCATTTTTAAATGAAGATAATATGGATGGGGGAAGCAATACACTGTTTCCAGAAGATTATCTGGCAATTAAACTTGCCATTAGGTGAGTTTTACTTTCTGCTAATGGTTCAGGCTTCAGCAATAATATGAAACATTGAGTGGTGTAGCCTGGTTTTCTGAACATGGTATGTAACCTAGTACATTTTCTAAAACTTAAGAAAGTGGCATAAGTGAATGTGTTATTATTACCTTTAGACCTACTCATATTTTTATGAAATCGGCCCACATCACATTTAATATTGAACTTTTATAGGAAAAATCACTATGAGGTTTAATTTAAGATTTAAATAATAATTCTTTATATCTCACCTCATACCCAGTCTTCTACTTATACCAGTTTCAAAACCCAGATGGTTTCATCTTCAGTAATAACTCGACAGATGTTATATAGTTCAGGAGGAAAACTGCTTCTTACTCCATCTGTTGGTGGACCAATGGAACCTCTGAATCGAATCAAATTCCCCGAGAATTTCAAAATTCATAAGCTTTTCTTTCTTGTTTTGAGAAAAAATATTTAAAAAAAACAAGAAAGAAAAACTTACGAATTTTTAAATTCCTGGGGAATTTGATTTGATTCTGAGGTTCATGGGTCCACCAATGGATTGAGTAAGAAACAGTTCTTCTGAACAACATAACATCCCATATTTGAAGAGAAAAATTATATGCTCAGACCGGGACTTGAACCCGGGACCCTTGGTTCTCTAGACCAAGTGCTCTACCATCTGAACTACCTAAGCAAGTACCGATCTAAATGCAAATTTTTCTCTATATACGTTTTAATTCCTGCCCACCAAATGCTATGAAGCCTTTGCTTCTATCTTTGCAAATGGCAGCTCCTTTATTAAGAAGACATATTTGGTAATTATACATTACATTATAAATGCCAGTCTGAGCGTATAATTTTTCTCTTCTAATATGATTTATCCATCATTGAGATGTATGAAATTAACAATAAAAACATAACATCAGTTGAGATATTACTGAAGATGAAACCACCTAGGTTTTGAAACCAGTTTAATTAGAAGACTGCATATGAGGTGAGGTATAAAGAATTTTAATTTAAATCACATTTAATACTTTAATTAATGTAGGCTAATGATGGTGATAAATATTTCTTTAAAAAATTAAAATTTTTAATATTTCACTGGTGTAAGTTACTACACACAAATTACACTGAGCAACAAAAAATAAACTTTTTTTGTCTCAGAAAGAAAAAATGTGTGATTCTGATAGTATTTTTTCTCCTGAATTCAAATATGATATCAGTCTTTCTCCATCATGCAAGGTTTCCTAGAGATAGGCATTTATAATTTCAAACACTTTTAACATGAGAGCAGAATAATGGCTTGTGAAATGAAATTCATGCGCAGAACAGCGGGTTACACCAGATGGGATCGGAAAAGGAACACTGATATCTTAAAGAATTGAAGACTACGCCAATTTTGGAATATATTAAACAGTACCAACTAAATTGGAAACACCATCTAGAAAGAATGAGTTCAAATCGGATCCCCAAAGTTGTTTATAATTATATACCAAGAGGACGAAGATCACTGGGCCATCCTATGAAACGCTGGAGGGAAAATTTTATATAGGATCGTAACAGGCCTTGGCCTAATACTTGGAAGGAAGAAGAAGACTTTAATATTTTCTACATTTGTAACTACACAATATTCGAACATTCGGACTCACCTAGAAAGTAAGAAATGACGATTTTCTGCTATATTTCGCCTGTGGAGCATCCCTCTTGATGGTCCAACAATAATCAGCCAGCATATTAGGATTCCATTTGCCTTGATATCTCTTTTCCACAGCTAAAATCATTTGAGTTAGCTCATTTGGTTTTATTTTACAATGGACTAATGGACGAAAAAATGTTTATTAAAAAAATAATTATTTAAATCCATTAATTGAAATTGAAATAAAAAACTGTGGGTGACGGAGAAATTCCTAATACATATTTGAAAACACGATAAAAAAACTGCATTAAGTACAACTATTGGTACTCATGAGACAAAAATCATGTTGACCAGTGTTATTTGAAATCTGGTTAATAAATTATATTCATTATATACTAATTTCATGTAGACTGAATTTGTTTATAGTAATGTTACTGTATATTCAAAACAGAATGCTCAGATTAATTATAGGAGCTGTTAAAACCACCAATCTCAAAACCATGAGAATGTTCACCAACAACCAATGTGTATAAAAGGAAAATAGAAAAGAAGTCCTGTATTATGCATGTAAAGTCAACTGCTTTATCCACAATACTGCAAATAAAAAGCACAACACCACAAAATCTAATAACAACCAAATTCTATTGAATTTATTCATTATTGACATTACCTAGTGATTCATTACTGTTGAAACTATAAATTTCATCAACAGATATGGTGTAAGCTGTCATTTATTACAAGAAAATTTGCAAAGTGAAGACAATTTGGCTCAACTGTTAATATTTTCACAAGGAATCTTCAAGAAGAAAAATAACATTGCTTTTAATGGGTTTGACTGGTTCATAGCGACACTCTTCCTTTTATGTGGAGGTAATGTGGAAAGGTATGTAAATTTTCACCATCATTATCTCTCTGCTCCCACATTCCGAGATTGAGTTCAAAATAGTTAATGGTACAAGAAAATTAAAAAAAATTAGTGCATTTTGCCTTATCAAAGGTAAAGTATTCCCACTACAGGCCTGAGGAGGCCCTTGGGGTAGTGAGAGGTTAAGGCTCCCACTTTTTCTGGACGATCGGCACTTGATGTCAGCCGGGTTGTCAGCCCTGCGTTATGCCGCCTTTACCCCCAGAACAAGCGTCTAGTACTAATTTCCATTAGAAGCTGAGTCGACCACAGGGCCATAGTGCCACCAGAAGGTTTGGGTCAGTTTAAAATTCCTGACCCCACCGGGACTTGAACCCTCGACCTTCCGGCTTGTAGCGCAGTGCTTTAACCACTATGCTACGACATGCCCCATTTTGCCTTATCACAAATTGCAATTTTACACATTACCATTAGCATTTCTGTTTAAATATAAGTAGCATATTATGCATTAATAGTGAGTGGAGAACATATTTTTAACGACTCACCTCATATAATTTCAAATTTCTTTGATACCTGCAGTTTCAGACAATATCTGGTCCCTCTTCAGTCATGGCTTCCACTGATGAAATTCTGTGGTTGTTGATTTCTCTAAGGACATCACCTCTTGTGCTGCCATTTTTCGTTGGGATTATAAACTTTGTAATTAAATTTTTATCCACCGGAATATCGAAATTCATAGATCAATATTTATATATATATATGTTCTCCACTTACTATTAATGATATAACCTCATAATGTTTACTTCCCAATATTAATTTAAATATAGCATATTATTACTTATTTTAGGAATTCTCACTATGATAAAAATATTCTACCTTAATAGCATATTATTACTTATTTTAGGAATTCTCACTATGATAAAAATATTCTACCTTAATAGCATATTATTACTTATTTTAGGAATTCTCACTATGATAAAAATATTCTACCTTAATAGCATATTATGCTATTATAATTACTTACACTGGAGATTTATAAATGTTTTGTATTTGAAATTAAACCTAGATGTTACTGTGCTTATATAGAATTTAATAAAAGCAACTTTTTTCCCCCTTAAATTGAAATTCTAGTCCCGCGCCGTAGCCGAGCGGTTAAGGTAGGAAGCCTTGGTGCAGAGCTACGGGACTTGCGCTGGTTCGAGTCTCCATGGGGGAAGAAATTTTCTCATGGTATTTCGGCCAGTATGGGACCGGTGCCCACCCAGCATCGTGAGGCAATTGGGTAGCTACAATAAGTAGCGGCTCCAGGTTGAGGAACCAGCTATAATGGCTGGGGGACTCGAAATGCTAACCACATGTCACCCCTACACTGGCTGTTGATCATCTACCTCTGTGATTGACACATGTGGATGTGAAGCCGGCTGGTAAAAGGGCAACCGCTGAAAAGTGGAAAGACCCTCAATCGGAAATTGAAATTCTTCACAGTAGGTCCTATCGAGTGCTTATGTAATACCACTTTTTTAATGATTTAAGTTTGTAGTAATTACATGATTTTTTCTTTATGATGCAGATGTCACAGTTGTATTGAAAATGCATTATCTCTACCTGTGATTCCCTTCATATGGCGAACTCTGGCTTCAGCCCATGATCGTTCATCCCAGCAGACATTCATGTTTGGTCACTTGCTGGAGTTGCTCGTCAAAATTGAACTACCTCTTGCCTTCTCGGCCCTTCAGGTAATAGAAAAACAAGATCTGTTAAATTTGAAGAGAAAAATTTTCGCCTAGACCGGGACTCGAACCCGGGACCCTTGGCTTTCCGGGCCAAGTGCTCTACCAACTGAGCTACCGAGGCGAGTTACGATCTAGACGCAAATTTTTCTCTTATATACATTGTAATTCCCTATCGCCAAATGCTTTTGAAACCATTGTTTCTATCTTTGCAAATGGTGGCTTCTTAGTTAAGAAGACATTTATTGGAAATTTAACATTACTTTAAAAGCCAGTAAGGCCTCTAATGATGTTTTTTTATTATTAATTTAACATTTCTCAATGAAAGATAAATCAAATTTGAAGAGAAAAATTTTCGCCTAGACCGGGACTCGAACCCGGGACCCTTGGCTTTCCGGGCCAAGTGCTCTACCAACTGAGCTACCGAGGCGAGTTACGATCTAGACGCAAATTTTTCTCTTATATACATTGTAATTCCCTATCGCCAAATGCTTTTGAAACCATTGTTTCTATCTTTGCAAATGGCGGCTTCTTAGTTAAGAAGACATTTATTGGAAATTTAACATTACTTTAAAAGCCAGTAAGGCCTCTAATGATGTTTTTTTATTATTAATTTAACATTTCTCAATGAAAGATAAATTAAATTTGAAGAGAAAAATTTTCGCCTAGACCGGGACTCGAACCCGGGACCCTTGGCTTTCCGGGCCAAGTGCTCTACCAACTGAGCTACCGAGGCGAGTTACGATCTAGACGCAAATTTTTCTCTTATATACATTGTAATTCCCTATCGCCAAATGCTTTTGAAACCATTGTTTCTATCTTTGCAAATGGCGGCTTCTTAGTTAAGAAGACATTTATTGGAAATTTAACATTACTTTAAAAGCCAGTAAGGCCTCTAATGATGTTTTTTTATTATTAATTTAACATTTCTCAATGAAAGATAAATTAAATTTGAAGAGAAAAAAAAAAAAAAATTTTTCTCTTCAAATTTAATTTATCTTTCATTGAGAAATGTTAAATTAATAATAAAAAAACATCATTAGAGGCCTTACTGGCTTTTAAAGTAATGTTAAATTTCCAATAAATGTCTTCTTAACTAAGAAGCCGCCATTTGCAAAGATAGAAACAATGGTTTCAAAAGCATTTGGCGATAGGGAATTACAATGTATATAAGAGAAAAATTTGCGTCTAGATCGTAACTCGCCTCGGTAGCTCAGTTGGTAGAGCACTTGGCCCGGAAAGCCAAGGGTCCCGGGTTCGAGTCCCGGTCTAGGCGAAAATTTTTCTCTTCAAATTTAATTTATCTTTCATTGAGAAATGTTAAATTAATAATAAAAAACATCATTAGAGGCCTTACTGGCTTTTAAAGTAATGTTAAATTTCCAATAAATGTCTTCTTAACTAAGAAGCCGCCATTTGCAAAGATAGAAACAATGGTTTCAAAAGCATTTGGCGATAGGGAATTACAATGTATATAAGAGAAAAATTTGCGTCTAGATCGTAACTCGCCTCGGTAGCTCAGTTGGTAGAGCACTTGGCCCGGAAAGCCAAGGGTCCCGGGTTCGAGTCCCGGTCTAGGCGAAAATTTTTCTCTTCAAATTTAATTTATCTTTCATTGAGAAATGTTAAATTAATAATAAAAAAACATCAAGATCTGTTAAATTTGTTGGAATAAGAGATATTTAAAAGCAGTGTATATTGAAACTATAAATATTAATCTAAATATATATGTGAGGCTACCTAGGACACCCTACCTTAAGTCAATAGACAATCTTTCAATAGATCAAACGTTTTATAAGCATGCAAATTATAATCCAACTTTTACAGGAATTAATCACTACGAGGTTTAATTTATGGTGAAATCAAATGTTTCTTACCTCTCTTCATACAAATCTTCTAAGTAGAACACGATTTCGAGACCATAATGGTCTCATCTTCAGTACTATTTTGACGACTGATGTTATGTCGTTCGGAAGAAACTCTTCTTCTTCCCTCTGTTTGTGGATCGATGAACCTCTGGATCAGGTCAAAATTTGCAGGAATTTCGAAGTTCATAAGTTTTCCTTTGTTTTTCTGAATGTGGATCTTTTCCCAAACCATGAGTTCCTTTTGTTTGTCTGTTTAATTAGACTGGCTTTTGATTCAGTTAAATGTTTTTCAGACCAAGCATGAGCAGCTACTTATGACTTTTCCACTTCACCATTTTTGACGTTTCTAAGATGTTCTTTCACCCTGTTTTGAATTTTTTTTTTGTTTTTCCAATATAAATTTTCACCATATATCCAAATTATAATCTAACTTTTTTAAAGCAATTTAGTCAAAATTCCTATTTTAAAGGTAGTAAAAGTTTAAAAAAGTTCAATAAAAGATTTAATTTAGAGGTTATATTTTAAATTAACTTTTCCAGAATAGGACATTGTTTTAAAAAATATAAAAAAAATGTTTGTCGTAGAAACATGTATGTATGTAGCTAATGCTCTGGAGTTAACAACAAAATTATCCTCCTCCTCACTTCCCAATTCTTGGATGTCACAACTTGATAACTTTGAAGAGCTACACAGTTTGTTAAATGTTTTCTGTCCATTTCCACACTGCACTCAGGAGACATTAATACACCAACTCTATGAAGATGTTTTCCTAAGCAGTCATGTCCTGTAGTAAGCCTTGGAACAGCAACTGCAGATTTTCATAGTACTTCCAGAATTATAGATGTGTTTTCTAACAGTATTTTTATATTTCTGTTTCCGACTTTTTCAATTAAATTGAAATCTTAATTATCATTAAATTTGTTTCTTTATCCATGCATAGTAATTCTGCCCGAGGACAGATCTTTCACTGTTATCATGCTATGCTTTGCAGCTTTACTAGGGAATTATAGGTAGGTGTGGTAGCTTCCCGTTGTTTTCCACAACCCGTGAAGGATGATGATAAGGGTGATGATGACCGCATGATTTTTGGGTACCATTGGGCCCTGATCTTCCTGACATTTGTCTTACAGGTGAAGAAAAACCCCGAAAAAACCTCACCCAAGAGCCTGTCCTGACCCAGGCCCGCTGCATGACAAGGCAGCATACTACCTGAAGACCATAGCGGTAGTTTAATTGATTCATAAGAAAATGCTTTGTTAATTTCTGCTTAATTTTACTTTTTTGTGAGTGTCCTAGGGTCGCATGTTTGGACGCATTAGACAGTAAAATGCCTTCTCTGCTGAGCAAGTTGTATGCTAATACGATTTTGCTTACTCAGAAATCTGTTCATGCGATAATAATTGGTTAAATTTGTAAGCTACCTGCGGAGGTAGCTTAAATGAGCAACTCAAATTAAAATCCCGAAGGGAACCGATGGTAATCGATGTACTTTGCTGCTTTATCCAACATTTATCCAAGATGTCGGACCTTGAAGACTTCGATCATGTTTTCGGTATACACGGAGAAGAGGAATTTGATAGAGTCTACCAAAGAATTCAACTGGAAGAACAGGAGAATCGGCGTAATATTGCATGTCGCAGACGTGTTTGTATACGGTATTAATTGCGGGATGCAAGCATAAATGCATTCCTCTATAGCAGACGAAAATAACGGAAGTGGTTTTTATCGCTGAGAATTCTGGGTAATTCGTTGCCAATATTACGAAAACGTCGACTCTCATGCATGACCGATAAGTCAGCCGTTAATTCGTTCTCAGCAATTGCTCACGGTGAATCAGCTCACTAGTGATTGGAAGTAATTTGAGTAGAGAGTAATGTTCTAACATACGACCCTTAGAAACATGACTTTGTTGAGGGAAAAAAAAAACTCCTTAAGGTTGGGTTTCCCAGGGCAACCTCACACGCACAAACACATGCACGCCACACCACATACCACAAAAACAAACACAAAAAAGCACCACAAACGAAAAAAGCAAAACAAAAAAAGAAAAAAAAAAAAAAAAAAAAAAAAAAAAAGAAAAAAAAAAAAGAAAAAAAAAAAAAAAAAAAAAAAAAAAAAAAAAAAAAAAAAAAAAAAAAAAAAAAAAAAAAAAAAAAAAAAAAAAAAACAAGAAAAAAAAAAAAAAAAAAAAAAAAAAAAAAAAAAAAAAAAAAAAAAAAAAAAAAAAAAAAAAAAAAAAAAAAAAAAAAAAAAAAAAAAAAAAAAAAAAAAAAAAAAAAAAAAAGAAAAAAAAAAAAAGAAAAAAAAAAAAAAAAAAAGAAAAAAAAAGAAAAAAAAAACAAAATAAAAAAAAAGAAAAAAAAAAAAAAGAAAAAACAAACAAACAAAAAAAAAAAAAAAAAAAAACAAAAAAACATAACACGGAACAAAACAAAAAAACAAAAAAAAACAAAAAAAAAAAAGAACAAAAAAAAAAAAAAAAAACAAAAAAAAAAAAAAAAAAAACACAAAAACAAAACACCAAAAAATCAAAAAAAACAAACTGAAACCACACCAGAAAACAAACAGTAAACACACCACAAAACACACACACACACAATCACAAACACAACACAAACAAATACAACACACCAAAACAGCAAACACCACCAAACACACACATGCCACCCACCAAAAACCCACACCCACACATGTACACACCAAACACACACAACACACACCAACCCACCACACACACACACACACACCACTCACACACATACACACTCCCACCACACACTCCCACCTGCCACACACACACACACACACAACCACACCCTCCCACCTGCCACACACACACATACACACTCCCACCCACCACACACACACTCCCACCTACCACACACACCTACCCACCCACACCCACCCCCACCCACCCACCAACCACACACACACACTACATTGCAATGCAAACAGGTCATGTAAACATCAGATCCTATCTAAATAGGTTCAAAATAATAGAAAACCCAAATTGTCCCTGCAGTGACAAAGTTCAAGATATAGAACACACATTACCACAAATATAAATTATTAGATAAAGAAAGAGATAAACTCAAATCAGTAGTTTTAAGAAACCAGAATTGGCCAATTAAGAACAATGAACTCATTGACACTTACAATAAGGAATTTTCAAATTCAATTAAATTTGATACACTTTAGGTTAAGTAAAATATAGTTAACCATCTAGCTTTAAGTAAGATAATCTAATTGTAAACACTGTTTAATTTTATAGTTATATAATAAGAACACCATGCATGTAGTATTACTCCATGCAATGGAGCATGCAGTTGAATAATAAAGAAATAAAAAAAACACACACACACCCACCACACACACATGTATGTATAAACTTATTTGGCTTGTTTAATTTCTGAGTAGTATTATATGCTTGCATTTTTCTGAAATTAATAAGCAACATTACTGAAATATTTAATATGCTTAAACAAATATTTTTTATAGGTTTGTACTATCTCAGTATAGATTTTTGGTAGTTCAGTAAAGTAATGTGTGCCATGGCATACCCTTTAAGAATGTTCGTTTTTAATTTTAGGTGAATTTTTTTTTTACTTTTGTGTATTGCAGCTTGCTGGTGCATCATGGTGGCTGATCTGCAAGCAGTGGATGGCCCAGTGCTTTTGGAACGTCCTTGATTGGTCTCAAATCTGCCACTGGTTGGTGATTGGGATACTGAATCAGCCAGACTATATGTTGTATTTCTGTGTCAGCTTGCTGAGACACATGCAACCTCAAATTCTTCAGGCTGTCACTGATGGAAATACATGGGAACAAATAATGGTATATAAATAATATGAGTTAGATATGCACTACTCACCTCATATTTGTAGCTTTTTTTTGAAGACTCTGGGTTTCAATGCCTTAGGCATCACTGTTAATTCTTTCTAACTTAGAAAGAATAGCCAGAAAGAGTTGACAATGATGCCTAAGGCATCAAAATCTAGGGTCTTAAAAAACTATCGGCCACGAGATGGGCTAGTGGTTATGCTCCTTGCCTCTGGTCCCAAGGGTCGCAGGTTCAAACCCGGCTGGGGTCGATGGATTTTTTAGGATGGAAAAATCCAAGAAGCAAGTCCTCCAGAAGGAATTTTAAGCCATGGGTCCCGAGTCAAGATTTTCAGGCTCGTAAAAAATCCTTAAGCCTGAATGAAAAGGCCTCTAAGCAAAATTTACCGAAATTTTCCCGTCCTAGTACTACCTTGGTTTCCTAGATGTCAGTATGAGGCAGAACGCTGACCACGGACCACTCAAAATGACATCTATACGAAAACAAGTGTAACTAAATTAGTATGGTTCAAAATTCTTCCCTGTAGGGGGAGAGCGCCTAAAATCTCTGTAAAGGGAAAATATGGGCTTACAAAAAAAAACTACAAATATGAGGTGAGTAGTGCAGTCTGACTCATATTATCTGAAATAAACCTCACAGTGTTACTTCTTTGAAATATTAAATGGTACATAAACTTTGTCTCAGTAAAGAGAAAGCTATCTTCAAATCTAAATAGAAAATTTCTATAGTTTTTCTCACTTAATACCCAAATTCAAATATCTATAAATCAGTGAATAAAAAAAAATAGTGAAATATTTTGTAAATGACAGATCATCATCATCTTCCTTGATGGATTAGGTCTTTGCCTGTGGAATCATAATATTAAAAGATTCTGGGATATGTGGTCATGGTCTATAACCGGCGTTTCTTCCAGACATTTCTCCCTCGACTATGGAGGGCATCTTCAGTGGCGAGTGCTTCTAGATGGTGTTCCCTGGTCGTAGACTCGACTGGAAGGAACGCCAGTTTTAGACCATGGCACATAGCCCAGAATATTTTAATATTAGGTCTTTGCGTGTTCCGATCTCACATCTGTTCAGCCCAGCACTTTTTTGGTCTTCCTATGGATCTTCCTCCAGGATTATACATCAGTGCCATCTTTGGTATCCTATCATCTGTCATTCTTGTTCTATCCAATTGTTCTGGTATTCTTCTATTTGTTGAAGAAGTGGTTGTACTTTTAATTCCTCTCTAATATTCTCATTTCTAATATGTTCTTCTCTTGTATAACCTTCACAGCCCATAGGAAGCTCATTTCCACTGCCTGAATTTTACTTTTTTCTTCAGGACCCAGGCCACACATCCATACATCGCCACTGGTAGTGCCATCGTTGAGTAAAATCTTAGCTGCATATCCTTTCTTATTTTGTTCCTCAGTGTTCGTCTGATTGTTCCACAAATATGTTGAAATTTCTGCATTTTCTTATTTATATATTTACAAGATATAAAATAAATGACAAATGTACATTAAACATTTTTTTTTTCTCCAATGCCACTAGGTTGTCTTTTATGACATTTCTGGCTTTGTAATCAATTTCTTAGGTTGGGGCACCTGGAAGGTGGAGTTATGTTATCCCGATGATATGATGGGTGATAAATGATAATGAAGCATCAGGAGAGTCCTTAACTTAAACTTAATCTAATTCCAGACATTGGGCAACATATTTAATTTTATAAATAGAACAGATGTCTTTTTAACAATAAAAATTACACAATTGAGACTCATTTGTGAAGTACAAGGTTCAAATTTTGGGACTAATCAAACATAATTGGAATTTTCTTCGAATGAATATTTTCATCATTTCATAATTCTCTAAACATTAAGATAAGTAAGCACATCACTACACACAATAGACATACACATTTTCTTTTATATACGCAAAGAACCTATCTGAAATGATAAAAAAAAGGTCAGGCCTCTCAATTAAATAAATATGTAAAATTAAAGAAAAACAATTAAAGAAGTTGAAACCAGCCTAAAATCAATTAAAAAAATTATGACACAAAAGGAAAAGTTTAAATTAAAAATACCAAATCCCAGAAACCCCAACATTCATGGTCTTCCTAAAATCCACAAAGACGGAAAGAAAATGAGACCTATCATCAACAATATCAATTCACCGACATATAACATATCCAAATGGCTTAACAATAAATTTAAAGGTATGGAAAAATTTGAAAATTTAGCAGTAGAAAATTCTTACCAATTAGTTGAGAAATTAGAAAATGTAGAAATAGAACCTTCAGAAAGATTGGTCTCATTTGATGTTACTTCATTATTCACAAACATACCGACTGACACAAACTTTGAAAATTTTAGAAAAATGGTTGAAAGAAAACAAATTAGAAGATGATAGCGTTAAAGAATACATAAAACTAACAAAATTATGCTTAAATCAAATGTTCTTCACCTTTAGAGGAAAATACTTTAGACAAAAATCAGGACTCGCAATGGGAAATCCATTATCACCATTCTTAGCAGACATGTTTATGGGGAATTTTGAATGTCATGTAACTAAAGCACATCCTTTGATGTTTAAATTTTGGAGAAGATACGTAGATGATATCATAGCAATAGTAAAAGAGAAACAATAAAAAATGCCATTAAACTGTTAAATATTCAAAATAAAACAATCAAATTTACAGTGGAAATAGAAAATAATCATGAAATACCATTTTTAGACCTTAAATTGATTAGGAATGAAGAAAAAAAGAAAATAGAATTTGGAATCTACAGAAAAGAAACTCACATCGACAATTATATAAAAGCTACTGGATTTAACCATTTTTCACACAAACAGGCAGTATTTAATAGTTTAACACACAGACTTGTGAATGTCCCCATGAGCAAAGAAAATTACAATAAAGAGAAAGAACACATCATACAAATTGCTAAGGATAATGGTTTTCACAAGAAAATGATACACAAGAAAATAAATAAATTCAAAGAACAAAAAGTCATTAATGAAAGTACTCTTCAGACAGATAAAAATATAGGCACAAAAAATTCAAGAAGTTCACATACCATCCTTTCGTATTTGACAAGTTTCAAAAAATTTTCAACAAATTCAACATTAAATTAGCACCGAAAAATGATTACAGCTTAGGTAATTTAATAAAAAACCAACAAAAATGAAAAAATTGAAGACTGCAAAAAATCGGGAATTTATCAAATTAATTGTAAAGATTGTGAAAAGATATACATAGGAAAAACAAAAAGGAATCTAAATACAAGATTAAAAGAACACCTCAGAAATGTTAAAAATGGAGAAACCGAAAAATCTGCAATAGCTGCACATGCCTGGTCAGAAAAACATAGAATAGAAACCAAAACAAAATTACTTAAACAATTGGAAAAACCGAAGGAACTCACAATTTGGGAAAAAATTTACATATGCAAGAATGAAAATACAACTATGAATTTTGAAATACCCGGTTATAAAGAAAGAGGACTGATTTGGAAATTCTTCGGTCGGCCACCAGATGGCGCGGAGGTCAGTCTGCAGGATAGAAGGCCGTTGGACGTCAGTTGTGAACGTGACGCAGCATTGACAATGTCACAAATTACGTGAAGAAACCCAGGGTCTGCTATGCATTATGAAGTATGAGGTGAGTGAAATAATTAAAAATAAACAATATTAAAGAACCTCATAGTGTTATTTCCTATCTACATAACTTAATAATGTAAAATTAAATTTTAAAGATGGAAGCCAAGGCTTCAAGCATTTGGTGCGCAGGAATTACAACGTATATAAGAGAAAAATTTGCGTCTAGATTGAAACTTGCTGGTAGCTCAGTTAGTAGAGCATTGGTACGGAAAACCAAAGGTCCTGGTCTGGGCGAAAATTTTTCTCTTTAAAATTTAATTTATCTTTCAACAAGAAGTGTTAAATTAATAATAAAAAACATCAAATATGTAAAAGTTTAATAAAATAATTTGGTCTGTTTTCATCTTACTTCATATACATTGTTTCTTCTAAGACATATGTTTCAAAGCATCTTTGCTTCATCTTCATTTGGTACAGACTGTTGTTGCCAGCCCTGGATCTCAATTCCTCTTCCCTCTTTTTGTGGTTCAAAGAACTTGCTTATTAGGTCCTCTCCCTGGGAATTTCAAAATTCTCTCCTTGTTCTTCTGTATATACATTTTTTCCCCATATAGTGAGTTTATTTGTTTTCTGTTTTAATAATTTTGTGTTTACATCATTTTTTTTTTGCGTTTTGAAATGTATTGAAACATGTGTCTTAGAACAAACAATGTATATGAGGCAAAATGAAGACAGATTAAACTGTATATTAAATAGAACCTCATATTGTTACTTTGTATTGTATTTTCATAAAGTAAAAGTTTAATAACATTTATATTTGAAGAGAAAAATTATACGCTCAGACTGGGGTTTGAACCCAGGACAGTTCACACTCTAGGCAAATGCTCTACCAAGTGAACTATCTGAGCAACTCCAATCTAAATGCAAATCTCTCTCATAGACGCTGTTAATTCCCGCACACCAAATGCTATGAAGACTTTGTTTCTATCTTGCAAATGGTGGCTTCTTTATTAATAAGACATTTAAGTGGGAATTTTTGTGAATATTTGCATTTCGATTGGAGTTGTTCAGATAACTCACTTGGTAGAGCATTTGCCTAGAGTGCAAAAGGTCCTGGGTTTAAACCCCAGTCTGAGTGTGTAATTTTTCTCCTCAAATATTATTTATTCATCATTGATATGTATGAAATAAATAATAAAAACAATATTTACTTGCAAAATTCCATTAAAGATTGTACCATTCTTTTTTTTACATTTTGCTATGAAAATCTGTGGCGCTTTTCATTTTCAATTCTTCAAATTGACAACTACAATAGAAATTGATACAATATTACAGTAAACTGGGATAATGTTGGAGAGAGCAAACAGCACTACCCTCTCCAACATTCCACTGTTCGGTATTATCCACAATTAGCCTCAGGGGTCCTCATCTAGGGGATATGTGGATGGCGACCATAAGGTGCCCAAGCTGTGCAAAACATTTCTTCCACTTACTTGTGTTTTGCACTCTTTTAACTTTACTATCTAACCTCTCTTGGTTAACTCTTGTTTTTTCGACCCCGACGCTATTAGGGCATCCGAGGGCTAGGGAGTCTTTCCTTTCTTCCATTTCTTCTTTCCTTTATTTTCTTTTCTTCTCCAGAAAAGCCTGACCAGAGGCTATAAGATGGCAGCCCCATCACTGGTCTTGCCTTCCTTTGGCCAGCAACCAATCGAAGGGACTACTATTATGCTTTCAAGTCTTATACGAGAATTTCCCATAAGGGAAAATTTTCTATAGGATCGTAACAGGCCTCGGCCTAATACTTGGAAGGAAGAAGAAGAAGAAGGTATTACTCCAGTTTAACTGTATCTTTCCTTGCAGATTACTCCAATTGAAGGATTTCAAGTCAGTGAACAGTTGACTTTCATTGAAAAACTGGCAAAACGGCATCGAACTTCAGTTTTACATCATATAATTTCTGTATCGACAAGTGGTAGTTGAAATGATGTAATTTATCTGTAATAAGTTGTAAGGCAAAATAATTGTATAATATATTGAAATAAAAAATTATTACATTAAAATTCAGCTTAATTATTTAGCATGCATTCTACCCTTAAGGAAGACATAAAAAAAATTATATGATATTAACTAAAGCAAAATCTTACCATAAGACCAAAGAGAATTCAAACAACAAAAATCCATGATGCAGGAACTGCATAAAGTAAAGTCCTCGGTAAATCAAATTTATGGTCCGATTTTGCTGTTCATAGAATATATCCTCCTCTTGATGTTTCTATTATTGATTTAACATTTCTCACTGAAGGATAAATTATATTTGAAGAGAAAAATTTTCACCTAGACCAAGACTTGAACCTGGGACCTTTGGCTTGCCAGGCCAAATGCTCTACCAACTGAGCTACCGAGGCGAGTTGCGATCTAGATGCAAATTTTTCTCTTATATACGTTGTAATTCCCTCGCGCCAAATGCTTTGAAACCTTTGCTTCTATCTTTGCAAATGGTAAATATAATTTATCCTTCAGTGAGAAGTGTTAAATCAATAATAGAAACATCAATAGAAGCTTTACTGGCTTTATAAAGTAGTGTTAAATTCCCAATAAATGTCTTCTTAACTAAGAAGCTGCCATTTGCAAAGATAGAAGCAAAGGTTTCAAAGCATTTGGCGCGAGGGAATTACAGCATACATAAGAGAAAAATTTGCGTCTAGATCATAATCCAGCTTGGTAGAGCATTTGGCCTGGCAAGCCAAAGGTCCCGGGTTCGAGTCTTGGTCTAGGTGAACATTTTTCTCTTCAAATATAATTTATCCTTCAGTGAGAAGTGTTAAATCAGTAATAGAAACATCAATAGAAGCCCTACTGGCTATAAAGTAGTGTTAAATTCCCAATAAATGTCTTCTTAACTAAGAAGCTGCCATTTGCAAAGATAGAAGCAAAGGTTTCAAAGCATTTGGCGCGAGGGAATTACAGCATACATAAGAGAAAAATTTGCGTCTAGATCGTAATCCAGCTTGGTAGAGCATTTGGCCTGGCAAGCCAAAGGTCCCGGGTTCGAGTCTTGGTCTAGGCGAACATTTTTCTCTTCAAATATAATTTATCCTTCAGTGAGAAGTGTTAAATCAGTAATAAAAACATCAATAGAAGCCCTACTGGCTTTATAAAGTAGTGTTAAATTCCCAATAAATGTCTTCTTAACTAAGAAGCTGCCATTTGCAAAGATAGAAGCAAAGGTTTCAAAGCATTTGGCACGAGGGAATTACAATGTATATAAGAGAAAAATTTGCATCTAGATCGCAACTCACATTGGTAGCTCAGTTGGTAGAGCATTTGACCCAGCAAGCCAAAGGTCCCGGGTTCGAGTCTCGGTCTAGGCGAAAATTTTTCTCTTCTAATATCCTCCTTTTGTTGATTAAATCATATGTATCCTACAGTTTGTTCAAGAAAACAAACTAGGAAGCTGCTAGAGTGATTTTTAAATTTTGGCATTTAGGTAAACAACACTCCATTTGATTACAATGATTGTTTGATAATAATGTAGCACAGGTAGCAGTGTTTAGGTACAGGCAGAGTTTCTTGAAATTAACTTCACAAATGTTTACACAAAATTTCCAAATTTTCTCTATTTATTTCACAATATTGCACTGTACACACACATGTAATTTTCTGCTAAGGAGTCTCTTATTCTCAATTGATTTTATAACTCAGTTCTTCACACTCATGGTGACTTCCAGTCAACATATCTACTTGTTTATCATACTTTCACTAATCAGACATAACTCTCGTGATTGAATGACTGGTTGTCAGGGACCCGCTCCTTACATATGCGAGGATCAGAATTATCTGGAATCCCAGTATGGACTCCACTCAAATAGAAAGTCCGAGAGACCAATTCTTCCAAACGTGGAAATTTCTCCATGGGACACTGATTAGTGAATCACCGGCTCATGAATCCTCTTCTACATATGAGGCAAGACCCGAATCTCGCCATCGCCTGCAAACTTCAAAAGCAGAAATTTAAGCAATGGTATAATAATGCATCACACTGCTCCCTCCTCAGGGCTGATTGTTCCAACCAGCTCCTTGATATGCCACCAATCAATCCAGATGAATGACCACTGTCTTCTCTCTAAGTTGATGTTGAATTCTGTTGACCACATTGTTGATCCTCTTCACCATTCAGTATGGACTGTTCCAGGAAGGAATGCTGTAGCTTCCGTGATCTTCCTATTGTATAGTTCAGGCAATACAGTCACACCAAGTCGCCCTTGTGGAATCCAGCAGAGTTGGCTAATTGGTCATAGTGCACCTTCATCTTATCACTGGCTAGTGTAACGTGCTCTCTAATTTCTGATGGTTTCTCTCAGATGTTTTAATATAATAAATTTGGGATTTTTTAACATTATGAGGTTTTTATTGATAAGAATCAAATGAATCGTGAATTCTTCTTACCTCATACATCTATGTTTCTTTAAACTCAGCACCGCAGTATCAGCAATCATTGTCACCATCATCAGCTGTTTTCATGACTGTCAATTTTTTCTTTTGCCAGTAATTATCCAAACACCAGATGGCAGTTTGGATAATTACTGGCAAAAGAAAAAATTGACAGTCGTGAAAACAGCTGATGATGGTGACAATGGTCGCTGATACTGTGGTGCTGTGTTTAAAAAAAACATAGAAGTATGAGGTAAGAAGAATTCACGATTCATTTGATTCTTATTCTCTCAGATGGTTGATCAACTCCTATACGTAGTCAGCATCAGGTGGAGTATCAAACTATAGGTCACAAGGCAGCCACAATTCTCTTTCAGAATGGAATTATAGATGCATATGAGCAAGATATGTGATGTTTCTAATATTAACAACATTGAATTAAAATTGACTTAGGCTTTCACGGCCAGAGTTACTATAATGATCTTGCAGAAGATTTCCAGGCTGTTGGCCGTGGTCTTGAGGCTTGTAGTTCCCCAACGTTTCGCCAGAGACTGCGTCCGGCATCCTCAAGGGTTGTCTTGAGACTGGCAATTTTGTCGACTACCTGCTCTATTTATACATGTATCCGCGACGTGTTCTCTGCGCGGTCCGTTACTTCGTAAATTGTATCTGCCTTCTGGTTGGTTAGCATTAGGGTCTTCCATTGCACCAATGAGGTTGCTGTCTGATGTTCTAGTAGATTGTTCTCATAGGGGTTTACATCTGGCTTTTGTTAAGACTGGTATCCATGCTTTGTTGACTTTTAATGATTCTTCTTTTCTATTGAAACTATTTTGATGTTTGAATATTTCAATGGCTTCTCATTGCAGACGGGTAAAATAGTGTGTGCAGTTAGATAATATATCTGTGTTGCTGTATTGTACTGTATGGCCTTCAAGTAGAGTGTTCTGCTACTGCCGACTTTTCCACTTGTTTAAGACGGCTGTATCTTTCGTGTTCTTTAAGTCTGGTTGTGATGCTGCGTTTAGTGGTGCCTATATACACTTGGCCACAACTGCATGGGATCCTGTATATGCCTGCTGATTGATGAGGATGAAGTTGATCCTTAATAGGTCTGAGGAGGTTTTTGATTTTTATAAAAGACATAAAAACAGTATATATGCCTTGATCAGCTATATGCAGATGTCTATACTCCAACTGAATGTACTTCTATGAACAGGATATACTTAAACTGCTACCAAGATGGGAGAAATGTGTTGAAAAAATTGGTGACTATATCCGAGTCGCCGTTTCTCTGGCTCTGAAGTCTAGGTTGTACGAGGGGTAAAGGGAGAACTTGCCCTCTACTGCCAATAAGAAAATGGTTGTAGTGAGAGTGAACATTTGGCACAAATCCAATCACTGCTCTCGACGCAGCTATAGCATGCTAGTAAGGTTTGAAATTGCTGAGATGTTGCCAGCTGTATGTCTGCTAACCGAATACATGAAGCGGCCACTCCCACTGAATGTTCATATCAGCAACACTGTCATAAAAACATCAAGGCTGGAGAATCAGTGGCCGCAGTATATGTAAAAAAATAGCCAAAAGATTTGAGTTCATTTGTGTGTTTTATTACCTTTTAACCTTTTTTTTATTATTGTGCATTACATTCCGATTCATCATTATAACTGAAAGGTGTGCTTTATATACCAGCTGTTATACAGTTTTCAGTAGATGACTCATCTGTAAAGATATGAGGGTACAGTTGTGGATTGTTTCCAATGCTAACATTTTCATTATTGTGCTCTGTTCCAATTTTTGTAAATTGTTCATTTAACTAAGATTATGTTCCACATACACAAAGTCAAGTCCACTGCTGTGGTCTCGAGGTAGCATGTTGCCTTGTCACGCAGCGGGCTTGGGTTCAATCCCCGGTCGGGGCAGTTTCATTGGGTGAGGTTTTTATTGGGGTTTTTCCTCACCTATAAGACAAAAGTCAGGAAAACTTTAAGGCCCAAACGGTCCCCGAAATCATATGGCCATCATCACCCTTATCATTATCATCATCATCCTCCTCCTTCACTGATGTGGAAAACAACGGGAAGCTACCACACCTACAATTCCCTAGTAAAGCTGCAAGCATAGCATGAAAATGCTATGATTGCAATGAAGGACCTGCCTCGGGCAGAATTACTATGGATGGATACACAAAGTCAAAGGATTAAGTGGAAGGGACTATACCTACTACAAAGATATAAAAGATCTAAAAAAAAAATGAGCAGCACATTAATACATGAACTGCGAAGTTATTTTTTTCGAAATAACAATTATTTAGAATCTTAGATCAGTTATATTTCACTTTGTGAGGAAAGTAACATCAATAATATTATTGTCAGCATTTACAATAAGAATCTTGTAATACAAATGTAGAGTTACAAATAATTAAATATGTAAGAAATTTGTTTAATGTTTATAAATGAGTTGGAGAAAATATTTTTATATTTTAATTGATGGAGTTCAGTGTTTTCACGATATCAGTTTCAAAGGTCATTAATGACAAAATTTCAACAGTTAGAGTTTGAAGATGAAATGACGTTTGATACCGGTATCGTGAAAACATGGATCTTTATGAGGCGAGGTATAAAAACATTTTCTGCAACTCATTTTGTTACTTGCTATCGTAATTTATTATTGTTACTTAAAACTTAATTGTGATGTGATGTTAAGATTTAATAAAATTCTAACGAGAAGTAACATTATGAGGCAAACTATCAATATTACATAATTAAATTGGAACATTTTTTTCACTTCACCTCATAAAAATTACGTATTTTTCACCTGAGTAGTTTCAAAGGTATACATATTTTTAAGAGTTGGGTGTAAACATTTTTCCAATTCAATTACGTAATAGTGATGTTAAGAGTTTAAATAAAAATTATGGTACTAAATACTAAAAGAAGAGAGATAATTATACATTTATAAAACACATACAATTTTTGAGGATGGTCTAAGAGATAAAAACTTTGATTTATCTGCTACTATGATATATTGTTCCAATAATATCCAAGAACCATATTTGAAGAGAAAAATTATACAGGACCCTTGGTTCTCTAGACCAAGTGCTCTACCACCTGAGCAAGTACCGATCTCAACACAAATTTTTCTCTATATAGGTTGTAATTCTCGCCCATCAAATGCTATGAAGCCTTTGCTTCTATCTTTGCAAATGGCAGCTCCTTTATTAAGAAGACATATTTGGGAATTATACATTACATTATAAATGCCAGTTCGGCTTTTTTCGATGTTATTATTATTAATTTCATACATCTCAATGATGGATGAATCATATTTGAAGAGAAAAATTATACTTCTTAATAAAGGAGCCGTCATTTGCAAAGATAGAAGCAAAGGCTTCATAGTATTTGGTGGGCAGGAATTACAATGTATATAGAGAAAAATTTGCGTTTAGATCGGTACTTGGCTCAGATGGTAGATCACTTGGTCTAGAAAACCAACGGTCCTGGGTTCAAGTCCCGGTCTGAGCATATAATTTTTCTCTTCAAATATGATTTATCCATCATTGAGATATATGAAATCAATAATAAAAACATCGAATATCCATGAAGTTAACACTACAACTTAACACCCTGAAGATATCTGCAGTAGCAGCAGATGAAGCATTGAAGAAATTTTTATCCTCTAGACCATGGCTATTTTATATGAAAAATATTCAGTTTAAGAATTCTAATCATGGCCATGAAAGTGTTCAAATTTAATATATTCCTTGCGTAACTATTTCTAAAATCAATACTAGTAAAATTCATATCAAATTCCATTGAGGTGAAGTTATGTGATGAAAGTTAAAAATTAAATTGTACCTGTTGGTAGGTGTCATCGTCCTCAACTTTGTTAAAATATTGTATATAAAATTAACTAGAGCGCTTTCGGAAGTTATATTCCATCTTCTGCAGAAGATAACTTCTTTGAAAGTGCTCCAGTTAATTTTATATACAATATTTTAACAAAGTTGAGGATGACGGCACCTACCAACAGGTACAATTTAATTTTCAACTTTCATCATATTTCTAAAAACTCTTTTATGTTTTTAAAAATTTAATATGAAGGGACATGATCTGACAAGCAGCTGTGATATTATAAAGTAATAAATAAGTCACATTTGCAGTATTATGCCTGCATAACATTGATTAAAAACTCTATACAATAATCCTTCTTAAGCCTTAGTCCTTGATTTAACCCATAGACATAATCTCACCCATTATGGAATGTTAAATACATATGAAGAATTGGGGAGAGAACAATGAAGATCCACGATCCACAAAACATAATTTTAAGGTAACAGTGTCACCCGTTGGATTAAAATGTAAATTAATACAGATATTGGGCATAAACACCCACACATTTCAGCAAACTTACCCCTTGATAATTTGAAAGAATAAAAAAAAAAGTTATGTTTTTTTTATTTAATATATGTAGGAAATAACACTATGAAGTTTCTCTTAATTATTAATAAGTTGGATATTTTAACTCACCTCATATTTCTTGATTTTTATGCAGACCTAGGTTTCGTTGCTTTTGTGCAACATTGCCGATGCTTCCAACTGTTGTTTTGCGGTTGTCCAACCTGTAAGTTGATTTCTGCTCCCTCTGCTGGCTGACCGATAAACTTCCAAATCAAATATTTTTCTTTTTCTCCAGGAATTTCAAAATTCATGGTTTTCTTTTTATTCTTGGAGATGTAAATTTTCTTCCAAATTGTGAGTTCTTTAGATTTTTCTAACTGTTTTAGTAATTTGGCCTTAGTTTCAATTCTGTGATTTTCTAAGGCCAAATTACAAAAACTTATAAAAATCTAAGGAACTCACAATTTGGAAAAAAATTCACATCTGCAAGAATAAAAAGAAAACCAAGAATTTTGAAATTCCTGGAGAAAAAAAAAATTGATTTGGAAGTTTATCAGTCAGCCAGCAGAGAGAGCAGAAATCTACTTACAGGATAGCAACTGAAAAACGATAGTTGGAATCATCGACAATGTTGTGCAAAAGCGACAAATCCTAGGTCTGCATAAAAATCAAGAAATATTATTTGAGTCAAAATATCCAACTCATTAATAATTAAACTTTCTGTTATATTTAAATTAATTTTTAATTGTAATTGTAAGCCTATGTTTTCCCTTTACAGAGATTTAGGCGCTCTCCCCCTACAGGGAAGAATTTGAACCATACTAATTTAGTTACACTTGTTTTTGTATAGATGTCATTTTGAGTGGTACGTGGTCAGCGTTCCGCCTCATACTGACATCTAGGAAACCAAGGTAGTACTAGGACGGGAAAATTCTGTAAATTTTGCTTAGAAGCCTTTTCATTCAGGCTTAAGGATTTTTCACGAGCCTGAAAATCTTCAGACTCGGGACCCACGGCTTAAAGTCCCTCCCGGAGGACTTGCTCCTTGGATTTTTCCGTCCTAAAAAATCCATCAACCCTGGCCGGGTTTGAACCTGCGACCCTCGGGACCAGAGGCAAGGAGTATAACCACTAGTCCACCGCGGCATTGGGAGGTAAACATTATGAGGTTATATCATTAATAGTGAGTGGAGAACATATTTTAATCGACTCACCTCATACATTTTCAAACTTCTTTGATACCGACGATTTCAGACAAAATCATGTCCTTCTTCAGTCATGGCTTGCACTGAAGAAGGACATGATTTTGTCTGAAACCGTCGGTATCAAAGAAGTTTGAAAATGTATGAGGTGAGTCAATTAAAATATGTTCTCCACTCACTATTAAACTTTCTGTTGCCAGAATCACACCTGGATCTCTGTAACTCACAAAAGCTATTATTGGATTTAGTACTATTCAAAAATTGATGGTGATTGCAGATATCCTGGATTTTTAAAAGTGCACTTAGAAAGAAACTTTCTCCCCTCAAGTAATTTATTTGCTTCTTTACTCTGCCCCAAATCTTCATATGGAGTTAGATTAATACTAAATTAAATATTTAATTAATGCTAAAAAGTCTTAATCACAGATATGCATGGATTATATTAATATAATAATTATATCATTAATTTAAGCTCATGTTAGTGCATTGCTCCATTAATTAATATATTTAGTAATTAATGTATCATTACATTTAATTAATATACTAAATGAAAGAGACTGTGACCTCCCTATGTTATATATTTATAACTTAGAATATACATACTTTCAGCTAATTACACTTAGGTATTCAACATAGAGCAAACAAAAAGGAAATTATGTTAGTAATACAATTTTTGGGCTATTCTATGCCACCTGTAAATATTCAATCGAAGAACAAGTGACTGCTAGCATCATGTTGGTCAATGCGACAACACATGTTCTCAATAGAGCCAATTGCCAACATGTTTACTCACATACTCCAAGAGTCCACCTACATTAGTGAGCAAGTTAGGGTGAGAAAATGGGCAAGTTGCTATACCAGAGTAGTTTAGCATTCACTTGTTTGTTAGCGGGTTTTTGTGATAAGTTGGCTGCATTGTCTGACCAATGATTAATACATATTTTACATTGCAAAATGCTGATTTCGATTACTTTGAACTCAAACTACTAACTTCATTTTAAAACATTTCTCACTTATTTTTTGCAAATAAATCATCATGTATCATCTCACGTAATTATTTACATACTACAACAATAAATTGTGCTTTTTTTTTCCCCCCAGTTATTTAAATTTACATGCAAGCCATGGTGGCATAGAATGTCGAATGTATGGTGAAATTAAATGTTTCTTACCTCTCCTCATATAAATTTTCTAAGTAGATCGCGATTTTGAGACCACAACGGTCTCATCTTCGCCAAGAAAATGCTACTTAGAAAATTTATATGAGAGGTAAGAAACATTTAATTTCACCATAAATTTAACCTCATAGTGATTAATTCTTATAAAAGTAAAAAAAAAAAAGTCCAATGTTTGTATTAGTATTTCTTTAAAAAATAATAAATACTGACTACCAGAAAATGTATTAAAAGTATATCTATAACACTGGTCAACATGATTTTTGTCTCATGAGTACCAATAGTTGTACTTAATGCAGTTTTTTTATGGTGTTTTCAAATATGTATTCAGAATTTCTCTATCACCCACAGTTTTTTTTTTTAATTTCAATTTCAATTAATGGATTTGAATAATTATTTTTTTAATAAACGTTTTTTCGTCCATTTGTCCATTGTAAAATAAAACCAAATGACCTACCTCAAATGATTTCAGTTATGGAAAAGAGATATCAAGGCAAATGGAATCCTAATATGCTGGCCGATTATTGTTGGACCATCAAGAGGGATGCTCCACAGGCGAAATATAGCAGAAAACCGTCATTACTTACTTTCTAGGTGAGTCCGAATGTTTGAATATTGTGTAGTTACGAATGTAGAAAATATTTAAGTGTTTGAAATTATAAATTCCTGTCTCTCAGAAACCTAGCGTGATGGAGAAAACCCGATATCATATTTGAATTCAGGAGAAAAAATACTATCAGAATCACATTTTTCTTTCTGAGACAAAAAAAAAAAGTTTATTTTTTGTTGCTCAGTGTTACCTTTTATTAGAATACATAAAATATTGTTATATTTGGGAAATGCCACTCCCAGCTTCATTACCTTAATTCTTATCTTGGTTACTCCCAGTTACAGCTACAATGCAATTGGCCAAATTTTGGTTCTAAAAGAATAACACTGGAATTTTCCATCATTAATTGATTTTCTAATTAAATAAAAATAAATATTTTTGGCAATTTATGTTTAATTATTGCTATGTTATTTCTTTTTAAATTATTATGTTAAATTTAATTTATTGGTTACAAGATAACTTGATAGTTTTTTCTTTATAATCCTCACATCCTCCATTACACGATCATGTTTTAGACAGCAGTCCTCATCTACCTATGTCTTTATACTTTTCTTGCTTTGCCATCTTAGCCCATATAAAAAAAGTGATCCCGCTACAACCTTAGGTTAGTATGAACATAAGACTCCCTCATTTCTAGACAATCAGAACTAGATTAAGTTATGTAGGTAGGAAATAACACTACGAGGTTTCAGAATTAAATTAATGTTTTTATTACCTCACCTCATATCCTTTTTCTTCTATACTGTAGTTTCGAAGCTTATCTCCATCTTCAGTAGCTTCTGGTCGACCGGTGTTATGTCATTTCTTGGCGGTTTTCTTCTTACTTCTATCGGTGGACCGATGAACCTCTGGATCAGGTCAAAATTTGCAGGAGTTTCGAAATTCATGAGTTTATCTTTCTTATTTTTTTGGATGTGGATTTTTTCCCAGACTATAAGTTCTTTTTTCAAAAACAAAAAGAACTCGCAGTCTGGGAAAAAATCCACATCCAAAAAAATAAGAAAGATAAACTCATGAATTTCGAAACTCCCACAAATTTTGACCTAATCCAGAGGTTCATCGGTCCACCGATAGAAGTAAGAAGAAAACCACCAAGAAACGACGTAACACCGGTCGACCAGAGGCTACTGAAGATGGAGATAAGCTCCGAAACTGCAGTCTAGAAGAAAAACGATATGAGGTGAGGTAATAAAAAGATTAATTTAATTCTTAAATTAAACCTCATAGTGTTCTTTCCCTGTGAAAGTTAAATACCTATGAGGTTTATTTTAATTTGTTGAGTTGTTTCTTGACTCACCTCATACTACTTAACTCCCTCCGGATCTGCGAGGGAGTTAAGAAGTATGAGGTGAGTCAAGAAACAACAAAATCAGAAAGTCAGCCCTGTGTGACAGCTGCCTTTTCCCCAATAACAAGCATCTGGTATTCATTTCTATTAGAGGTTGAATCGACCCCGTGACATGATGCAACCAATGATTTAGGTCAATTTAAAAATCCAGACCCACCAGGATATATAAATCTCCCTTTATTAATTATTCTTCATTTAGCACTGATATCCCTTCCTGTCAAGGTAACTGTCTCAATAGCCTTTTTTATTGGCATTCTCTTAACATGTATAATTTTATCCTTCTATCTTCCAAATTTTCTTGTAATATAGGTTCAATTTATTCTTAACCTCTTTACAGATTTCATCAGCACTAGTGTTAATGTCACTTCACTTAACACTAGCGTTAAATATGACACTTGTGATTATTTTTTAAGCTGGTTACACAGTTAGATTTAATACGAGTTAGATATGCACTTACAGAGTGTCCCAAATTGATGTATACACTCTTTGAAACATTATTTCTCAGCAACAAAATGAGACAGAAATACAATTTTTGTTGTGTATGATCCACAAAGCACTGGGAAAGCACAGCAACACGTCCATCGATCTTCACGTCTTTATAAACAACAATGGCGGCGAGATTATCATTAGATGAATGAAAGTGGATACTGAAGTGTTATTGGAAAGTGGAGAATGTTGTTGAAGTGCAACGACGTTGGATGGTTGAATTTGGGACACCATCACCAACAAGGGTAACAAGAATCCGAGACAAGTTAGAAGATGATGGAACGGTGACTGCATGACTGCAACAGTACTCTTGTTATCAGTCAAACGTCTCTTTCTTCTGCACCGACCTTTCAACACATCTTGCACCGTTCCATCGTCTTCAAACTTTTTCTCGATCAGTAACAAGTGCTTACCTCACTTGTATCGCAATATACTATAATTGCTAGATTGTGCAGTATGTATGTTGAGAAGGCACCAGATTAAATTTGGTACTGTTGATAGCGATTCATTCATCGGATGGGGAAGTTAAGCCTGGTAGCTCCTTTTGTGCTTTTCAACAGGAATAGACTACATTCTAGAACAGGTTCCACCTTCTCCTTCTCTTCATCATCATCCCTCATACAACACACTTTATACTACACAAACACATAAAGATAAATCATATTTAAAGAGAAAAATTATACGCTCAGACCGGGACTTGAACCCGGGACCCTTGGTTTTCTAGTCCAAGTGCTCTACCATTTGAGCTACCTGAGCAAGTACCGATCTAAACGCAAATCTTTCTCTATATACGTTGTAATTCCCGCCCACCAAATGCTTTGAAGCCTTTGCTTCTATCTTTGCAAATGGCGGCTACTATATTAAGAAGACATATTTGGGAATTATACATTACATTATAAATGCCAGTACGGCTATTTTCGATGTTTTTATTATTAATTTCATACATCTCAATGATGGATAAATCATATTTAAAGAGAAAAATTAGCCGTACTGGCATTTATAATGTAATGTATAATTCCCAAATATGTCTTCTTAATATAGGAGCCGCCATTTGCAAAGATAGAAGCAAAGGCTTCAAAGCATTTGGTGGGCGGGAATTACAACGTATATAGAGAAGGATTTGCGTTTAGATCGGTACTTGCTCAGGTAGCTCAAATGGTAGAGCACTTGGACTAGAAAACCAAGGGTCCCGGGTTCAAGTCCCGGTCTGAGCGTATAATTTTTCTCTTTAAATATGATTTATCCATCATTGAGATGTATGAAATTAATAATAAAAACATCGAACATAAAGATACATTCATCCTAACTCTTCTCTCTACACAATACAAAAATACATTAAAAAACTCCAAGCGCAACAGGCCTAAAAGGCTCTTGGCTGACCATACGGCTGCTGGCCTCACATCCACATATGTTAATCACATAGGTAGATGATCATCTAGCCAGTGTAGGGGGTGACATGTGGTCAGCATGTCAGGTCCCCCAGCTGTTATACCTGGTATTCTCAACCTAGAGTCACTACTTATTGTAGCTACCCAAATGCCTCACGATGCTGGGTGGGCACTGGTCCCATACTGGCCGAAATTCCATGAGAAAAATTTCTTCCCCCATGGAGACTCGAACCAGTGCAAGTACCGTAGCTCTGCGCCAAGGCTTCTTGCCTAAACCACTCGGTTATGGCACAGGACACAAAAATAGATCATATATGCAAACTGCGACATGGGACCCATGGCTTTACTTTCCTTCCAAAAGAAGTTACTCCCAGGATTTTTATGACCTCAAAAATACATTGACTTAAACTTGGTTTGAACCCATCATCCTCAGAACCAGAGGTAAACATAATTCACAAAGACAAATGTGGATTCTGTAAGACTCAACTTAAGATGCATGATTTTTGCCATTAAATACATAAATTTGAAAACAGCAAGACAAAAAAATAATTTACTACTTCTCTCCTGACGCGACAGGCCTAGAAGGCCCTTAGCCTAACAGCTAGCTGCTGACCTCACATTCACATGTATCAATCACAGAGGTAAATGATCATTCAGCCAGTGTAGGGGTGACATGTTGAGTCTCCCAGCCGTTATAGCTGGTTTTCTCAACCTGGAGCCGCTACTTATTGTAGCTAACCAATTGCCTCACGATGCTGGGTGAAATACCATGAGAAAATTTCTTCCCCCATGGAGACTTGAACCAGCACAAGTCCCAAGGCTTCCTGTCTTAACCACTCGGCTATGGCACGGGACAATAATTTACTACAGTATTTATTTTTTTTATTCAATGCCACCACCTTGCCATTTCGACATTCTGGTATTCTCTCCTGGCATGGCATTATTGTAACCTACTTCTGAGGTTGGGGCACATGGAAGACAGAGTTACGCTGCCCCGATGATATATGATAGGTGTTGAATCACCAGGAGAGACCTTAATCCTAAACTTAATGAATATGTTAATGATGGCCAGATGATGTTTGGGGACCATTTGGGCCTTAAAGTTTGCTGACATTTGTCTTAAGATGAGGAAAAAGCCTGAAAAAAACCATCACCCAGGAAACTTGTCCCGACTGAGGATCAAACCCAGGCAGCACGCTACCTTGGACCATAGCGGTGATAATTGGAAACATAATCTACTTACAAGGAAAATGTCGACCATTACATGCCAAAACCTATCTTGAAATTTCTCCCAGATAAGTGTCATGATGTGCTAAAGCAGTGTCCAAAAAAATTATCTGCTGTTTTTAACTGCAAGGCACAGAAATCGAAGCCAGAATCCAGCAATGGCAACTCACTGTGTACAGAGCAGATGCATTCTTTGCATGTGTAAGAACAGAGTGGGACGTGGCTTGGATGGTAAGGTAGTGAGGGTTAATCCAATCTATCAATTCTGGAGTTGCATTACTTCCCTATAATATAAATGAGAGATTTGGTGCCTTGCAGTTAAAAATGACAGTTTTTTTTTTTGGATACAGCCTTAGCACATCACAACGCTTCTCTGGAAGTGATTTCAAGGTAGGTTTTGACATGCAATGATTGGTGATTCCCGTGTTAGATCACGTGGACTATTAAGAATGAATACATTAATAGTGAGTGGAGAACATATTTTTAACGACTCACCTCATATAATTTCAAATTTCTTTGATACCGGTGGTTTCAGACAATATCTTGTCCCTCTTCAGTCATGGCTAGAGTGGAAGCCATGACTGAAGTGGGACAAGATATTGTCTGAAACAGCTGGTATCAAAGAAATTTGAAATTATATGAGGTGAGTCGTTAAAAATATGTTCTCCACTCACTATTAATGATATAACCTCATAATTTTTACTTCCCAATATTAATTTAAATATAAGAATGAATACAATCTGGAAATAATTAAGATAGTATTGTTTATTTTTTATTATTTCACTCACCTCATACTTCATAATTTATAGCAGACCCAGGGTTTCTTCACATAATTCGTGACATTGTCAATGCTGCGTCACGTTCACAACTGACGTCCAACGGCGTGACGCAGCATTGACAATGTCACGAATTACGTGAAGAAACCCTGGGTCTGCTATAAATTATGAAGTATGAGGTGAGTGAAATAATAAAAAATAAACAATATTAAAGAACCTCATAGTGTTATTTCCTATCTACATAACTTAATTAAGATAGTGTCTGCAGTTACCATTGTGTTCTATTATTTTATTTAATGATGGCATATACTGAATCTAAGTATCAATCAATATAATTATATGGATGATATGTTACCTAAAGAATAACTAAGATAGAAGTGTCCTATATTTCCAGACAATTATTTTAAACTGATAGGAAAATCATATTTAAAGAGAAAAATTATACGCTCAGACCGGGACTTGAACCCAGGACCCTTGGTTTTCTAGTCCAAGCGCTCTACCATTTGAGCTACCTGAGCAAGTATATAGAGAAAGATTTGCATTTAGATTGGTACTTGCTCAGGTAGCTCAAATGGTAGAGCGCTTGGACTAGAAAACCAAGGGTCCTGGGTTCAAGTCCCGGTCTGAGCGTATAATTTTTCTCTTTAAATATGATTTATCCATCATTGAGATGTATGAAATTAATAATAAAAACATTGATAGGAAAATATCTAAAAAAAAAAATTCTACTAGGGGATTGGGACAACCAGGAAATGAACATAGGGCTACTGGACAAGAAGAGAAATGTGCCATGGTGTAAAAATATACTTGTTACCTTCATAATTTAAGACAAAATATTATGCTTTACTACTTACATCTGAACTGACATATATTTAGGCAAGTGAGTTGTTTTGGTCATTGTACAGCATTCTTACGGTTTACATTCATTACTAAAATTTTTCATAAGGGCAATTTATGACTAGACTAGGAAAGTAGCAATCTCTTAAATAAAAAAAAATAAAGTACAATATACTCTCCATTAACTGCATACAACAGATTAAACACACATTTTTGTAACATAAATTTTATTAACTTTGTACTTTACAAAGCACCAGCGTCATTAAATAAGACTCAACATTTGGGAGAACATCTACATCCATTCACAACATTATAGAATCATTAACCCTTTCGCTTCAAAAGACCTTCAACTCAGAAGACGAGGTACACTCGCTAAACTCTAGTGTTATATATTTTGTACATCCCTTGGCTGGGTAATCTTTTGTCAATATTTATGAATAGCAGAGGAATGTGTTTTGGTCCTGACCCTTATTGTGATCTCAAGTACCATTATCTGTTGTTCGTTTTTAATGTCAGAATATAGACAATATAATAATAATTAAATGAATCGTGATTTTTTCTTACCTCATACATCTATGTTTCTTTTAACACAGCACTGCAGTATCGGCGACACTTTGTCGTCATCGTCAGCTGTTTTCACGACTGTCAATTTTTTCTCCTTTTTGCCGGTAATTATCTAGACTGCCATCTGGTGTTCTTTTTAAGGAATTCCTCTTCAAACTGCCATCTGGTGTTATATTGAATGAATCATTCCTAAACTGCTATCTGTTGTATTTGAAGAACTTTGTAATCAAACTTGGTTCTTCCGGAATCTCAAAGTTCATAGTTCTAGTATGGTTTTTTTGAATATATGTTTTTTCCCAAACTGTTAAATCCAAAGGTTTAGATAGATGTTTTAAAATTTTTGCTTCTTTTTCAATCCTATAAAAGAACACCAGATGGCAGTCTAGATAATTACCGGCAAAAAGGAGAAAAAATTGACAGTCGTGAAAACAGCTGACGATGACGACAAAGTGTCGCCGATACTGCAGTGCTGTGTTTAAAGAAACATAGATGTATGAGGTAAGAAAAAATCACGATTCATTTAATTATTATTAATTGAACCTCATAATGTTAAAAATTCCCAAATTTAATATATAAATAGACAATATAGTTTACTGTAACTTAAATCCGGTTTGTGGGGATTAGAATTGAGTATTTAAACCTGAAGCGAATGGGTTAATTTCTAAATTCCAGGGAAGAGAAATTTAATATGCAATTTCTTTGGAGAAAGAAGAAAAAAAAAAGTGAGAGAGAGAAGATGATGAGGGAGTAGGGGTCAATTATGCAGGCCTGATAACTTAAAAGATCATCAGTCTTTACTATTGATGATGGAGCAGAGATGCTGTGACACATGTCTTACAAGAAACAATGAAATACGAGGTAAGATGACAGCATACTCAACTTATTTATTAAACTGTACATTATTTTTTATTTACATATAACATCTTATGGTGGGATAAGCATATTTGGAAAGACACAAAAAAAATATATTGGTAAAACATTGGTGGAATCTGTTGCAATGTATGGAAGTGAGGTATGGACAATCAATAAGTACTACAAGAATAGACTAATAGCTCTAGAAATGGATTATTTATGCAGAAGTGCCAGAAAGTCTAAATTAGAACATGTCACAAATAAGGAAATTAGAAACATAATGGAAGCAGAAGAAAGTATAATTGAAAGAACTGACGAGAAGGAATTAAAGTGGTTAGGACATGTTTTAAGAATGGAAGATGAATGATGGCCGAAGCAACTATATGAATGGCATCCGAACAGAAAGAAGAAAAGAGGGAGACCAAAGTTAACATGGAAGGAAAACATGACGACAGTAATGCAGGCTAGAGGGCCAAGCATCGAAGATGCCGAAGATCGTAGGCTTTGGAGGTTTGGCATGAGAAGATGGCAGCAGCTGTAAAAACCCAAAGATAGATAGATAGACATATAACATCTCTCTCGCAGAAAATAGAGAGTATATTGTAGATATGAATCAGAGACTTGATTCCTTTTTGTCATATTTTTATTTTATGAAAGAAAAATTACGTTCAAACCGTGAGTCGAACCCAGGATCTCTGACTCTGTACGTCAGTGTGATAACCGTTATGTCATTCAAACTTCCGATAGCAACGTCAAATTTCTTTCCACTTGTACAATTCTCCTTTCATCTGAAGGCTGATTGCCATCGCTATCAACAACGCCATCTGATGACTTCTACTCAAAGTATTTTTTATTGAGAATTTAAACATTACTTTTAAGCAGTAAAGCTTCATTAATTAATTAATTATATTTGAGTTGTGTTTTTTGACTCACCTCATATTTCTTGATTTTTATGCAGACCGGTTGAGAAAATTTACGTATGCAAGAAGAGGGAGAGAACCATGAATTTTGAAATTCCTGGTGAAAGGGAGAGGGGTTTAATTTGGAAGTTTATCGGTCAACCAACAGAGGGCACAGAAATTAATTTACAGGAGGGACAACCACGGAAAACAGTTGTGATGCATGGAGAATGTTGCACAGATAGCAATGAAACCGGTCTGCATAAAAATCCAGAAATATGAGGTGAGTCAAAAAACACAACTCAAATATAATTAAAATAAACCTCAGTGTTATTTCCCACACATATATTCAATTCAGTAAAGCTTCATATTTTGATGTTATATTTTAAATTAAAGGCATTACTTTTAAGTGATAAGGCTTCTTAATTTGATGTTACTTTAATTTAAAATATAACAAACAGGGTTCTTCATTTATAACCTAACAGGCACACAGGCAAAACGTCATGTCCCCATTAGGTTATAAATGAAGAACTCTGTATAAAGTAATGTATTCCCACTACAGGCCTCAGGAGACCCTTGGGGTAGTGGGAGGTTAAGGCTCCCACTATTTCTAGACAATCGGCACTTGATGTCAGCCGGGTTGTCAGCCCTGCGTGACAGCAGCCTTTACCCCAGAACAAGCATCTGGTACTATTTTTCCATTAGAGGCTGAGTCAATCCCAGAGCCATAGTGCCGCCAGAAGGTTTGGGTCAGTTTAAAAGTCCTGACCCCACCGGGACTTGAACCCTCGACCTTCCGGCTTGTAGCGCAGTGCCTTAACCACTACCCTACGGCGTACCCCTAACTCTGTATATGTGTAATTATATTAAAAACATCTTCTTCTTCCTTCCTTCCAAGTATTAGGCCAAGGCCTGTTACTATCCTATAGAAAATTTTCCCTCCAGCATTTCATAGGACGGCCCAGAGATCTTCGTCCTCTTGGTATATAATTATAAACAGCTTTGGGGATCCGATTTGAACTCATTCTTTCAACATGGTGTTTCCAATTTAGTTGGTACTATTTAATATATTCCAAAATTGGCATAGTCCTCAATTCTTTTAAGATATCGGTGATCCTTTTCCGATCCCATCTGGTGTAACCCGCTGTTCTGCGCATGAATCTCATTTCATAAACTGTTATTTTGCTTTCATGTTGTCTTTTTAGTGTCCATGCTTCACTACCATAGGTCAACACTGGTCTAGCCAAAGTGTTATATAAACGTAATCTGGTGTTTTTTGTAAAAGGGATGGTTTCATAACTTGATTAATAATTCCTAAACTTTATTTAAAATATAACATATAATATCAAAATATGAAGCTTTACCTCTTAAAAGTAATGTTTAAACTCTCAATAAAAAATGGTTCAAATAGAAGTCAGATGGTATTGTTGATAGCGATGGCTATCGACCTTTGGATGAAAGGAGAATTATGTAAGTGGAAAGAATTTTTGACATTCATATCAGAGTTCAAATAGCGTAATGGTTAACATACAGATGCGCAGAATCAGATATCCGGGGGTTCGACTCCCGGTTCAAACATAATTTTTCTTTCTAAAATAAAACTATATCCAATTCTGGAAAGTGTGAATTCAAAATATAATATCAAAAAATCCTTTTTGTCAATTAAGCAATAAAATTTCATAAACTACAAAAATTAGTTTTAACCGATAATATTTATACAGTAGTGTATTTCCACTGTTAGTTAAATTGTAACTAATTATAACCAAAACCTCATTTCATGAGGAATTTTAAATTTTTTTTAATAATAGGTTAAGCAAAGCACTTTACTTACATATCAGGCCTACCAGTATCTTACTAAAATTTCTTTCTTCTCTCGATTTTTCACTCTAAATGCGTGAGGTGCCTCTACTGTGGTAAATATTAATACTTACCATGTTTGTGCCACCATAAGATCAACACATTGATGTTCAAAACAACTTTATGTTACAATAAAAGTAACACAAGAATTTGTATAACAAATTAAATAAAAAAAGTCACATTTTCAGATCCTATAAAAGGAAAAATGTTCTACGTGTTCGACTGCTTTAAAGTCCATTCTTTTCATTGTTCGTGGATGTTGAAAAGCTTTGCTACTTCATTTAGATCTGCATATTTTCTTTCATCTTTGAGCACCTACAATAAGAACAATGTAACATTTAAATCATATATAGTGGAATGCTGATAATATTTTATTTTAATGTGTAATTCATTCCTTACCTGTCTCGCCACAGACATACGATTAAATACATTCCACATAACAATTCCAACAACTGAGTCTTCACGAAGATAAAAGACGACACCTTTACCATAATCTTCTCCTGTTTTAGGCATGTCCGGGGTTGATGTGGCTGGAGAGACTGGTTCAGCATTCTGTAATATTATATTATTTACCATACAATAAAAATCCTTATATTATATATGATATGATACAAGGTTTCAAGAATTTTCGGCTGATGTCCATTAGTTGGCAGACACAATTCTACACTTACATTCTTATGCCACTGATGCACTAAACACTTGTAAACACGTTTCATACTATTTTAAACATTTTGGAACCATTTTATAAACATTTCTTACAATTAACCTTTTTTTATATAGGAATTATCACTGTGAGGTTCAATTCAATATTAAATTAAAAGATTCTTACCTCTCCTCACATTATTCTGTTAAGTAGATCGCGATTTCAGGCCTATAGCAGGCCCATCTTCAGTACACTTTCAAAAAGTTTAATATAAGATTAGCACCTAAGAATGAATACAGCCTTAATAGGATAATTAAAACCAACAAAAATGGAAAAATTGAAGAAGAAAATAAATCAGGAATTTATCAGATCAAATGTAAAGATTGTGACAAAATTTATATAGGAAAAACGAAAAGAAATTTGAAAACAAGGGTGAAGGAACATCTTAGAAATGTCAAAAATGGAGAATTGGAAAAGTCAGCAGTAGCTGCTCATGCTTGGTACGAAAAACATCGAATTGAATCAAAAGCTAGTCTAATTAAACAAATAGAGACACCTAAGGAACTTACAGTTTGGGAAAAGATCCACATTCAGAAAAACAAAGGAAAACTTATGAACTTCGAAGTTCCCGCAAATTTTGACCTTATCAAGAGGTTCATCGGTCCACCAACAGAGGGAAGAAGAAGTGGTTCTTCCGAGCGACATAACACCGGTCAACAACAGTGTACTGAAGATGGGCCTGCTATAGGCCTGAAATCGCGATCTACTTAACAGAATAATGTGAGGAGAGGTAAGAATCTTTTAATTTAATATTTCTTACAATTTTTAAATATTTATAAATGATGCGAAATTTGTGCATCGGGTTCTAGAGATGCAAAAATGCTTCATGTAACATCCACTAGGTGACTCTCAAATCGGAGTTACCAACATTTGAAATAATTTCAAACCATATTTAGTGTTAGTGTACGTAAAATTAGTTTATAGTTTATTAAATGATACACATGTAAATTATTTTGTTAGGATAGGAAATGGGAAGTTGGTTTACATCCACTTTATTTTAACATTTGGGAATAAATAATATGTATGTAAATTGTTTTCTTTGGTTAGGAAATGGCAAGTTAGTTTACGTCCATTTTATTAGCATTTGGGAATTTATTACCAAAGTTGGTAACACCGACTGCAGAGCCATCTACTGGAGGCTACATTAACCATTACAGCAACTTGTGCATGCACACTGCGGTTCTGTGGAACTTAGAAGAATTTGTGTCTGCCAAATACTGGACTTTTTCCGAATTTTCTTCTTCCTTCCAAGTATTAGGCCAAGGCCTGTTACGATCCTATAGAAAATTTTCCCTCCAGCGTCTTCCGGAAAATTCTCGTATAAGACTTGAAAGCATAATAATAGTCCCTTTGATTGGTTGCTGGCCAAAGGAAGGCAAGACCAGTGATGGGGCTGCCATCTTATAGCCTCTGGTCAGGCTTTTCTGGAGAAGAAAAGAAAATAAAAGGAAAGAAGAAATGGAAGAAAGGAAAGACTCCCTAGCCCTCGGAAGCCCTAATAGCGTCGGGGTCGAAAAGACAAGAGTTAACCAAGAGAGGTTAGATAGTAAAGTTAAAAGAGTGCAAAACACAAGTAAGTGGAAGAAATGTTTTGCTCAGCTTGGGCACCTTGTGGTCGCCATCCACATATCCCCTAGATGAGGACCCCTGAGGGGTCCGAATTTTCTAATAATAAATATTGAGTAAAATAATAAATGAAAAAAGATTAATCAGACTGCCTAGAAAAGGTTCTGCCCCTTCCAATTTTAATGGTCCTCTACTCTGAAAATCAACAAGACCTGCTAACTTATGCTCTACTGGGTTTAAACCACAGTCTAGCAGTATATTTTTCTCTTCAAATACTATTTTTTTCATCAATATTTAAATGAACTGACACTGAGGTTTATTTTAATTAGTAATAAAGTTAGAATTTAGCACCTCACTTCAAAATTGTAGATATCTCGAAAACTAGTTTCATTACTTCTTTGTACCATCTTCAGCTCTAGCTTAGAGCTGAAGAAGGAACAAAGAAGATCGAAACTAGTCTTTCAGAAATCTACAATTATGAGGTGAGATGTTAAATTCTAACTTCTTCTTCTTCCTTCCAAGTATTAGGCCAAGGCCTGTTACGATCCTATAGAAAATTTTCCCTCCAGCGTTTCATAGGACGGCCCAGTGATCTTCGTCCTCTTGGTATATAATTATAAACAGCTTTGGGGATCCGATTTGAACTCATTCTTTCAACATGGTGTTTCCAATTTAGTTGGTACTGTTTAATATATTCCAAAATTGGCGTAGTCTTCAATTCTTTTAAGATATCGGTGTTCCTTTTCCGATCCCATCTGGTGTAACCCGCTGTTCTGCGCATGAATCTCATTTCACAAGCCGTTATTCTGCTTTCATGTTGTTTTTTTAGTGTCCATGCTTCACTACCATAGGTCAACACTGGTCTAGCCAAAGTGTTATATAAACGTAATCTGGTGTTTTTTTGTACAAGGGATGGTTTCATAACTTGATTAATAATTCCTAAACTTTTATTATAACTAGTAACTTTTTCAGGGATATCCTTTTCATTCCAGATAGAGAGATAATATCCAAGATATTTAAATTGATTAGAAGACTTGAAAGCATAATAATAGTCCCTTCGATTGGTTGCTGGCCAAAGGAAGGCAAGACCAGTGATGGGGCTGCCATCTTATAGCCTCTGGTCAGGCATTTCTGGAGAAGAAAATAAAGGAAAGAAGAAATGGAAGAAAGGAAAGACTCCCTAGCCCTTGGATGCCCTAATAGCGTCGGGATCGAAAAAAACATGAGTTAACCAAGAGAGGTTAGATAGTATAGTTAAAAAAGTGTAAAACACAAGTAAGTGGAAGAAATGTTTTGCTCAGCTTGGGCACCTTGTGGTCGCCATCCATATATCCCCTAGATGAGGACCCCTGAGGTGATTTGTTAAATTCTAACTCTATTATTAATTAATACAAAGACTAGCTGACATTGGTGGTTCAATTCAAATAATCAGAATGTGGTTGAAAATAAGAATGATGACCTCTGAAACATATATATATATAGCTAAAAAGACATTTTATGAGGTGACATGTAAAATTTCCAATTTAATTTTAAATTTCATCACATTATTCAAGTTACTGGTTAATTTGTATAAATCTATAAAAATAATAAAAACTTACTGCTTCAGTTGTTGCTCTATTTCCTTCATCTGTTGCTGCAACCACAGCTTTGGGAGTATCTTTTTCTGTAGCTTTACAAAACACTCCTACTGTAGGAAGAGAAGAATCTACAATACCAATGGCCTCATACCCAACATCTGGTCCCAAATCTGACCAAAACATTGATTGATGTAAATAAGGTTTTCCTAAAATAGATAAAAATGAATACATAAATAAATTACGATAATAATTGAGTTTGTATTTTTAACATTCTTATCTCATATGTGTGTTTTGTTGGATGGTCGTTTTGAAGCTTATTACTCCATCTTCAGCTTGTCACAAACTGTTTTTCTTTTCTTCAAGTTGTCAGCCCTGGATCTGTGTTCCAAAGAACTTGGTAATGAGGTTCCTTTCTCCGGTAATTTCAAAGTTCATAATTATCTCCTTGTTCATCTGTATATAGATTTTTTCCCATATTGTGAGTTCATTGGTATTTTCTAACTGTTTTAATAATTTTGTATTATATCTATTTTGTGTTTTTTCTGTGAGCTGCTACTGCAGATTTTTCTACTTCTCCCTTTTTTTACATTTATTATGTGTTCATTGGTATTTTCTAACTGTTTTAATAATTTTGTATTATATCTATTTTGTGTTTTTTCTGTGAGCTGCTACTGCAGATTTTTCTACTTCTCCCTTTTTTTACATTTATTATGTGTTCTTTAGTTCTAATGTTTAAATTTCTCTTTGTTTTCCCTATGTATACTTTTATCACATTCTGCACATTTTATTTGATATATTACTGATATTTTATTATCTTCAATTTTTTTTATTTTTGTTGGTTTTCATAAGTTTTTTTTAAACTATAGTCATTCTCATAATGATACTTCCTAATGATTTTAAAATTATGATAAATTTATCAATGAAAAATTAACACTCATTACCAGTTATGACAGAACACTATGATGTTTTATGTAATGAATATTACACAAATAGTAAGTACCTGCACCAGTCATGTTCTCCCCTGCAAGCCGACCAGATACAACTGCATGATCATGATGTTCTACACGTCGGCGACCCAGTTTTATATCATAGAAACATGTACAATCTCCAGCCTAAGACAAAACAGAAATTAAAAGTTTACAAAAAAATAAATAAATATTTTTGTTAATAGTGAGTGGAGAATATATTTTTATCGACTCACCTCATATGATTTCAAATTTCTTTGATACTGTAGGTTTCAGACAATATCATGTCCCTCTTCAGTCATGGCTTCCACTGATGAAATTCTGTGATTGTTGATTTCTCTAATGACATCACCTCTTGTGCTGCCATCTTTCATTGGGATTATAAACTTTGTAATTAAATTTTTATCCACCGGAATATCGAAATTCAAATATCGTTATTTATTCTTCTGATTGAAAATTGACAATTTGGGAAATGATATTCATTCAGAGGAATAAATATCTGATTTTTATGTTTCTAAAACGTCATAATGTTAAAATTCCCAAGTTTATTATATATTGAAAGAATGTAATTATAAAATAATCCAATATATTTACCATCCAAAGATTTGTTCTAGCCATAAGTTCAGCATTGACAAGAAAACCACCATATTCTGGATCTACTTCCAAACCAGAAGACTCTGCCAAGTCAGTATTAGGTTTGACGCCCACTGCTACAACTACCTGATCTGCAATTACCTAAAATAAATGTAGATGCCATATTATTATTTTTCCAATTACAATTTTAGAACTAGGCTACATACAATAGAATATTACACAATCTTTATGTGAAGAAAAAAAAAGTGATCCCACAACAGGCCTCAGGAGGCCTTTGGGGTAGTAGGAGGTTAAGGCTCCCACTTTTTCTAGACAATCGGCACTTGATGTCAGCCGGGTTTTCAGCCCTGCGTGACGGCCGCCTTTACCCCAGAACAAGCGTCTGGTACTCATTTCTGTAAGAGGCTGAGTCGACCCCAGGGCCATAGTGCCGCCAGAGGGTTTGGGTCAGTTTAAAAATCCTGACCCCAACGGGACTTGAACCCTCGACCCTCCGGCTTGTAGCTCAGTGCCTTAACCACTACGCTACGGCGTGCCCCATCTTTATGTGAAACCAGATCTAATAACAACATGATGAAACATATTTGAAGAGAAAAATTATACGCTCAGACCGGGACTTGAACCCGGGACCCTTGGTTTTCTAGTCCAAGTGCTCTACCATTTGAGCTACCTGAGCAAGTACCGATCTAAACGCAAATTTTTCTCTATATACGTTGTAATTCCCGCCCACCAAATGCTTTGAAGCCTTTGCTTCTATCTTTGCAAATGGCGGCTCCTATATTAAGAAGACATATTTGGGAATTATACATTACATTATAAATGCCATTATAATTTTTCTCTTCAAATATGATTTATCCATCATTGAGATGTATGAAATTAATAATAAGAACATCAAAAAAAGCCGTACTGGCATTTATAATGTAATGTATAATTCCCAAATATGTCTTCTTAATATAGGAGCCGCCATTTGCAAAGATAGAAGCAAAGGCTTCAAAGCATTTGGTGGGCGGGAATTACAACGTATATAGAGAAAAATTTGCATTTAGATCAGTACTTGCTCAGGTAGCTCAAATGGTAGAGCACTTGGACTAGAAAAACCAAGGGTCCCGGGTTCAAGTCCCGGTCTGAGCATATAATTTTTCTCTTCAAATATGATTTATCCATCATTGAGATGTATGAAATATGATGAAAGTTAAAATTAAATTGTACCTGTTGGTAAGTGCCGTCGTCCTCAACTTTGTTAAAATATTGTATATAAAATTAACTGGAGCGCTTTTGGAAGTTATCTTCCATCAAACTTTTGTCAGTTGCTGCTACAAACAGTTGGAGTATACATCACCGTACACAACAAGTAGCGGAAACTCAACCTGCAGAAGATGGAAGATAACTTCCAAAAGCGCTCCAGTTAATTTTATATACAATATTTTAACAAAGTTGAGGACAACAGCACCTACCAACAGGTACAATTTAATTTTTAACTTTCATCATATGACTTCACTTCAACGGAATTTGATATGAATTTGACTAGTATTGGTAATAACAACAGTTAAATCACATAGGCTGCGATGGGTAGGACATGTGACATGAATAGGGAATGAAGGGGGTCATAGAAACTTCTGTTAGGAAAACCAGAGGGAAAGCCTTCAGTAGGTAGGCCGAGAATGAGATGAAAGAAAAATTACCATGATTTGAAGGAGGTGAATTATATAGGGAATGAATGGAAAACATTAGCTCAATATAGGGATGTATGGAGAGCTTATGTCCATGTGGCCATAAACTCCAGGTTTTATAGTGCCAGTGAATGAGTTATAGTCTAGCTGCCTGGTATCCGGCCCTGACATTTAGGTTGTACGAGGAGTAAAGGGAGAAACTCGCCCTCTACTGCCAATAAGGAAATGGTTGAAGTGAGAGTGGACATCTGCCACAACCAATCACTGCTCTTGACGCTGCTAGTATGGTATGAAATTGCTGCGATGTTGTCGGCTGTATTTCTGCTAATCACGTTGCTTCAGTTGTACATAAAGTGGCCCCTCCCACTGAATATCTATATTGGCACCACTGTCATGAAAATGTCAAGAGCCAGAACTCGGCAGCTGGACTATAGTCAGTTAATTAGTGTTACTTCCTATCAATTCTAATTAATATCTACAGTTATTTAAAGTAAATATTTTCTCAAATATAATTAGAAATACCTTTTCTCCATTACTGAGTGAAAGTATCAGCTTCTTCTTCCCCATCTCAACTTCCTCTACTTCTGTATTATTTACAACTATTACACCTTCATTTTGTACTTTTTTTGTTGTCCATGTACTCAAATATTCAGGTAACACTTTGCCCATATTACCCGACTCTCTGAATATTTGATAAATTTTGCAATTAGTTTGACGTGCTGAAAGATAAAAAAAAAAAGATAAATCATTTCAAAATACAAATTGATTTACATATAGACAAACAAATTATGTCAACACTTCTTCATCCACACAAAATCTTAGGGCCACATGCAAATACATTAGTCTCTGGTGAGCTGAGTTTTCCGTGAGAACCTGCAAAGTTCGAATTAGCGAGTCGCTGACTGGTCATGCATGAAAGTAGTTTTTTCCCTAATATTGGCAAGAAATTACCCAGAATTCTCAGCGATAAAACCACTTCCGTTATTTTCGTCTGCTAGAGGAATGCATTTACGCTTGTGTCCCGCAAATAATACCACATACGTTGACATCTGAATCGCGTGATATTATGCCGATTCTCCTGTTCTTCCAGTTGAATTCTTTGGTAGACTCTATCAAATTCCTCTTCTCCACATATACCAAAAACATGATCGAAGTCTTCAAGGTTCGACATCTTGGATAAAGCAGCAAGGTTTCAAAATACATCGGTTACCATCGGGTTGCTCATGATTCGTTCTCTGCAAAGTCAGCTCACCAGGTAGCTTAGGAATTTCGACAATTATTATCGTATGAACAGATTTTTGAGTATGCAAAAACATCTTTGGATGCATCTTTCTCAGCATAGATACGACCCTTAGTCCTGTTACAATCTCACCGATGAATTTTGTATCCAGTTCTTCTTTGGATGGCCCAGAGATCTCATCTATGTTTTATTTAACGCTTTTTAATAGCCCAGGCTATTAACATTACAATTCACATCCTGGTGTGAAAAGGACAACAACTTTTGTTCAGAGATCTCTTATTTCAGGCTTAGAAGTTATTTTAGGTGTCATAAATCTGACATTAGAACCCATGACTTTCTTCTTCTTGTAATCTTATAAGCCCATGTTTCCCTTAACAGAGATTTAGGCGCTCTCCCCCTACAGAGAAGAATTTGAACCATACTAATTTACACTTATTTTCGTATAGATGTCATTTGAGTGGTCCATGGTCAGCGTTCCCCCTCATACTGACATCTAGGAAACCAAGGTAGTACTAGGATGGGAAAATTCATTAAATTTTGCTTAGAGGCCTTTCATTCAGGCTTAAGGATCTTTTACGAGCCTGAAAATCTTCAGACTCGGGACCCATAGCTTAAAGTCCCTCCTGGAGGACTTGCTCCTTGGATTTTTCCATCATAAAAAAATCAATCGACCCCGGCCGGGTTTGAACCTGTGACCCTCGGGACCAGAGGCAAGGAGCATAACCACTAGACCACCGCGGCTGATGACTTTACTATTTTAAATAAAGTCATAATCAGTTTTTATGCCCTAAAAATCTACTTACCCTAACTAGACATGAACCGACAAACTATCTAGTCCACAGTTTGATTCTTTGCTATCTGATATTTCTATTTCTCCATTTTTAACATTTCTAAGGTGTTCTTCAATCTTGTATTCAAGTTCCTTTTTGTTTTTCTTATGTATATTTTTTCACAATCGTTACAATCAATTTGATAAATCCCTGATTTGTTACCATCATCAATCTTTTCTTTTTTGTTGGTTGTAATTAATTTATTTAAACTGTAATCATTTTTTGGTCTAATTTAATGTTAAATTTGCTGATTTTTTAAAAATTTATTAAATACTAAAGGATGGTAAGTAAATTTCTTGAATTTTTACCAATTTCTTTATCTGTCTGAAGAGTACTTTCGTTTATCACTTTTTGTTTTTTGAATTTATTTATTTTCTTATATTTTTCTCTTCAAATATAATTTATCATAATTATTATGAGTTATTTTGACTCCCTCATATATTTTTAATATTCTTGCAGACTATAGATAGTATTGCATCGACAATTCACATAAATCTACAGTCTGCAAGAATATCAAAAAAATATGAGATGAATCAAAATAACTAACCCATAATAATTAAAAGTAACCTCATTGTGTAATTTCCTACAAATATTAAATAATTTATTCTTCTTGAAGAAATTATGTAGAGTGATATTTACAAATGCTTTTGTAATACAGATCAAAATAGTATGATAAATATGAAAATCAAATAACACTACGTTTTATTTTTATTTAATTAATGAAATAGTATGAACTTTTTCTTACTAAGAGAGAACATAATTTAAATTTCTACTCACTTTGTCTTGCCAAAGCACAAGCTAACTCACTTCCAAGAAAACCACCACCAACTATGGCAATAGACGTTGCTCCATTTTGTATTATATCATAAAGCTCTTCAAAATCAAATATTCCTCTGTATAATGTTACTTTCTCTTTAATAACATCTGAGGCTTCTTCGAATACAGGAAGGTTTTGAGGAGTAGCACCTGAAAATTTTTTAAGTTAATAACACAGCTCTACAAAAAAAATTTTTTTTCTTGCCCTGGATATCTCAGCGAATTTCTATGCTTTCAAGTGCACAGTTTACGAATATATTCATGAAAGTGCTGAATATGCTCTAGTTTCTATGATTTTTGCGTATCTTATATCTTAAACAGTAAACAGCTTGTTACTAATAAAATTTATGTTTCCAGTCATGATTTGAGTTCTGCGCATTTTTTTTGTGTATACAAACATCATGTGATCCCCACTCTCACAACTCTCACTCCGCACATCGGCCGTGATCTCAGTTATTTGACAAAATTAAAGTATTCACGATGTGCATCTGGATATAATAAAACAATTCGTCAAAGCATTGGACAAGGAAGGAAAATGTTTCAAATTGTAGAACATTTCCTAAGCTCAGTACGGAAAAATTAAAAGGCGGAATATTTGATGGTCTTCAAATTCGGCAATTGATGAAAGATGCAAAAAGCTTGGAAGAGTTTTGTATTGGTAGTAGAAAATTTCCTAGGTAACTATAAAGCACAAAATTATAAAGAAATTGTGCAAAACATGTTGATAAGCTTCAAGATTGTAGGAGCAAACATGAGTATAAAGTTACACTTTCTCCACTGTCACCTGGATAGATTTCCGGATAATTTAGGAAATTATAGCAACAAACAGGGAGTGCGCTTTCACTAGGATCTAAAAGTAATGGAGGAAAGGTATCAGGGTAGATGGGACCGTCACTTGATGGCAGAATACTGCTGGTCTTTAAAAAGAGATTGTCCCCTAAAAATTATAGAAGAAAATCTTATAAAAGGCGTTTCACTGAAGTATAACATGGGTTTTCGATATTTTTCTTTCTATTTACGTCAGTGCATACTAATTTTTCAAAAAAACAATTGACATTATAAATATATCTTATATTTTTTTCATATTTGTTGTGTAAAATGAAAATAAAGATTTAAAAAAAAACCAGAGCAAATCTTCCAAAATCATTGATACTTTCATGAATTGTGAGCATAAATATATCCGAAATTAATCTTATATCAAGGGCAACAAAACCACCGTTGACCAGTGTAATAGGTAATAAATTATATACAAATTACCCCCTATCAATCAGAACACACTATATATACAACTAAAAATACATAATGATAAAGAAAAAATTATGCGGTTAACTATTTATTCTTATTCTTCTTTAACAGTCCCTCGTTGCCACTACAGCATAGTGGAAGCTTTCAGTAAACCCTTCCATCTCTTTTCATCATTAACTATAGCCTAGAGCTCTCTCATATTCTTTCCTCATGCTCATGCAATGTCTTCTATCTGATTTTCCCATGTATTTCTCAATCGCTCTCTTGGCCTCTTTTCATCTACTTTCACTTCTAAAAACTGTTGTGGTTTCCTCTCTTCATTTATTCAGGGTATATATCCAAACCATTTCATTTAGTGCCTCTGTGCCGTAAAACTTACTGCCATGACACAATATTTATCCTCTGTGATGGTGAAAGACTATATTTGGTGCTCTTTCCTCTCCTTTCTTATCCCTTCCTCTTTTCCCTCCTTACATCATCGGCGTGATTATATATGCACCGAGACTTATGTCCAGGAAGCAAAGTCAAGATTCATTAACAGTCGCAAGTAAAGTTTCGTTCCGGGAATATCGCCGGGGATCTAGGCAAGATCCCTGGCCGAGGACTGTTCAGTTTTAAGTTTAGAAGAAGGTGTTATTCACATTCAGTACCGTAAACCAGTTAAGGCGTTTAAAGAGACTATCGTGTATGCGGCCGTCGGTCAGTTAACTCGTTTTAAAGTGGGCACGAACAAACCACGTTTATATTCAGTGCCTAAATATTGTGTTGACTTAGTAATGTCTTGGAGATCATAGATAGCACGTAAATGTACATTTTCTATTCCGTTTGACACGTTTAACCTTGGTGAATCCCCTTTTAATTTTAAAACAAACAAGACATGGAATTCGTTCACCCAAACTTGCTTCCAGGCTCCAATGCAGTCGTATATGTTTCTCATTACCGTGCTGTTGTTTGTGCGTGAGTGAAACCATGGCGAAAGAAAAATATCTCACTGAAGAAGAATTAGTGAATATTTTGTATAATGATGATTCAGGTGATGAACTGATTCCTGAATTAGAAGATTCACAAAGTGAAAGTGAAGATGAACTTCCACTTCCTGAAATTGATATGCCGATACCACGTGATGTCAATCACCCAAGTTATTTCACCATCAAATCCTACTAGGATATTTCCTTTAGGTATGTACAAAATTTGAATTTTCTAGGACTAATAGTTTGTGAATAATGGTCCATTTTCTGAAGTGCCACGAAAAGGGTAGCAAATGGCTGGCCTGTAGGTTTAAATGCCCTGCTCAGTGCCTGGTACTGAATGTGTTTTTAGAAGAATATTATTGTTTGGGATGAATGAGGACATTGAGCCTGAGAGTGAAAATATGTAAACTTCTGTTACTGTTCTTAAACTATATTGCCGACTGTTCATTTTAATATGAATTTTGTCAGTATTGAAAATGCATTTTCTATAACTGTTCAGGTTTCCCAGAAAATAAAATTTTAATTTTGTTTATATTATACAAATCTGAATCTGTGATGTGTCCCATTGTACTCCAATTAGCAGAACACAGATTTTAGGAAAATATTCTATTTTAAATAAAAGGTTAAAATATGAGGCAGGGAAAAAAATAAGTTTTTTTTACATATACCAAAATATACTAACTGTAAAAATTTGGCATCCATTTACAACCTTACATGCAAGGAAAAAATATAAAAATCACAAAAAAAGATAGAACAATTTTTTATGTGAATTCAATTAAATTTTATAAGTATAATTTACCTGTAGCAATAAGGCACTTCTCGTAAGATATCTCTGTATCATCTTCGAGGATAGCTTTTTTTCCATAGATATCAAGTTTTTTAATTGTCCAACCACGAGCAACTGCCACTCCTCCATTGGGTTGGTCTAATAACTTATTACAGTCAACATAAAAGTCGTCTGGTTCATAAAATAAACTGAAAAATACAAATATATTCATTTATTTATGAATAATTAAAAAAATTGTTTATTTTTTTATTATTTCACTCACCTCATACTTCATAGCAGACCCAGGGTTTATTCACATATTTTGTGACATTTTCAATGCTGTGTCACATTCACAACTGACGTCCAAAGGCCTTGTATCCTGCAGACTGACCTCTGCGCCATCTGGTGGCCGACCAAAGAATTTCCAAATCAGTCCTCTATCCTTATAACCGGGTATTTCAAAATTCATAGTTGTATTTTCATTCTTGCATATGTAAATTTTTTCCCATATGCAAGAATGAAAATACAACTATGAATTTTGAAATACCCGGTTATAAGGATAGAGGACTGATTTGGAAATTCTTCGGTCGGCCACCAGATGGCGCGGAGGTCAGTCTGCAGGATACAAGACCGTTGGACGTCAGTTGTGAACGTGACACAGCATTGAAAATGTCACAAAATATGTGAAGAAACCCTGAGTCTGCTATGAAGTATGAAGTATGAGGTGAGTGAAATAATAAAAAATAAACAATATTAAAAAACCTCATAGTGTTATTTCCTATCTACATAACTTAATTAAAAAAATCTTTATCTTACAAGGAATCTATCATCCACTGCATCCTGAAACCTATAGTAGAGCCACGATTATCTGAGGTGATGTGGACCGAGAGTACCTCGGACAATCAAAAACTTAGATAATACGGACTCTGTCACAAATCGAGAGGAAATGTATGGTAAACTGGTGAAATTAATGAAAATGTGATGTGAAAAAAAGGCATCTACTGTATTATGAAATAAAAAAAGACACACAGTACATGCAATTCATGTTCCAGTTAAAGTTATTTCTTCAAAAAGTCCATTAGTGTTTTCTGTTTAATGAAAATCACTCGCTTCTTCGCAATTGTTGCAGCAGTAGAAGGTCTGTTGAAGTTCTCTGACTGATACTTTAGGTATTGGATGGCCTTTCCAGAACAATTTGCCATTATCTATTCCATCTAACTCTTGAATTGGCAGTTTGCGATCAGGAGGGAGCAACCTACAGGATCGCCAATTGCCAATTCAACAGTTACATGGAACTGACAATGATACTTAGCTTATCGAAACTATAGTCTTCAAGAAATCTACAATTATTAGGTGAGTCGTGAAAATCTAACTTTATTTTTTAAATTAAACCTTAGTTATATCAGAAGACAAAAATACACACTCAGACTGGGATTTGAACCAGGACCTTTTGCTTTCTACATAAATGCTCTACCAACTGAGCTATCTGGAAAACTCCAATCTAAACGCAAATTTTTCTCTTATATACACTGTTAATTCCCGAGTGCCAAATGCTATGAAACCATTGCTTTGTTCATAAGAGAAAAACTTGAGTTTAGATTGGAGTTTCTCAGATAGCTCAGTTGGAATAGCATTTGATAGATCCTGGGTTCAAACCCTAGTCTGAGCGTATATTTGTATATTTTTCTGTTAAAATCAAATGTTTTCTACCTCTCCTCATTCAAATTTTCTAAGTAGATCACGATTTCGAGACCATAACGGTCTCATCTTCAGTACTATTTTGGTGACTGATGTTATGTCGATCGGAAGAAACTCTTCTTCTTCCCTCTGTTGGTGGACCAATGAACCTCTGGATCAGGTTAGAATCGATTCACCAACAGAAGGAAGAAGAAGAGTTTATTCCGATCGACATAACATCAGTCGCCAAAATAGTACTGAAAATGAAACCGTTATGGTCTCGAAATCGCGATCTACTTAGAGAAGATTTGTATGAGGAGAGGTAGGAAACATTTGATTTTAACATAAATTAAACCTCATAGTGATTAATTCCTGTAAAAGTTAACTATATTTTCCTCTTCAAATATAATTTATCCATCATTGAGATGTATGAAATGAATAACAATAATAATACCTTAGTTGCCTACTAGATGTGTCATAGGGTCAGTACGATGACCACATAACATTCATGACATCTGCAGAGAAATAAGGATATCTAAATTATTCAAAGTTAAAATTGGTAGTCATAATGGCGGTTGAAAATGAATGACAAGATCATTTGAAAACTATAGTTACCATATTGTTTATTTTTTATCATTTCACTCACCTCATACTTCATGAAGTATGAGGTGAGTGAAATGATAAAAAATAAACAATATTAAAGAACCTCATAGTGTTATTTCCTATCTACATAACTTAATATAGTTACCATGTTTGAAAAACATGAAATATGAGGTAAGATTATATTATTTTTGGTCTGGACATCTTACCTCAATATTAATGTTGATTTGTTCTTAAACATATTTCAAAACAATTCTGTTTTATCTTCAGCTTTTCCAGACTTTTGCATCTTACCTCAATATTAATGTTGATTTGTTCTTGAACATGTTTCAAAACAATTCTGTTTTATCTTCAGCTTTTCCAGACTTTTGCAGTCTGGAAAAGCTGAAGATAAAACAGAATTGTTTTGAAACATGTTCAAGAACAAATCAACATTAATATTGAGGTAAGATGTCCAGACCAAAAATAATATAATTAAAATAACCTCAAAATATAACTTCCTAAAATTAAATATGAGGTAAGATGTTAAAAATGACTCATTAATTTATTAATATCTAAATTAGCTTAGTCTAGAAACTCCTAACAAAAGATACGCTTTGGATAGACTGAAAGGGTCGTAAAGCGAATAGGTAAGTAATTAAAATATAAAAACCTCCATGGATATTTAACCAATATTTTCTTCAAAATAAACAGATTTTTTTGCATAACAAAAAATGTTTTTTTAGTTATAAGATTTTAAAATTGAGATGAAATGAAATGTTATGTCCCCGTTAACGTTTTTTACAGCACTGTTTAAAATATGGAATTGATGCTTTTACCTTCTTTCACTTCCATTCCATTGCTTGAATACTAATTTGCTAGTAGCTTCAGGATTATCATTAAACCACATTTCCTTAGAAAGAGGAGGCCTCATGTAAGGATAATATCCATCATTATTAACAACAAGAACCTGAAACAAATTTCATTTTAAAATTATAACAAATAGCATAAAAATCTTTTGTCACAAATTACAGATCTGTGTGGCACAATAAAAACACATTCACACACTAAAAAACTTATACTGGCAAAATTTTTAAGTAAAGGAACTATTTATCTTACCTCAATATTAACGTTGTTTCGTTTTTGAACATGTTTCGATTATATCACATTGGTCTGAAAAACATAATATAAATTCGGACACTAATTATTAAAACAGTTAGAAAATACAAAAGAGCTGTTTGGGAAAAATCTATATTCAGAAGAATAAAAACAGAGTTATGAATTTTGAAATACCGACATAGCATGACCTTGTTTGGAGGTTCTTTGGCCAACCACAAGATGGAGCTGACATCGACATAAATCTAACCAGTCTGGGCAAGATGCTGACAATGATTATGATATAATCGAAACATGTTCAAGAACAAATCAACATTAATATTGAGGTAAGATGAACAGATTAAAAATAACCTTTTTTTATATATAGGAATTATCACTGTGAGGTTCAATTCAATATTAAATTAAAAGATTCTTACCTCTCCTCACATTATTCTGTTAAGTAGATCGCGATGGGCGCCTGCTATAGGCCTGAAATCGCGATCTACTTAACAGAATAATGTGAGGAGAGGTAAGAATCTTTTAATTTAATATTAGATTAAAAATAATTTAATTAAAATAACCTCAAAATATCATAAGTAATGTTGTCATGAATGAATTTATCTAGAGGATTTGGAAATCAAGAGTGGCATTTGTTAGGACTATTTAATGAATAAAATTAAACTGTTTACCCAAAAATCACTAATTAAATATAGTTACCGGTATTTTAAAATACTTAAATATTTAATGTATATGGCGAAGTTTGAAAACCAATCAAGAATATGTGGTAATGTTTTATTTCAATTAATGAGTGAGTCACTTCTTATCTTACCTCATAGTTCATGTTTTTTAAACATGGATACTGCAGTTTTTCAGAGGAGTCCCACTTATCTTCAGCTGACATTATGACTCATGTCAGCTGAAGGTAAGAGGGACTCCTCTTGAAAACTGCAGTTCTCATGTTTAAAAAAATAAACTACAAGGTAAGATAAGAAGTGATTTATTCATTCATTGAATAAAGAACCTCATAATGTTATTTTCTATATTTAACTATAAATAGTTGTTTATAATTATATACCAAGAGGTATATATATGAAACGCTGGAGGGAAAATTTTCTATAGGATCGTAACAGACCTTGGCCTAATACTTGAAAGGAAGAAGAAGAACTATGAATGTATTTCATTTGATTATTCACTGCAACTTGATCATATTATTTATTGCCAAATAGGATCACAATATTGTAAGAATGCACCCTACTGGAGAAAAAATTAAACACATTAACTGTATATTATAACCAACACTATAGGTTTTTAATTAATTTTTTTAGTAAACAACTCAGTAAAATCATTATTTAAAAACACAATTATTTAACACACAATTATCAAATGTGTAGTTCAAAGTTATTTGTTATATTCAACGTATTTGTTGGAGAGTCAGTCACTGTAAAATAATGTTCTGACCTGTACAGAATATTAAAAAGGAGGAGCTTTCTTTACCACAAAAGCAGGAGCTGGTAAAGAGAATTCAATAAAGAGCGAGGTGAAACATGACCATCATTGGTTGTAAAACAAAATTCATTGAAACACAATTGGTCATAGGCTCCCATTTGGGGCACGAGTTAGATCTTCTTCTTCTTCCTTCCAAGTATTAGGCCAAGGCCTGTTACGATCCTATAGAAAATTTTCCCTCCAGCGTTTTATAGGACGGCCCAGTGATCTTCGTCCTCTTGGTATATAATTATAAACAGCTTTGGGGATCCGATTTGAACTCATTCTTTCAAGATGGTGTTTCCAATTTAGTTGGTACTGTTTAATATATTCCAAAATTGGCATAGTCTTCAATTCTTTTAAGATATCGGTGTTCCTTTTCCGATCCCATCTGGTGTAACCCGCTGTTATACGCATGAATCTCATTTCACAAGCCGTTATTCTGCTTTCATAACTTGATTAATAATTCCTAAACTTTTATTATAACTAGTAATTTTTTCAGGGATCTTTTTCATCCCAGATAGAGAGATAATATCCAAGGTATTTAAATTGATTAGATCTCTCTAAAATTTTATTCTGGAGACAGATTTTACTTTGTATGGGGTCCTTCCCATGAAATGCCATAATTTTAGTTTTGTTAATTGATATTTCCATATTAAATTTGGCACCTATTTTTTGTAAATTATAAATTGATCATTGCAAATCATTTTCGGAAAGTGCCAGAAGAGCTAAATCGTCTGCAAAAAGAATAGCATCGAATTTGAGGTTCCTATTGATGGGTATATATCCACGTGTTTTCCTCCATTCGTTTATTAATTTATTCATAAAGTAAAGTGATCCCACAACAGGCCTTAGGAGGCCCTTGGGGTAGTAGGAGGTTAAGGCTCCCACTATTTCTAGACAATCGGCACTTTATGTCAGCCGGGTTGTCAGCCCTGCGTAACGGCCGCCTTTACCCCAGAACAAGCGTCTGGTACTCATTTTCGTTAGAGGCTGAGTCGACCCCAGGGCCATAGTGCCGCCAGAAGGTTTGGGTCAGTTTAAAAATCCTGACCCCAACGGGACTTGAACCCTCGACCTTCCGGCTTGTAGCGCAATCCCTTAACCACTACGCTACGGCATGCCCCCCCAATTTATTCATATATATATAATGAAAAGCACCGGTGAAAGTCCACATCCCTGTCTTACTCCAGTGCTGATCTTTTCCCAAGAAGATAATTTGCTGTTAGATAGTGATGGTAAATATAGAAATCACTTTATATTCGATAACCATACTATTTTGGAGGCCTCACAATCACAAGTCTCCCATATTTTCGGACAATTAACATTTATGTTAATCAACACAACTTACCTTAGCTTTAGGATCTGAAGATTTTATGGCTCTAAAAGCAGCAAATGACGCTGTGCCACCTCCTATTAACAAGTAAGGTATTTCTTTTGGAATGTCTGATGAACTTGCTGGAATTTTAGGTATAACTCTTGGCCTTCCTGCAAAAAATACACAGGTAATCAAAATCTTTAGTAAACTCATGACCGTAAACTATAAATCAAAATAAGCTAACTAACTAACTCAACTAACTCACTGGCACTATCAAACCCATACAATGGCCATGCAGACATAAGCTCTCCATGCATCCATATTCTGAGCTAATGTTTTCCAATCATTCCCTATATAATCTACTTCCCTCAAATCTTCATTAATGTTTAATATATGTAGGAAATAACACTATGAAGTTTAATATTTAATTTTAGGAAGTGATATTTTGAGGTTATTTTAATTATATTATTTTTAGTCTGATCATCTTGGACAAGCTGACAATAAAACACAATTGTTTTGAAACATGTCCAAGAACAAATCAACATTAATATTGAGGTAAGATGATCAGACTAAAAATATAACTATGAGGTTTCTTTAATTATTAATGAGTTGGATAATCATGAATTTTGAAATTCCTGGAGAAAAAAAAAATTGATTTGGAAGTTCATCGGTCAGCTAGCAGAGGGAGCAGAAATCAACTTACAGGATGGACGACCGCAAAACGACAGTTGGAAGCATCGACAATGTCGTGCAAAAGTGATGTTACCTAGGTCTGCATAAAAATCAAGAAATATGAGGTGAGTCAAAATATCCAACTCATTAATAACTAGTTAATATTATTCTCCCACCTCAATCTCGGTCTATCAACTGGGCGTTTTTCTTTCTGGTTTTCCTACAAGAAGCTTCCATTAACCTCTTTCATTCCCCATTCGTGCCAAATGTCCTGTCCATCGCAATCTATGAGATTTAACTGTTCTTATTATGACATCCTATAAAGACCATGTAGTTCACTGTTAAGTTGTATTCTCCGTTCATCTGTCTGTTCATCTCTCTTTGGTCCAAAAAAATTCCTAAGAACTTTATTCTCAAATACTCATAATGTTTTCTCCTCCCTTAAAGTAAGAGTCCATGTTTCGCATCCACATAATATAACTGGAAGAATATAGTTTTATATATTTTCAGTTTAACATTTTTTTTAAAGGAGTTTGGAAATCAAACTAAGCTAAATATACAATTTAATTTTAAGTTCTATAATCTATCCTGATGCCTTATTTGTAAATCAGGACAAAATAATACACATTTCTTTTGTTTAAAGCTACTTCTCTTTTATATTGTTTACAATATTTTATAAATTATATAGCAAGTATGTAAATACAAGTGAAAATTAATGAAAATTATGCCTATACAACATCTTGAATTATGAAATTCTATCACTTAATGCATGCTCTCAACAGTGAGAAAAAATTAAGATCTTGCAAATCAAATATAACTAAAAGGTCGTAAGAAATCTGTAGCCAAGTTCAGGTTGATGTATAGTCAACTCCTGACATTTGATACAGACATAAATTAATTAATTTACTCATTAATATATGCTCTCTCTCAAGCTAAGTAGGCACTCATCCAGCTAAAAAAATTGCTGAAATTAACCACCATTTTGCTGCAGGTATTTCTGACATCTTTTCTACAAAGTTGGTAAAAAATGCTCTGTCAAATTTAACTTTTGTTAACTTCTTACAATGCATGCAGATTCAATAAAAATATTTTCTCCCATATTTCATTAAACTTTCAAACAGTAAAAGAATTTATACAAGATTCAATAAAATATTTTGAATTTCAAAACAAATGCAGTGCAATTTTTATCTTCCTACAAAAGATGTTAGAAATTCTAACACATAATGGGAGTTAGTCCACCGCTGTGGTCTCGAGGTAGCGTGCTGCCTTGTCACGCAGCGGGCCTGGGTTCGATCCCCGGTCGGGGCAGTTTTTCTGGGTGAGGTTTTTATCAGGGTTTTTCCTCACCTGTAAGACAAATGTCAGGAAAAGTTTAAGGCCCAAACGGTCCCCGAAATCATATGGCCATTATCATCATACTTATCATCATCATCATCATCCTTCACCGATGTGGAAAGCAAGGCACCTACAATTCCCTAGTAAAGCTGCAAGCATAGAATGAAAATGCTATGATTGCAGTGAAGGATCTGCCTTTGGGCAGAATTACTATGGATGGAATGGGAGCCAATTTCAGTGATTCATGTAGCCTGCAGTGCCCTTTTAGCTTACTTCAACATAGTGAATGAGAAAGAACAATTCTATTCAGTTAAATGGTACATTTAATATTTTTCATGGATTAACTGTGTTAATATTCTAATTGATATGTATACTATTTAAGTCTCTAAAAAATAATAGTAAAGTAAACCCTCATGTCCAGCAATCAAAACCTTGTAACTCCATAATTGAAAATAAATTCAGAAGAAAGAACAAACCTTATAAAAACTCCAAGCGTGACAGGCCTACCAGCCGGCTGCTGGCCTCACGTCCACATATGTTAATCACAGAGGTAGATGATCATAAGCCAGTGAAGGGGTGACATATGCTCAGCATGTCAGGTCCCCCAGCCATTGTAGCTTGTCTTCTCAACCTGGAGTCAATACTTATTGTAGCTACCCAAATGCCTCACAAAGCTGGGTGGGCACCGGTCTGATACCCCCAAAATGTCATGAGAAAATTTCTTCCCCCATGGGGACTCGAACCAGTGCAAGTCCCATAGTTCTGCACCAAGGCATCTTGCACTGTAACCATTCGGCTATGGCACAGGACAAAGAACCTTATAGCGGTTGATTTTTAAGTCAAAATCTGTTATGTTTTTAAATTAGTTTCTGAAAGTGTTACACTGGAGATGCGAGTTCTTGAGTCTGAGATTAGAGCAGATGAAACTTTGCTATTCCTCATACAAATCTTCTAAGTAGATCGCGATTTCGAGACCATAACGGTCTCATCTTCAGTACTATTTTGGTGACTGATGTTATGTCGATCGGAAGAAACTCTTCTTCTTCCAAAGAGGGAAATTGCAATCTACTTAGAAGATTTGTATGAGGAGAGGTAGGAAACATTTGATTTTACCATAAATTAAACCTCATAGTGATTAATTCCTGTAAAAGTTAAATTTGCTATTTCTCCCTGCCAGGGATGCAAAGTTTTTGGGCCTGAGAATAACAGGTGAGGAAATGCATGGATTTTGTAATCGTTAATAGGTGGCAGCAAAATCATCTTGGAGTTACAAGACTTTTACTTTACACCATGCAGACATTGCCTTTGCTTATCAAAAGAAAAAATAAACAGATTTTACTCTTGAATAGAGCGAATGATTTCATTATCAAGTGCTCGACATTAGATACCAACCAACCAACCAACCACTCTTGAATAGAGTTACAAAGTTCTGATTGCCGGCCAATGATATATCAGGTCAAGGGATGAAACGAGATGAAGTCCCTACTATTTAAAGTCTATGATAACCAAAGATATTGGTTCTGACCAGGTTATCACATTGTAATAAGAGCAGATAAAATTAAGTGCATGAAATAGTTTCTGATAGGAGAAAACAGAAGAAACCCCAAGAAAAATCTGCCCTGACTCTGATTCATCCACCATAAACCCCACATGGAGTGATGAAAAACCAAACCCGGGATGAAGAGAAGGATAAGCTTCTAACCACGGAGCTGCCCTCTCTACAATAAAGAGGATACTAAAATGTGCACTCCTAATGATCGATTCCCTAATTTTAAAGTCATAGTTATGATCATTAGGAGTTCAAGTATCTACATTAACCAATACAATAAAGTAAAAAATATCAGAAATAAAGCTATGAATCAACTTACTTGATTTTCTTGTAATTTTCTTCGCTTTCTTGGTACCTTCAACCTTTTCTTCTTTTTCAGGACTTAAATAGTACAACTAAAAAAAATATATATAATACTGTGAATAAAATTAAACAGAATCCTATATTATATTTGAAGAGAAAAATTTTTGCCTAGACCGGGACTCGAACCCGGGACCCTTGGCTTTCCGGGCCAAGTGCTCTACCAACTGAGCTACCGAGGCAAGTTACGATCTAGATGCAAATTTTTCTCTTATGTACGTTGTAATTCCCTCGAGTCCCGGTCTAGGCGAAAATTTTTCTCTTCAAATATAATTTATCCTTCTATGAGAAGTGTTAAATTAATAATAAAATCGTCAAGAATCCTATATTATTAATATTGAGTGGAGAACATAATTTTTTTAATAACTCACCTCATACAAATTCAAATTTATTTAATTTAAGACCATTCAAAACCAATTATGTTCTCCACTCAATATTAATGATATGACCTCATAATGTTTACTTCCAAACATTAATTTTAATAGAATCCTATATTAACTAATGACATTAAAATACTTGCTCACAAATAAGAAAAATTTGTGATTAAATTTTTAAGGTCCAAATTTCATGATGTGCTCGTCTCAGAAAATAATGGTTAATAAATCTGAATAACTGACAATTTAGAAAGAAGGAAAGAATCTTGAAAAAATGCTCATAGTTATAAATATATTATTTAAAAACAATCATAAGAATTATATAAAATTATGAACTTAGAAATTCCTGGAGAAAGGAACCTCATTACTAAGTTCTTTGGAACACAGATCCAGGGCCGACAACTTGAAAAAAAAGAAAAAAATAAGTTTGTGCAATGCTGAAGATGGGGCAACAGCCTTGAAACATATGTCCAATTAAACAATCATATGAGGTAAGAATGTTAAAAAATACAAACTCAATTATTATATAAACTAGTTTCAGTTTGGGGTACTGTAGTAATTGTAATCAATGGTACAGAGATTTTTTTATGCATTGGCTGTTGGGACCAAGAGAATAAGGTAAAGGGAAGATTTGTGCTTGGATGAGAAGGAAGCTTGAATTAGCTCGGTGGTCAGAACATCAGCACGTAAAGCTGAAGGTTCAGGCTTCGATTCCCCAGTTCAAGCGGAAATTTTTCTCTTTACCATTGAATACAATAGTTTAATTGTGTACATTAATTTCAATCATAGTAATAGCTTTAGCTTCTTAACATTATTGTGGACTTTCACCGGTGCTTTTCTATTATATATATGAATAGATTAATATTACTTTCTAAAATAAACCATTATAGTACCAGTATTTACATTGATTCTCCGTTATTCATTCCAGATATAAAAAGAATGACGAGCACATCAATCTGGAAATAATTCCAATGATTTCTAAATAAAAATTTAATTTAAATAAAAAGCTGTTTTTTAATTTAAATAAAATTGTATATTTTAGATGGTAGCCCTCATTCTCTCTCCAAGATGAGACAGGCCTAGAAGGCCCTTGGCCCATCAGCCGGCTGCTGGCCTCACATCTATATGTGTTAATCACAGAGGTACACAATCATCTAGCCAGTGCAGTGTAGGGGTGATATGTAGTCAGCATATTGGGTCCCCCAGCCGTTATAGCTGGTTGTTTTCTCAACCTGGAGCCACTACTTATTGAAGCTACCCAAATGCCTCACGATGCTGAGTGGGCACTGGTCCCATACTGACCCAAATTCCATGAGAAAATTTCTTCCCCCATAGAGACTCGAACCAGCGCACATCCCGTAGCTCTGCACCAAGACATCTTGCCTTAAACACTTGGCTACAGCGTGGGATGGCCCTTACTCTACTGATCCAAAATAGTTGGACTTGTCTTCTTCTTCCTTCCAAGTATTAGGCCAAGGCCTGTAGAAAATTTTCCCTCCAGCATAATGCTTTGGTCGTCATTAGTTTGATCCTTCCGGGAAATTCTCGTATAAGACTTGAAAGCATAATAATAGTCCCCTCGATTGGTTGCTGGCCAAAGGAAGGCAAGACCAGTTATGGGACTGCCATCTTATAGCCTCTGGTCAGGCTTTTCTGGAGAAGAAAAGAAAATAAAGGAAAGAAGAAATGGAAGAAAGGAAAGACTCCCTAGCCCTCGAATGCCATAATAGCGTCGGGGTCGAAAAAACAAGAGTTAACCATGAGAGGTTAGATAGTAAAGTTAAAAGAGTGCAAAACACAAGTAAGTGGAAGAACCAAAAAATCAAAATAAATGTTGATATAGAATAGGATCCCCTCCTCCTGCAGGATCAAAAAAAGATGTATTTAAATTTCGGTCTGTTAATAATATCGTTTTGCTCAGCTTGGGCACCTTGTGGTCGCCATCCACATATCCCCTAGATGAGGACCCCTGAGGGTAGTTGGACTTGTGAATTACCTAATTGAACCAAATATCAAATAATATCATAACTTACAGCGAGTACACTCGTCAACAGAAGTAAAATTCCTCCAACAATATGTTTAATGTACTTTTTACTGGGTGGTCCTGAATCATAAGGACAATCTGGTTGTGGAGTATCTTTCATCATATCAATGTTTTCACAAGGTGTTTTCCCTGGTGGTACTGAAGATGCTGATTTTGATGCATTTATCCTCTGTGATGGATTTGAAGGTCCAGTCACCTTTTGCGGTATACATTCATCAACAGATTTTGTCGTTCCAGGAACTTTACACTTGCTACTATCCTTTCCTTTTGAGTTTACACTATATAAACGCAGAGGAGACTGCAGTTGAGAAACATTACTGAACCTGGTAAATTTACAAATGGCATTTCTTCGATCAGCTGACTCATTTGTATATAAATTCCTGAAATAGTGTGAATGATGATCTGCAATAAATAAACAAGAACAATTTAATATATAATCAATTGAGTTGGTGTTTACTTGATGAAAAGCCATAATTATTAATTAAATAAAAATAAAACTTAGTTTTATTTGATTTTCATACTTATTAAGATATAATTCAGTGACAGCTGTTTTGGTACACTGTACCTTCTTCAGACATGTTAACAAATTATTTGTTTTTAACTTTTATAGGAATTAATCACTATGAGGTTTAATTTATGGTGAAATTAAATGTTTCTTACCTCTCCTCATCTATATTTTCTAAGTTGATCGCAATTTCGAGACTATAACTGTCTCATCATCAGAACTTTGTTGGCGACCGGTGTTATGTCGATCGGAAGAGGTTCTTAACGCCAGTCGCCAACAAAGTTCTGATGATGAGACAGTTATAGTCTCGAAATTGCGATCAACTTAGAAAATATAGATGAGGAGAGGTAAGAAACATTTAATATCACCATAAATTATTTGTTATTTAATTTGTTAACATGTCTGAAGAAGGTACAGTGTACCGAAACAGCTGTCACTGAATTATATCTTAATAAATATGAAAATCAAATAAAACTAAGTTTTATTTTTATTTAATTAATTTGATATATGTAGGAAATAATACTATGAGGTTTCTTTTATTATTAATGAGTTGGTTATTTTGACTCACCTCGTATTTGATGAGACACAATAACCAACTCATTAATAAACAATAACAATATTTTAATAATCCACTGCTGTGGTCTCGAGGTAGCATGCTGCCTTGTCATGCAGAGGGCCCAGGTTCGATTCCTGGTCAGGACAGACTCTTGGGTGAGGTTTTTTCAGGGTTTTTCCTCACCTGTACGACAAATGTCAGGAAGCTTAGGGACCGACGGTCCCTAAAAATTATCTGGCCATCATTATCATCATCATCCTTCACTGGTGTGGAAAGCAAAGGGAAGCTACCACACCTATAATTCCCTAGTAAAGCTGCAAAGCATAGCATGAAAATGCTATGATTGCAATGAAAGACCTGCCCTTGGGCAGAATTACTATGGATGGATGGATAGCTACAATTACAATGGAAATCACACATTAGTCATTGTTCAAACAGAAAAGCCAACTAAACCTTATGGGGCACTAGATTATCAATAACTGTAAACTTTATTTTTTATCAATGCCACCGGGTTGTCATTATGATATTTTTGGTATTCTGTCTTCTGGCATTGGTGTATTTGTAACCCATTTCTGAAGTTAGGGCACTTGGAAGGCCAGGGTTACACTGCCCCAATGGTATATGAAAGGTGATAACAGTGGAGCCAGGAGAGGCCTTAATCCTAAACTTATTCTAAATGAGGCAAGTATGATAGTGATGATAATGAAGGCCAGATGGGGACCGCTTGGGCCTTAAAGTTTCTTGGCATAGTCTTAAAGGTGAGAAAAAAAAACCCTCACCCAGGAAACTTGTCCCAACCAAGGAATGAACTCGAGCCTGCTGCATGACAAGGCAGCATGCTACCTCGAGACCAAAGCGGTGAACATAAACTGTAAATTAATCTGATATATTAATAAAATAAAGTGGGAATTTTTACAATATGAGGTTTTCTTAAAAAAAATCAAGTGAATTGTGGATTGTTCTTACCTCATACATGAATTCTTTTACCTCATACATCTATGTTTTCGCACAGAACCGCAGTATCAGGAATCATGATTCCTGATACTGTGGTTCTGTGTTAAAAAACATAGATGTAAGAGGTAAGAAGAATTCACAAGATTTTTATTTTTTAAATTTGGTATCACTAACTTGTCCATTTTCTCACCTAATGAAACAAAATGAGTAGAGATATTATGTGGTACCAGTACAAAGACTTAGTAATGAATGAACAAATGTACAAAAAACCACAATCTGATGATGAAAATGTATACTATATTATCATGCTGGCTAAGAATATGTTAACAGTCAATTGTTCTCTGTTGGAACATTTGCAGGTGAATTCCTGACATAAAATTGACTTTTTGAATGATACTATAAAATTATGATTAAATCTGTTCTGGTGATGAAATCCAACACAGCATGAGCTTGGGCAACTGAAAAAAAACCTCAAGACACTTTGGTCAGAATAGAGATTTGAATCAGGAATCTACCTAATATAAAACTCAAACATTACTTCCTAAGCCAACTCACTCGGTCAATATTGTTGTTTACTGCTGTTAGGTTAGGTTAGGTTTCAAGAATTGTCTTAATACTAACAGCTAATATCGCAGACTTGATTTCAATAGTTAACAATTGTTCATTAAAATAAACTAAAAGTTAATTAATAGTTCACAGACAAATATTATTTTACACTTGGCAAAAAATATACAATCTTCTTCTTCGTTATTTGTAGGATTTTCATCCTGTTTATTTCCTAAATCACTTCTTGGAGGAAGACGTATTGGATGTGCATCCACTGTCTATCTATCTCTTGGCTGGTCTTCCTCTTGCTCGTCTCCCGTCCACTGGTCTATCTTCTTTAGCTCTTTGTGCAAGTCGGTTGTCTTCCATTCTTTTTACATGACCTTTCCAATATTTTCATCTGTCTATAATAAATTTGATTATGTCTTGAATATGACATTTGTCCATAATTTCTGTATTGTATATCTTATCAAATAATGTTTTCCCCTGAACAGTTCTTAATATCATCATTTCACATGTGCTTATTATTTGTTTAGTTTTTGTCCTATCAGCTCTAGTTTCTATTCCATATAATATGTACAACAATGCCTTTGGTAATTACTTGTTTGTTTGTTTTTCCAAGTGCGACAGGCCTTGAAGGCCCTAGGCCTACCAGCCGGCTGCTGGCCTCACGTCCACATGTGTTAATCACAGAGGTATACGATCATAAGCCAGTATAGGGGCAACATGTGGTCAGCATGTCAGGTCCCCCAGCCATTATAGCTGGTCTTCTCAACCTGGAGTCACTACTTATTGTAGCTACCCAAATGCCTCATGATGCTGGGGGGCACCGGTCCCAAACTGGCCGAAATTCCATGAGAAAAATTTCTTCCCCCATGGGGGACTCTGGTAATTACTTAAGAAACCTAAACCTTAAAAATTAAAAAGGTAACAAAAACAAATCTCTTAACTTTTAACTATTCAGCAACATTCTTCTGGAATAATCGAGGTCAGTCAATGTGTCTGGACTAGACAGGTATTGAATTATAATTTCTTCTCCTAAGAAGGTTTTCCGAGTAATAACTGTGCCTTTTTTTCATGACTATATCTATGTTTAAAAATGTTTATTTTTAGTTGGTATCTTTAACTGTTCCTGTGTCACAGCCAAGTGGTCTAAGTTATCATTCCCTTAGCTCAAATCTACAGGACATGTGCTGGTTCGATTCTCAAAGAAAATATCTTATGAAATTATGGCCAATATGGGACCAGTACACATAGCATCATGAAGAATACGAGTAGTTACAATGAGCAGCGGCTACAGGCTGAGAAAACCAGCTGTAACGGCTGGGGGACCTGACATGTTAACTACATGTCACCTCTATACTGGACAAATGTTCAAATTACCTCTATAAATGGAACATGTGAATGTGAGGCCAGCAGTCAGTTGGTAGGCCAAGGAGCTTCTAAGGCTGTCGTGCCATCTGTAGTGTCAGAGAAACCTCAGTTTGTGCCTCACCATGAATTCCTATAGAACAGTAGTGCGCATGCACAAGGGATTATTGCTCCATAGATAAAAGGATTATCTGAGGAGTCAGTATAACCAACCATTATAATAAATTTCCCAAACATGCTTTTAAAAAATTGATGAAGGACACTTTAACTCAATTTTGTAACCTAACGAAGTAAATCCTTCACATAGGCCCTATAATTCATCATTGGTATCAAGGATTAGGTGTTCTGGATTGTTCTGTCTCAAAGTAGTTTTTCACGCTATCTCTCAACGCTCTCAAGATATAAAGGGAGCCCTTACTCGGGAAAATGGGCAAAGACTGCAACGTTCTAAGAGGCTTAATCTTCCATCAGGCACAATATTCTGACCTTCGAGTTCGGGCGCAATGTGCCTGATCAGCACATGCTTAAAAAATTATTTAATACACTGTTTGCCAATCTGCACAATGGGAAATCAAAGAAATATTATTAGGGATGTCCAAAGGATAAAATATTCAAAATTTGCTGCTAGAAAACTTTTTATTGGACATGGTATTGATTAAACAAATTTGTGACAAGCCTCCAAACAACATGATATACAAGTAAGAACAAGTTAGGTTCTGTTCATATATACTTGAAAATAGTTCACATTATCAACATTTAGCCTATGTTTTTAGCAAAAAATTCTAGAATATAACATTATTTAGTCTAAATAAGTTAAATAAATAATTTTCTTTTTGGAAATATTTTTAAAATACACATTTTCAATAATGTAATGACTTCGGGCGCAATGAGCTTCTCTGAACAAAATATTTACAACCTGCCGGGATAAGTCGAGAGCAAACTGAGTGGCATGGTTGTTTACAGTAGGTATAAAGAAACAGCTAGTCGGATGCCCAATCATCAAGGCCGTCTGATGACGGTGGAATGGGACAAAATTGACAACCTGTGCTTCTCAGATCAGATTTGCCCAATGGAAGGTTAAAGATGGCAGCCCCATCACTATCCTTACCCTGCACGACATCTGTAATGCAGCCAGAGGACTTCAAATTTACCAAACTTCTTAAAAACAAATTATAAACTAATTTTAGTGTACACTAACTTATCCCTTCTTAACCTAACAAAATAAAATTGTGGTAGTGCATTTTGTTATTGTGAGTGTTGGTCGTACTAGTAGCACAGATAGTCCTGCCATCTTTTGATAATGCTTTGTGCATATGCGCTATGGCTTTGTAGAACTGACAAGAAATGATTGAGAGATTTTGTGTACCAGTACATAGATAAATATTTAATTGTAAAAAAAATTAAGAATCATTACCCCAAAACATTAAAATAGTACGAAATGTTAGCAGAAAATGTCAATTGTGCAACAGTACCATGAATGTTAAATGGTATAGCATTGCGAGTCAGCCGTAATTGATGGAATAAATAAAAAAGTAGAAAACGTTGGAATCGTTCGCATTGACGAGATTCTTAAAATCTAATAAAAGTAGATAATTATTTGTCAAGCGCTAGGTTAGGGTTTGTGGTTATCTGAATTAATTTTTTACGTTCAATTTTAGATATAACAACTTACTATTTTACAAGTAAATTCGGTCTATAAAAATTAAGGTTAACTCCTTCTCATACTGATTTGTAAACGTTTAAGACAAGACTCAATATATTGTGAACTGGAATATCGTTTATTCATACCTCGATAATTTCCTCTTCGAAATATTCCTGTATACTGAAAATATTCAAAAACATATGTATAAATTCTCCCGTTTCTGAACATTTTGTACCGGTTCACGTGCAATATGGCGACAGCTAAAAAACATATACTTTATGCCAAAATGTTCGTATGTCACCTTCTATACAATGTAATTACAATGCATGATTATATTAAACTTGTATTATCATAATTAGCATGCATATATGTTCGTCTAATTTTCGAGTATCGTCTAAGCCAAGAATTTTAAATTAAACATCATTACAATACACATCTTTGGCCATTGGTCAAACTGCACATGCTGCACCCGCGTATGACGTAATCAACCAAAGAGGAATCGTAAGAGGAATGTTTATAAACGCGAAAATACAAAAAAAAGGACATGCTATAAACTATACTATTCTGTATGATAGACTACGCGGAATATAGATAAATATTAAATAGCATTCTAAATATATATTACATTCAAATAGATTCTTAATTTATAAGCATGAGACATGTATTCGGGAGTCCCAGGTTCAAAGCCAGGTGCTGACCAAACTTCGGGTTTTTCCTTAGTTTCCCCTCAGTAGTCAACGCAAATTATGTAATAGAATAATTTCATCGACAGAACATAGAGGAACATAAGTTATCCTTGGGCAGGATCTACTTCTCATCTTTAAAATAAAATTAGTTAACTTCTATAAAAAAAAAACAAGTAACTACAGTATAAAATTGTCTGACCATCGGATCTGTGCCCCCAAAAGATATGCAAACTGAACTTTAATTCTTTTTCTGCCTCTGTAAATAATTTCCCTCCCTACATTTCTACCTCTCTCTTTTCTATCTCTCCCTTCCCACTACTCACAATTTGGAACCTTCTCGCAGGATAGATTTTGCACTTGCAGTCCAGTGTTGTCAATTCAACATAAATACTGTAGCACAGAGTGGAGAAAGAAATATTATTAAGCAAATAATATAAATCAATCAGCATCATTAGATTAAATATGAAGAAATGATATTAACCCTATATTATTCAATATTCAAGAGCCATGACACTGTTTGGTAACATTCCCACTCAAAAAGGTTCCTGGCTACTGTTTGATGTGATGGGAGGGAAGCGCATGGAATGGAGTGAGTATAGACATTGACTTTTCTAAGAACGACGGCAGCGCTGAAAGTGTACAGATCCGTTGGTCCAACAATATGTAGGCCTATATGTACTAGATATAATCAACAATTCTAGGAACAATATGACAGATGTTAAAGCATCCAACTCACTGACACTTTCAAATTCATAAATTCATGACTGCATGGACGTAAGATCTTCATTTATCCCTATACCCAACTAATATTTTTAATTCATTCCTTATAATTCATGTCGGGGCACACCGTAGCATAGTGGTTAAGGCACTGCTCTACAAGGCAGAAGGTCGAGGGTTCAAGTCTCAGTGGGGTCAGGATTTTTAAACTGACCCAAACCTTCTGGCACCACTATGACCCTGGGGTCAACTCAGCCTCTAACAGAAATGAGTACCAGACGCTTGTTCTGGGGATAATGACGGCCGTCACGCAGAGCTGACATCAAGTGCCGATTGTCTAGAAAAAGTGGGAGCCTTAACCTCCTACTACCCCAAGGGCCTCCTGAGGCCTGTAGTGGGATCACTTTACTTTATGATTCATGTCTCTCAAATCATGGTAATTTTAATCTCTCGCCTCATTCTTGGCCTAAATACTAAACGATTTCCCTCTGGTTTCCTATAAGCAGTTTCTATGGGTAACTATATATTTAGTTTTATTGACATTTACTTCCAGACCCAATCCTTAGTTTTACAAATCAATTTGCATGTTGGCCCTTAGCATCTCCTCACTATCACCTAATAATACTACATCAAGAGCATATACTAACAGCTTATTAATATCACTGAGTAGTATACCTTCTTTCCTCTAGAGATTTGATGGCATGCTCTAGTACAAAACTGAATAGTGGGGGGGGGGTGCATCTCCTTACTTTAACCCAATGTGAATTTGAAAAGTATTTGAAAACTATTTGGCTACCAGCACATTACTCTTTCTTATTATGCATTATAGGAACTCTTGCTGTCCCAACTTCTCTCAAAAAGCATTAAATTGAAAATATATATATTTTATTATATGAATGAGAAACATGAACTCTTACTTTAAAGGAGAAGAAAATATTATGACTATTTGAGGAAAATTTTTGGACCAGAGAGAGAAGGTGAATGGAGAAGACTACTTAAGTGAGCTACATTATCTTTATAGAAAACCAGATATAATAAGAACAGTTAAGTATCATAGACTGTGATGGGCAGGACATATGACATTAATGGGGAATGAAAGAGGGGCATGAAAACTATAGATTGAATAAATCAATAATTCATTATAAAACAAAGAGGGATTAAAAAAATTAAAGGAAAAATTACTATAAAGAAGATTAGGAAAAATACCCAGTTGATAGACTAAAAATGTGGTGGGAAAATAACATTAACCATGATTTGAGAGAAGTAGATTATATAGGGATGATTGGAAAACATTAGCTCAGGATAGGGATGTGTGGAGAGTTTATGTCCATGTGGCTATGAACCTTCAGTTCTGATAGAGCCAGTGAGTTAGTTAGTTAGTTATTGTTTTGTATAAGAAATACTATTTTAGAGATTTGGAATAAAAGATTACGGTACTTCATGCTACTTTTAAAAATGATGTACCATTACATCATATACTATTTGAAGCACATGGTGATAATACTATCAGAAAAATTCTATATTTCTTCTATTTACTCTACGGTATATAATAATGAAAATAATAGTAATCATATTCACAGATAATATAGTCAAATATCAACTCTGAGATAAATGTTTCATCAAAGTTTCTTGTACAAGTGCTGTTGAACACTGAATTTATCTCATATTTCTATCACTTATCTTGTAAAAGATAAACTATATGACATTTGTCACATACACATTTTTTTGTTCATATTAAATATGTTTCATCAAAAAAATATCAAGTGCAATATCTGAAGTAACTGAAGAATGAACAGCTGCATATAAATATAAATGTATAATACTCTTCATTAAAGGTTACATCCTTCTTCAAGTACTAGCCTAATACAGATCCTTCCATTGGTGAGTATATCACATACTATATGAAACTAGCTTTACATAATCATTCATGTCTAGCATAAGGGATTATGAAATGTATTAGAAAATACTGTGCGTCCCACATAAGACTGGGCTTGGCAGACAACAGTGCGCTGTTATATTTATGACTCACTAACTGCATAGTCACAAATAGTCAGTTAGAGGAGTTCGCTAGTTGAGTGAAGACATGTTTCCTTGTGTGGCTTGTTGCACTGTTGAAATGCCAAAAAAAATTCTGCTTGAACAAATAGTGTTTTTGTATGACACATACGTCAAAACAGAGTCCTGTAGAGAGGTCTGTAATCGATTTTACGATAGATATCCTGGTGTTCCAGTACCATGTAGAGAGACAGTGAGTAGCCTCGTGAATAAATTAAGAACAATGGGATCACTTAATAATGCTACAACCTGTAAATGGAAACGAAAGATTCTAACGGATGAAAAAATCATAACATAATAATGATACCTGATTATATATACGCGAGAGCATGCATGTTGTCTGCTGGGCCCAGTCTTATGTGGGACGCACTATACTAATAACAGTTTCATAAGAAAAATTTATTTGATAATGTATGTGTTCACATAACCTCTAAAGCTTATGTTATGATTTTATTTAAGAAAAATTGTATAATCTTATCTCGCATCCTTATTATTAGACTGGTTTTGGGACCTAATTAGGTTCCATCCTCAGTACTTTCATGACTGTTGTTATGTCTTGAAGAACCGACTCCTGCTCCCTCTGTTGGTAGTCTGAAGAACCACCAAAACAAATCATTTTCCCCAGGAATTTCAAAATTCATTAATTTCTCCCTTTCTTTTTTCTTCCTTCTTTTTTCGTGTTATGACATTTTAAATAAAGATGCTCTTTAATAGCTAAGATATTTAACATCACAATTGAAATATGGATATGAAAGTACTTATAAATTTTGCACAGAGGCCTCTTGTTTCAGGCTTGAGGTTCTTTTTTGCAAATCCATGACATGGGACCCATAGTCAGTTCATGCTCACCTCTGGTTTTGAGTTTGCAGATTCAAACCTGGCCAGGCTTATGGATATTTTAGGATGTAAAATTCCTGTGTATAGGTTTCTTCAGAAGGAAACTAAATCCATGGATCCTGTGTCATAGATTTACAGCCTCAAGCTGAAAAAGGAGATCTCTGATCAAAATTTAGCTATCCCTCTGTTGGTACCTTTATCCTGTAGTGTGGAGCAGCTTGTCTGTTTAAATGACCCCGAAAGCTGTGTCGGCGGGAGCTTTGCTGCCAAAAAGATTCATCCATGCCAGACAGGTCAAATATAATAAGCCAGATGAAAAAAGGGTCTAGGTCGAAAAGGTGACAATATTTCACCTAAAAAAACTGTCAAGAAACATAGACATGGGTTCCACTGGGGTAAAATTTTCTGGACATTAAATAGTCCCCAATTTGGATCTTCAAATTGGGACTACTTCAGGGAATCCATAGCAAAGGCTAGATAGGAACATTGGAACTTATAGTAATGGGGCATTAGAAATATTAACATTGAAATTAACAAAAATAAATTTAAAATAAAATAAAAATATAGATGGGCATTGTTTAAGTTCTAAAACATTAAAATATGCCACAACGGACAAATTAGGTATTTTAGGCACTACAAAGACCCCACCAAAAATTTCAATGTAAATGTGAAGATATATGATTAGAATCAGTTAATGTCTATTAAAAAAATAGGTATTTAGCCTAAAATCCAAGGTCTAATAAATAGGAATGAAAGTGGAGATATTATTAAATTAATATTGGGAAGCTAAAGCTATTACTATGATAGAAATAAGTAAATTAATAAACACAATTAAATTATTGTAAATCAATGGTAAAGAGAAAAATTTTTGCCTGAACCGGGAATCGAACCCCGAACCTTTAGCTTTCCATGCTAATGCTCAAACCACTGAGCTAATCCAGGCTTCATTCCCATCCAAGCAAGAATCCTTCCTTCACCTTTACTCTACTGGCCCCACATTCAATTGCAATGTATCATCATTCACAAATACACAATGAATGGTTTCTACCTGAAGAAGACATGAAGGGACTCCACACAGCTATAGCATTATTTATTAAATTAATATTGGGAAGCTAAAGCTATTACTATGATAGAAATAAGTAAATTAATAAACACAATTCAATTATTGCAAATCAATGGTAAAGAGAAACATTTTTGCAGATTATTGCAGATTCCACCAAATTAATACTATTTTCATTCATTTTAACCCTCCTATTACTGATAATCTTCAAAATATATTAAATATATGGAAAAATAACTTTAATCGGCTATTAAATATATGTGCTGAACAGGGTATTGAAGAAGATGATTTACAGGGAGCAGAAATATATGACAAGCGCATTAGAAGTTGAAATGGTGATTGAAAAGTTAATGTGGTATTAAGCATCAGGTTCAAATTGAATACCACTACAAATTTTGCTCAAGGTCTCTTTTTCGATTTTTTTTTTTTTGAGATTCTTTTATGTGCCATAAATTTACAACACAGGACCCACGATTTTAGTTCCCTTCTGGAAGAAACCATGCTCAATTGTGAGTATATAACATATAGGTTGGAACAGAACTCTACTCTCAAACTTTCACAGGTTATTGAAGGAATGTTGATTGAGTGTTTTGATATTAGGAACCCATGGTCTCCACTGACTTCTTATAAAGTAACATGATGAAATGTTATACATGTAGAATGTCCTTTGGATCTTGATAAGATGGATTCTGATAGATTACAAAGAAAATTAAAATTTAATCAACTAATCATATAAAATTATAAACTGCAATACAATACATTATGTAAAATTGTAGACTATGGAACAAATCAAAGGTAAGGTTTTCCTACCTTACGTTAAATCTATAACAGACAAAATAAGGCAAATTCTGAAAAAAATATAAGATCCAGACTATCTACAAACCTACACATAAAATTAGCAATACATTAAATCCAGCAAAAGATAAACGAGAACCTTTAAGCACTGCTGGCATATATCGTATTCCATGTAGTTGTGGTGAAGTGTACATAGTAACTACAAAATGGATGATAAGTACAAGAATATGAGAACACAAGAGAAATTGTCGGTTGAAACAAACTGAAAAATCGTCTGTAGCAGAACATTTAGTGAATAACAAAGAACATGCCATAAAATTTGAAGAAACACAAGTTTTGTCCAAAACACAACATTACTACCCAGACTTCACAGAGAGGCTATTGAAATTTACAAACACAAAAATTCCTTTAACAAAAAAAGAAGAAACTATGGAGATTAATAAAATTTGGATTCCAGCATTATATAACACGAGAATAAAACCTATGACTTTAGCCAGTGACAACCAATCAGAAAAATAGTCTGAAGAGCCATGACTGAAGAGGGACAAGATATTGTCTGAAACCACCAGTATCAAAGAAATTTGAAATTATGTGAGGTGAGTCGTTAAAAATATGTTCTCAACTCACTATTAATGATATAACCTCATAATGTTTACTTCCCAATATTAATTTAAACATATATAGACACAATTTCAATAAATATAAATTGTAGAAAACACATCTATTATTTGAAGACAAAAGATATGAAAAATTATACCAAAACCTGGCAAAATTAAAAGTAAATTTATGAGTTGTGTAAAGAATTAATTCAAGTGTTGATAAAGATATGGGTCTCCAAATTTGACAATAAATAACTACTATTTTTATATATCAAACACTAATAAAAATACTCTAAGAAGTAATATATTTTTAATAGAAATACAATATTTGTAATTGTTGTTTTTAATATTAGATTATGTACATTTTTTTACAGAAATATGTGATAATGGCTACCCAGGAAGAAGAGTCAGAAAATCATCCTGAACTTACAGAAGTTGATGGTCCAAATGGTGATGATCAACTCCAGTTGCTAAATGCTCTAATGGAAGAAAATAATGAAACATTCCATCATTTGTTGCAACAGTCCACAGTTAATCCTAATCATAAATACAAGAATCAGAAGGAAAGTGCCTGTATACATATTGCAGCTAGAAGAGGAAATGATGTAGCCTTGTATCTCCTCTCACTGGACGGTCAGACAAATGTTAATGAAGTTGATCAACATGGAAGAACAGCTCTGCACTTTGCTGCAAAATATTTTGGTTCTATAAAGGATAAAACAGAAAACTATGAGAAATGCATTAAAATATTAATGAAATGGCCAGAAGTGGACATGAATAAATTTGACAGGAATGGATTTACTCCTATATATGAAGCAGCACTAGCAAACAAAAAGGAAGTTGTGCAAATAATGTTAAAATATGGACAAGATAAAATTGACTTGGATAAACTACAGGGTGATGGCAATTCAGCTCGAAATCTAATTTCTAAGAATTATCCAGAAATTGCAGCAATATTGTCTCCAGCTATCAATGATCTTTCCAGACATGATCCTTATGTTCAACTGTTAGATATGTTTGAGAATCAGCAGTATGACAATTTTAAAGCATTATTATACAGCACAGATTCAGAGGGAAATGCAAAAATTGATCCTAATTATTTTTACCAGTCACCCTACAATGCCACACTCTTGGAAATAGCTTGTAAACAAGATGGCATTCAATATAAAGATTATGTACAGTTATTACTAGATGCTGGTGCAGATCCTAATATCATCAATCCAATAACAAATCAGACACCATTACATTTAGCAGCCCATAAAGTAAACGTGCCTATTTTAGAGACTCTCATTTCTAGTTCCAAAATGTATGTAAATCTAAAAGATGAAGAGGGAAAAACAGCATTACATATCTTAGCTGAAACAACCAAACATTTAAGCTTTGAAAAAGATAGAATTCATAATTGCATTTTATTTCTTTTAAATCATAAAAAGCTTGATGTAAACATATGTGATCAAAATGGACTTCCTGCTATTCTTACTGCAGCACAAAAAGGTAATGCAATGATAGTTGATGCTATAATTCAAAATTGTTGGGATAAATTAGACCTAGATAGTATAGTAAATAATCATAAATTTAGTGAACTACTTCAACAATGTTCTGAACTATCAGCCCTAATTGAAACAAAGGAACAGAATATTCCATCAAAGACACAAGGAAATATAAAGGAACAACTCTTTCAACACTTGTACAGTAGAAACATTGATGAATTTAAAGAATTATTTTTGGAACAAGTTAATAAAGGAACTCACAAATCTATTCTCAATAGCAATGATGGAAGTCAAACCTTCTTGCAGTATGCAGCAAGATATGGGTTATGTGAAATAGCACACCTTCTGCTCAGTCATGGTGCTAATCCCAATGCAATTCATCCAAAAAATAACAAATGCCCTCTTATTCTAGCTTGTATTCATGGACGTCATGATATTCTTAAGCTGCTCCTTAAGTTAGAAAAAGAGATCAGGATTGACACAAATGCTAGTGACATGAAAGGGAATACAGCTCTATATTATGCAGCCTGGAACAGAGATTTAAAGAGTGTTGTTACTCTACTGAGGCATGGAGCAACCTTAGATCACAGGAACATATATGGAAATCTTCCAATAACCTACAATGCAATGGAATCACTCCTTGACCAATGCATTACAAGCAGTGGACATCCAGAAGATGATGATTACAAACTTGAATTTGATTACAGTTTCTTGTTAGCTTATAGAAATAATGATAAACCAAACCTAGAAGACAGTATAATCAGCATCAAAGTGTTATTTGACAATGATGATCATCAAAATTCTACAATGAATAATCAAACTGATGAATCTACACTTCTGGTAAATGGTCATCCAGAATCAAACAAAACAAAAAGGAATGTTCATACTGGTACAGTAAAGAAGAGCGAAGGTTCTGAAATGGAATTCTTGCATTATATTAGTATTTATGAAGATTATAAATCCTTACTTAATCATCCTCTTTTAAGAAGTTTCCTCCATCTTAAATGGTTACACGCTGCAAAAACTTATTATGCTAATTTGATTGTGTTTATATTTTATATGATCTTGCTAAACACTTATATTCTACTAGACATCAAACTGCAATCTTCTGATTTACCAGAATACAGCAAAATAAACAATTCAGAAGTGGAAGTTTCAGAATTGAAACCTTCTGAAAATTATGCCTCTTTGTTAGTAGGAATGAAAGTTATAGTTACATTCATTGTGTTATGCTTTGCAATTAGAGAAATTTGTCAATATATTGGTTCAACTGGTTATTATGTTAAAAATCCTGAGAACTATCTGGATGTAGGCTTAATAATAACAACAGTAATTGTTATGTATAATGATTGGTCTGAAAGTAGGTTTGAACAGACTGTTACTGTAATTGCCATCATATTATCATGGCTAGAATTAGTTTTGATTACTGGACGACATCCTCTGCTCTCAAAAAACATTGCCATGTTTAAAGCAGTGTCAAAAAATTATTTTTGGTTCCTGCTATCATATTCATTTTTGATTTTGGCATTTGCACTTAGCTTTTATATACTGTTTCATAAAAACACAAATACATTTTTTCATGAACCTGGTACTTCTCTTTTTAAAACAACAATCATGATGCTTGGAGAATATGACACTTCATCATTTTCATTTCATATAGTGGATACTACTACCTATATTGTTTATTTGATCTTCGTTCTTTTCATGGGAATAGTACTGAGTAATCTTCTCACAGGTCTTGCTGTTAAAGATACACAATCAATAATGCAAACAGCAGATCAACTTAGTTTGGTTTCACGAATTCAATTAATTTATCAAATGGAACAGATTTTTCTCACATGGTCTGAATTTTTAAAAAATGTTTGTCCTTCAATAATGACAAAAACTGCTAACAAATTGAAAGGACATATGAATATTTTCAAACACAAACAACTTTACATTCTTCCTAACAAACAGGGAAAAATTATATTTGGAAATAATTTGAAAAATTCCAGTGTAAAACTCAATTTAGATATATTGCATGCAGCAATGAAGATAATAGCAAAAAAGGGAAGTATTTCAGAAACTGAAAGCATTAATGTAAATCTTGAAGATATTAAACTGGAGCAGAAAAGAATATTTGAATTACAGCAAGCAAGTCTATTCAAACTACAAAATAATATTGACAACAACAATAAGAAAGCTATTCAGAATACAAGAAGTTCTGGAAAATTCCACAACAAATTGAATGCAATAAAACAAAAGGTGGAGGAAAATAAATATCAAACACAAGAGAATGCTGCTGAACTAAAGAACATTAACAAAAGACTAGCTACAATAGAACAGGAATTATTACAAAATGATGACCAGATAAGGCAACATAACTCAGAGCTTAATAAAATTTTAACCTCAAATATGGAAACTCAACAACTTCTACAAAAGATTATGGAAAAATTGAATGATACCAATTAGACTGATTTTGTCATAGTGACACCATTTTTTCACTTCATGTTTTCTGTTTATTTCATCACATAAATAAATGTGTACCGGTACCAATAACTATTCATTATAATTAAATTATCTACAGCACATCTCTTATTTACATTATTTTTTGAAAATGTGGTGCAAAGGGAAGTTGATTAAATTTTAATTAAAATTATATACAGAAACTGATATGAAATAATACATAAACTTCATAAGTTTTGAATTGATATTACGAATGTTGGTTATGAGTACTCTGAGTGACATGGCGGACATCTAAATTGTAGACCATTTCTTCATAGACATTTCTCAAAATATCCTAAGTTTTCGATTCCACTCTACCAGAGATGTGTTTCTTTGGATTTTCCAAATGTTATAGTAACAAGGGAACATACAAAATCCTTTGCATATTCTCAAAAAATGAAATCAAAAGAAGCCATACTAGCTTTATAATGTAAAGTAAAATTCCCAAATAAATGTCTTCTTTAATAAAGAAAATATATGCAAAGGTTTCATAGTATTTGGTACATGGGAATTGACAGTGTATATAAGAGAAAATTTTGCATTTAGATTGGATCTTGCCCAGATAGCTCAGTCGATAAAGTATTGGCCTGGAAAGCCAAAGGTCCTGGGTTCGAGTACCAGTCTGAGCATATAATTTTTCTCCTCAAAATGAATGAAATCGCTGTTGAATCTGACTGATTATAAACAATTTATGTCACTACCAGTGATTACTTTAATTAAATAGAGACATGAAACATTAATTTAATCAAAATTACAGTGGGAAGTAACACTATGAGGTAATTTTCAATTTATAAATAGTGGATAATATTTTTGCATCCTATCTCATAAACTTCTGTGTTTTCACAATAGTGATTTTAAAGGGCATTTGCCTTCATCTTCAGTCAAACTTCAACTATTTATAAAATGAAACATACATTCTTGTATCACTTTACATTATTCCTGTTTTTGTATGTCAGTTCAATAAAAACAAATCAGCTTTATTCTTTCACTAACCTTTTAAAAAAACGTTTATTTTTTCACCTACTACCTTGTCATACAGCTGTAGAAGTAAATAGAATAAGATGTATGTAAATGTTTCATAATAAATTATTTAATAAAATGAGTCATCTCACCTCATATTTTGCGTTCTTCAAGAATAAATCTGCAGTTCCCATGCTTGAAGAAAATGAAGTATGAGGTGCAATATGACTCAAATCAAAAACCTCTAATCTTATTTCCCATAATTAATTTATGAATAAACTATTTCTTTCCTTCCTTGATAAATGATTTAATGTTGTGAATTAAAGCAAACATGTATTTTTATATTACAATTGCATATATATATATATATATATATATATATATATATATATATGGAAAGACTCATAATGTCATTTTTGCAGCTTTACTACGAATATATAGGTATGGTAGCTTCCTGCTTCTTTCCACACCCCACTCTCTCTTTTGCATCTTAAAATCTTAAAAGATCTTAAGAAGGTCCAGAGGGGCCCCAACTTGGAGGTGAGGAGAGTGAATTTAGACCCTCTGGACTTTGTGCGTCCGTGAGTGTGAGTGTACGTCCTTGTGTGTGTGTCCGTGAGTGTGTGTGTGTCCGTGTGTGTGTATATATATACACACCTTTTTTTCGTGTATCTTCTTTTTGAAGATTTCTGCTTGGATAGACTTTCAGAATTTGTAAAATCTCCAGTACAAGTGATTTGTTTTGTTTAATTTCTGATACATGTACATTAATTTTGTTTGGTTGATAAATCAAAAAAATATCTTTGATCAATTGAACTTAACTTCATCAGCAGCAGCACAACAACACTGGGAAGGCCAAGGCTTCCTTTCAGAATTTTTCTCCAGGCTTCTCTATTTCTGGCAACTGTCCACCAATTATTGAGATTTAAAGATTTTACATCCTATAGTACTCCATCCATCCATCCATTTATCTCAGATTCAGTCTTCCAGTTCTCCGTCTTCCTTCTGGTTTACCATCTATAGTTCTTCTACCTACATAATTTTTAGTTATCATTTGATAATAAACATACCATGTTTTCATGTATACATACGAGTTTAATAGTTTTTCAATAAAACTCCATGGCACAACAGGCCTAGAGGCCCCTTGACCTATAAGCTAGCTACCAGCTCACATCCACATGTTAATCATGGAGGACAACGACCATCAACCGATGCAGTAATGACATGTGGTCAGCATGTAGGATCCCCAGCTTTATAGATGGTTTTCTCAACCTGGAGCCGCTGACTATTGACATGGGCTAGTGGTCAGCATTTCTGACTACAGTTGATGAGGTCCTGGATTTGATTCCCGGTCAGACCATAGCAATTTTTCCTTAAAGGGTCTGGAATTTAGATTGAGGATTCTCCTGGCACTCCATTATCATTTATCACCCATCATATCAGGGTAACATAACTCTCCCTCCAGGTGCCCCGACCTAAGAAATGGATTACAATTCCGCCAATGCCAGAGGAGAAAGCCAGAAATGTCATAAACGACAACCTGATGGCATTGGGAGAGAAAAAAAAACCTTATTGTAGCTACCCAAAATCCTTAAGATGCTGGAAGGGCACCGGCTGAAACTTCATGAGAAAATGTCTTCCCTTAAAGAGATTTGATCAACACAAGTCCAATAGCTCTGTTCCATGGCATGATGTCTTAGGGTCGAATGTTTGAACGTATTAGACAGTAAAAGGCGTTCTCTGCTGATAAAGTTTTATCCAAACACATTTTTCTTACTCAGAAATCTATTCACGCGGTAATAATTGTAAGCTACCTGACAAGGTACCTTAAGATCGTAGCTCAATATATAAACTTATGTGAAAATCCCGAAGGGAACCGATGTAGTTTGAAACTTATCCAAGATGTCGGACCTTGAAGACTTCGATCATGTTTTCGGTATACGCGGAGAAGAGGAATTTGATAGTCTACCAAAGAATTCAACTGGAAGAACAGGAGAATCGGCGTAATATTGCGCGTCGCAGACGTGTTTGTATACGGTATTATTTGCGGGATGCAAGCATAAATGCATTCCTCTATAACAGACGAAAATAACGGAAGTGGTTTTATCGCTGAGAATTCTGGGTAATTCGTTGCCAATATTACGAAAACGTCAACATTCATGCATGACCGGTTAAGGCGGCCGTTAATTCGATCTCAGCTCACCAGTGATTGGAAGTAATTTGAGTAGAGACTAATGTATTTGCATATGACCCTTTAAAACTACTTGGCTAAGGTGTGGGACCGATTTTTAAGAACGTAATTGTTGATTGCAGGATTTCACGGCCGGTAATCTACTATTAAGAGATTCCGGGCTATGTGGTGATTTGTTGTGTCTTCCAGATGTTTCTCCTTCAACAGTGGAGGGTATCTTTACTTGTGGGTGGTATTCCCTGGTCGGAGACAGAACACTATTGTAGAGGGAGAGGAGCATAGTAATAATTTTTAATGGGGCCAATGGAAGACAAAACCATTTCAGAAAGAACTTCTACTGCAATTAACGAAGACACATCCCTTCCAAGAAGACATCACCGAGAAGTTTGCAACGTTAAAAGAGCGAAGGATAGATTTGTCATACAAGAAACATGTGGGTTAATAATAATTAAGATAAACATATGTACAAACAATTTTTCTTACTAATTCCTCATTTAACTTCAAATTCACGAGCCGCCACTGACTCACGTCTACCACTAATTTTTAAGGATTCATCCTAAGTAATTCTGCCCGAGGGCAGGTCTTTCACTGTAATGATAGCATTTTCATGCTATGCTTTACTAGGGAATTGAGGGTGCAATAGCTTCCCCTTACTTTTCACACCGGTGAATGATGATTATGATAATGACGATGATGACCGGATGATTTTCGGGTACCGTTGGGACCTAAGCTTCCTGACATTTGTCTTACAAGTGAGGAAAAAACCTCATCCAGGAGTCCCGACCGGGAATCGAACCCGGGTCCGCTACGTGACAAGGCAACACGCTACCTCGAGCGGTGGACCTCTTAAGGATAAGTTCCGTAAATTTTTACATTTTTAATTTGCATACATATTCTACGGGCAAAACGAGAAAGGTTACATTGCCAAAGAGTTTAAGCTCTGAAAATCCTATTTTTTTTATTACGAAAACCGGGTATCGGTACTTACCGACGGTATTTCGTAAAATAAATTTCCAATGAAAATTTAATTTTTTATACTATTTTATAAAAAGGTTAATAAGGAATATTAAGGCTGTATAAAATGCGTAGATAAAGAGAATATGGATATGGTTGATGGGCGACCAGACCTCCATGTTGTGGTTACGTAATGCGAGATAAGATATATAGCTTGTTTATACAAAGAAGTTTCCTGGATGTGCGTACAAATGTTAAAAGCGTCCTTGTTTTTTTTTTGTAAAATAAAACGCAGTATAGGTAAGGAATGTTAAATAAGATTTATAATTTCATTCGTGTAAGATGTATAAAGGCGGCTCCGTGAAGCAAGCAGAAGCTCGTCTCTCACCGCTGGGGTCTCGAGATCGAGTCTCCGTCACTTTAAGTGGGTATAGTTTCGTGGTGGACGAAACGGAGCTTTCACAGGTTTTTCTCCCGTTTTCCCCACAAATTACATTCTATCTGTGATGGTGCATCAGGCGTGATCGGCCGAAAGCCTTGTGGTCCACAGATCTCTATAAATATAGGGATTTCATTTCATCTCATCCCTCAACCCGACCCTGCGTTGGACACTAATTGAGGATATTACTATTGTTTATAAAACGTATTACATTAAAATTCTGATAAGCATGAAATCTTGAATAAAACAGAAGACCTTCAGTTATTAATTTAAGGGGACTCGGAACGTCCTATACTTATGTTATAATGTTAAATGTAAGGAACATTTTCTACTGAACTATTAATCCTATCAAGTTGAAATTTTTACAGTGGAAAGGTTAATATATAAAGAGTCTTCTACCATAAGGATTTATATAGATATGCATTTATATAAACTTTTTTTTTCTTTACAAATATTTTCTTTCAGTTTTTTACACTGTATTTTGCAACCTAAATTCTTTAATTACTGAGCTATCACAACATCAATATGGTAAAAATTGTATATGAGCACTATATTGAAGCCCTGAAAATTTCAGGTCTCTAGCTTTAATAGTTTAGAAGAAAATGTTCTTTAAATATTGAAAAAAATGAATGCTAACTATGGGAGAGAGTTGACAGTTCATGCCCACATTTTAAAGGGACGGGGAATATTTAAAACAAATAATAAACACACTTAGAAACAAAATACAGGCAAGATAATTATACCATATTAAAGAGGAATATTTCTAGTATTTTAATTGATAAAAAATGAAAATGCATTTTTTCATCACATCTGGCTTTCTGGGTCCCCTTAAAGAGCAAAAAAAAAAAAAAAAAAAAAGATTAACTTGAAATGGAATCTAAATCATGACACAGTACCACCTATATAAATTCAAATAAAAACGGAAAACACACCATTTTTTGTTGAATTATTACCCAAGACAAATATATGTTGATTTTTTTCTAAAAAAAATGTCAGAAATGCCTTAAAATGAAGTGAGTAGTTGAGCTCAAAGTAACCTAATATCACCATATTTACAATGTAAAATATATATTAGTCATTTATCATCAAAAACAGCTAACAAGTGAATACTAAACTAATCTGGTATACACAACTCACACATTTTCTCACCCTAACTTGACCAAACTAACACTAATTTAATCAATTGAGTTGGTGTTTACTTGATGAAAATCCATATTCATTAATTAAATAAAAATAAAACTTATAGTTTTATTGGATTTTCATATTTATTAATTTATATATTAATTTCATATTTATTAATAGATTCCAATTTAATCATAGTTTTGATCCAAATTTTGAAATTTTGCATGTTTGTGATAAGGGTAAGAAGTTGGACCTTTTGGAGGCTGTAGAAATAAATAAATAAAAATAAATATGGAAGGTTCACCCGAATGGGTATTATTCTTTGCTATATTCGGAGATCGATTTTGTTCTTTCCTGGCACTCAGTGATATGATATTGGTTGCATCTCTGTCCGCACAATTCACACACACATTGGTCATTCGGGGTGTGGAATGTCTTGTTCTTGCATAATTTGTGGTGGAAGCCGTGAATGGCTAGTCTTGTAATGGTGTGTCTCTGCTCCTGATTCTCTTTGGTCCAGTTGCGATCGATCATTGCAGTCGATATCTATCTCCGCTCTTTTAATTCTTCTCAGTTCTAGTAGCTTGTTGCTGGCTCCGGTAGATGGTAGGCTGAGTCTCAGATCTTCTATGTAAAAGGTTTCTTTGGCCAGCTCATATGCCAGCCTTGATGGAGCATATTTTCCCACTCTGAGGGCATATTTTAGGAACCATGCCTTGACTTTCTCAATGCGTTCTAAGTCACTGATTGTTAATTTTTCCCATATTAATTCGAGCCCATACGTGATTATTGGGGATATTGTCGTGTTGAAAAGTGTAGTGGCTGACGTTAGTGATAAGGATGGAATGTTCTTTATTCTATACATCGCTTTCGTGGCTTCTGCTGTCCTTTCTTGTATGTGGTATCTGAACGAGTTCCCTGTTTTTTTGTAGGGTTATGCCTAGATATCTGAATCTGTTGACTGTGGTTATAGAAATAAATAAATTGAAAAGTAGTAATAAACTGTTAAATTCTCAACTTGATTTGAATAAATCGCCTTTGTTAAATTAAAAAATTTAAATAAATTATTGTTGTATTGTTGCTTAGATCAGTTGATATTTACTATAATAACACAATTCATAATTTGTTAACATGTCTGAAGAAGGTACAGTGTACCGAAACAGCTGTCACTGAATTATATCTTAATAAATATGAAAATCAAATAAAACCAAGTTTTATTTTTATTTAATTAATAACACTAATTTTCTTATTTTCTCACCCTAACTCTATGTACGTGGACTCTTGAATAGAATCCCCTTATATGTGAGTAAACCTGTTGGCAATTGTCTCTAGTGATATGTGAGTTATCTAGTCGCCCAACACGACGTTAGCAATCACTTGTTCTCCAATCAAAAATTCACCTCCATTTGAATTTAATTAAAAATGTTTGTCAGTTTTTATCACCATTTAATGTACAAAATTATAAAATAATAAATTTACATGTATAACAAAAAATATTAACACAGTAAAACATAATGTTTATGTCCTAAAAAAAATATTTTGAACACTTCAAATACATCCATCCATCCATAGTAATTCTGCCCGAGGGCATGTCTTTCACTGCAATCATAGCATTTTCATGCTATGCTTGCAGCTTTACTAGGGGATTGTAGGTGTGGTAGCTTCCCGTTGCTTTCCACACCGGTGAAGGATGATGATGGCCTTATGATTTCAGGGACCGTTTGGGCCTTAAAGTTTTCCTGACATTTGTCTTAACAGGCGAGGAAAAACCCCGATAAAAACCTCACCCAGAAAAACTGTCCTGATCAGGGATCGAACCCGGGCCCGCTGCGTGACAACATAACTTCTTAAATTTTACTATCATGATATTGACATGTGGCACAAATGGGTAATGAAAGAGGGGCATGGAAGCTTCTTGTAGAAAAACCAGAGGGAAAACGCCCCTTTTTTTAGATCAAGAATGAGGTGGGAGAATAATATTAACCATGAATTGGGGGAAGTAGAACATACAAGGGATGATTGGAAAACATAGTTTAGGATAGGGATATGTGGAGAACTTACGTACACACAGCCATGAACCTATGGTTTCAATAGTGCCAGTGAGTTAGTTTGCTATCTTGATATTTTTATTGTAAATTAATTTAATGCATACAGATGTGAATTTTTTACCATAATATGGTCAACACATATCAAGAATAGGCATAAATATTACGTTCTGGTTCTTAGCACTAATTGGAAAGCTTTAACACTTTGAGTCCTGCAGTGGTACTAGTACCACGGCATTTAAATCACACTGAAGCTGGAGAAAATTAAATCCCTCAGCATGCCTGTGCAGGCAGATTTACAGGGGTGTTTTCTGGTTCAGAAAAACACCCCTGTAAATCTGCTGGCACAGGAATGCCAAGGGATTTAATTTTCTCTGGTTTTAGTGTCATTTAAATGCTGTGATACTAGTTACACCGCCGGACTAAGTTCTTCTGTTCCTGTATGTCTTGTCTCACATTTCAGTAATTGAAATTCATTACCAATTCAATTGGAATTAGAAGCTGCAGAAATAACCCATTTCAAGTAACATCTGACCATTTCTGAAATCTCTACTGTAGCATCAGTTTTTATTTAACATAATGAGCTATTTGATAAATTACAAATTATTTATAAATATATTTAGAACAGTAGTAGTATTGATATTTAAAATTACTATAATAAATACCAATACTAGTAAAATTCATATCAAATTCCGTTGAGGTGAAGTCATATGATGAAAGTTAAAAATTAAATTGTACCTGTTGGTAGGTGCCGCCTTCCTCAACTTTGTTAATACATTGTATATAAAATTAACTGGAGCACTTTCGGAAGTTACCTTCCATCTTCTGCAGGTTGAGTTTCCACTACTTCTTGTTGTGTACGGTGATGTTGCTGCTACAAACAGTTGGAGTATACATCACCGTACACAACAACAACAAGTAGTAGAAACTCAACCTGCAGAAGATGGAAGGTAACTTCCGAAAGCGCTCCAGTTAATTTTATATACAATATATTAACAAAGTTGAGGACGATGGCACCTACCAACAGGTACAATTTAATTTTTAACTTTCATCATACTATAATAAATATCCTCAACTCGTATCCAACTCAGGGTCAGGTTGAGGGATGAGACGAGATGAGATGAAGCCCCTATATTTATAGAGGTTGTGAACTACAAGGGTGCTGGCCGACAACTCCTGACATACCGTCACAGGGGCAAATTAGCAAAATGGATGAGATTAGAGAAATGAAATTTGTGGCAGGGGAAAACGGCGCCAAGAAAAACCTGCCAAAGCTCCATTTCGTTCACCATGAAACCCACATGGAGTAACCGAGACTCGATCTCGGGACCCCAGTGGTAAGAGGCAAGCATCTAACTGTTTGTGCCACGGAGCTGCCAAAATTATTATACTCATGTTTAAATACTTTTTGTGTTAGTAGTATTTAAGATTGGTTTGAGAGTTAATTAAAATATATAAATGCATTTTGTATGTCTTACTCAACTGGGGTCTTGCGCCATAGCCGAGTAGTTAAGGCAAGACACCTTGGTGCAGAGTTACAGGACTTGCACTGGTCTGAGTCTCCATTGGGGAGAAAAGTTTCTCATGGAATTTTGGCAAGTATGCCCATCCAGCATCATGAGGAATTTGGGTAGCTACATTAAATAGTAGCTTCATGTTGAGAAAACCAGCTCTAAGCTGGGGGACCCAATGTACTCATCACATGTCACTCCTACACTGGCAGGATGATTGTCTACCTCTGTGATTAACACATGAGGATGTTAGGCCAGCAACCAGCTGGTAGGCGAAGGGCCTTCTAGGCCTATCACTTCATGAAGTGTTTTTACTCAACTGGTAGAGTGGAAGGCCTTATGATGTTAATTCTGCCAGTTTAAATTAAAATTTTATTATTATGCCATTATATAAAATAAAATGCGCCATAGCCGAGTGGTTAAGGTAAGAAGCCTTGGCGCAGAGCTACGGGACTTGCGCTGGTTCGAGTCTCCATGGGGGAAGAAATTTTTCTCATGGAATTTCGGCCAGTATGGAACCGGTGCCCACCCAGCATCGTGAGGCTACAATAAGTAGCGACTCCAGGTTGAGAATACCAACTATAACGGCTGGGGAATCCGATATGCTGCTGACCACGTCACCCCTACACTGGCTAGATGATCGTCTTTCTCTGTGATTAACACATGTGGATGTGAGGCCAACAGGTGTATGGTCAGCCAAGGGCCTTCTAGGCCTGTCGCACCTGGAGTTTTTTTTTATATAAAATAAAAATATTAATGCACTGATAACACAAGCTATGATAATCTATTTCAGAGAAGCTGGTTATGGACTTGAGCCCGCAAGATCAGTTGTTGGAAGCTCTCTTAGACAGGGATATCACTCTCTTCTGTGAACTGTTGAAGCGAGAAGATGTAAATCCTAATCATAGATATGAAAAACCTCATTATTCCACATGTTTAGAAATAGCTTGCAGAAGAATTGGTTGCGATGAGTTTGTTAGGGCGTTGTTACAGTATGTCAAACCAAACATTAATCAAATTCACCCAGAACCAATTCACCATGCTGCTAAGAGAGGACATTACGAAGCACTTAAAATATTATTAGATGATAAACGAACTAAGGTGAATGCAGTCGATAGCAGTGGAAGGAGTGCATTACATTTTGCAGTTAAAGAATTTGGAAAAGGAGGACTTGAGGACAGTGAAATTAGATCTGAAAAGTGTGTGGAACTTGTTATGAGGCACCAAGATGTAAATATTAATCTTCCTAACAACAAAAATTTTACTCCTACATTTGAAGCAGCTTTTCAGGGAGGAAAGAAAGCGGTGGAAGCAATGTTGAAGTATGCTAAAATGTTTGATAAGTCCATTGAATTGGATGGAAATACAGGGATGGGTAAAACAGCTCGCGCTGTTATAACTGAGAAGTATCCAGAGTTAGAACATCAACTTCCTTCTACAAGAAGAAGTGGTTTCTATGAATAGGTCATAAGTACTGAATATAAAGTAATGGCAACATTAAAAAAAAATACTTGTACACACCAGTAGTATATATCTACACAAGATTGTTTTAAAATATTTTCTTTTTTATTCAATGCCATTATTATATTGACTTAGGCTTTCACAGCCGGAGTTGCTATGATGATCTTGTAGAAGATTTCTGGGCTGTTGGCCGTGGTCTTGAGGCTTGTAGTTCCCCGATGTTTCACCAGAGACTGCGTCCGGCATCCTCAAGGATTATCTTGAGACTGGCAATTTTGTCAACTACCTGTCCTATTTATACATTTATCTGCAACGTGTTCTCTGTGCGGTCTGTTACTTTGTAAATTGTATCTGCCTTCTGGTTAGGGTCTTCCATTGCACCAATGAGGTTGCTGTCTGATGTTCTAGTAGAACAGCAACCTCATTGGTGCAATGGAAGACCCTAATGCTAACCAACCAGAAGGCAGATACAATTTACGAAGTAATGGACCACGCAGAGAACAAGTCGCAGATAAATGTATAAATAGGGCAGGTAGTCAATAAAATTGCCAGTCTCAAGACAACCCTTGAGGATGCCGGATGCAGTATCTGGTGAAACGTCAGGGAACTACAAGCCTCAAGACCACGGCCAACAGCCCGGAAATCTTCTACAATATCATCAATGTCATTATGTTATCATTTCAACTATCTGGTATTCTCTCCTAGCACAGCGTTATTGTAACCCACTTCTGAGATTGGAGTGCCTGGAAGGTGAAGTTATGCTGCCCTGATGATATATGATAGGTGATGATGGTAATGATGCGCTAGAAGAGGCCTTAATCCTAAACTTAATGAATATGTTAATGATGATAATGATGGCCAGATGATGTTCGGGACCATTTGAGCCTTAAAGTTTGCCTTACAGGTGAGGAAAAAAACCATCACCCAGGAAACTTGTCCTGACTGGGGATGGAATCCGGGCCCGCTGTGTGACAAGGCAGCATGCTACCTTGAGGCCATAGTGGTGAACTGTTTTAAAATGTAAAAAGTTTTAAAAATAGTTATTTAATATAAACTATATCTCTTTAAATAATTAAACTATACTTGTCTATAATATTTTAGAGCAAAACATAAAAAAAACATGCAGTGAATTTTTATGCATATAAGGATCATGAAAAATCTATGCTTAAATGAATTAGCTCACTGGATGAGCGTTAGCACGGAAAGCTAAAGGTTCGGGGTTAGATTCCCGGTTCAGGTAAAATTTTTTCTCTTTATCATTGATTTACAATAATTTAACTGTGTTCATTAATTTACTTATTTCTATCATAGTAATAGCTTTAGCTTCTCAATATTAATTTAATAGTCCACCGCTGTGGTCTCGAGGTAGCATGCTGCCTTCTCACGCAGCAGACCTGGGTTCGATTACCGATTGGGACAGTTTTTCTGGGTGAGGTTTTTATCGGGGTTTTTCTTCACTTGAAAGACAAATATCAGGAAAACTTTAAGGCCCAAATGATCGACGAAATCATATGGCCATCGCAATCATCATCATTTATATTCATCTTAGATTAAGCTGGCGCACCACTATCATCATCACCCGTCATATCATTGGGGCAACATAACCCTACCTTCCAGGGGCCCCAACCTCAGAAGTGGGTTACAAATATGCAATGCCAGGAGAGAACACCAGGAATGTCGAAAGACAACCTGGGGCATTTGAAAAAAATTCATTTAATATATATATATGTTGGAGCGTAACTGATGATGGGGGTGATAGTATTCTAAATTAGCACCCAGCATCATGAGGAAATTGGGGCATGCCGTAGTGTAGTGGTTAAGGCACTGCACTACAAACTGGAAGGTCGAGAGTTCGAGTCCCAGTGGAGTCAGGATTTTTAAAACTGACCCAAATCTTCTGGCGGCACCATGGCCCTGGAGTCGACTCAGCCTCTAACGGAAATGAGCACCAGACGCTTGTTCTGGGGGTAAAGGCGGCCGTCATGCAGAGCCAACACCAAGTGCCGATTGTCTGGAAAAAGTGGGAGCCTTAACCTCCTACTGCCCTAAGGGCCTCCTGAGGCCTGTAGTGGGATCACTATACTTTTTTTTTTTACTATCGTGAGGAAATTGGGTAGCTACAATAAGTAGCGGCTCCACATTGAGAAATCCAGCTGTAACAGCTGGTGGACCCGTCAAGCTGACCATATGTTACCCCTACACTGGCTGGATGATGGTCTACCTCTGTGATTAACACATGTACATATATTACTTCCCTACAGTTTAAATGAGATCTTTGGCACTGGGTTTTAGTGCCTTGCAGTTAAAAAAGGCTAATAATTTTTTGGACATGTTCTTAGTACATCACATGCTTCTGTGGAAGACATTTAACTCTTACATCATGGAGATTTTCCATAAACACTGCCTTGCAGTTAAAAATGGCAGAACTGTTTCCAAATTCTTTTATTAATAACACTAAAGCTCATCAATAGCTACTAAATGAAAAAAAAAAAGTTGATAAACAGAGGAGAAAATGATACTTACTTACTCACTGGCACTATCGAACCCTCTATTGTATGTTCCTAGGAACATGTCCCTGTGTTTGAGCCTTTGGCATGGATTCCCTGAAGTAGTCCCCGCCCGGAGAAGTTACTAAAGAGTAAAAAGAGGGAATATTTGAGAGAGAAGATTAATGATCTTGAAATGAATGCAAAAAATAGGAACATTAGAGAATTATATCAGGGAATTAGTATAGAGAAGAAAGGATTTCAGGCTAGAACAAACATAATTCGGAATGAAAATGGGGATATGATTGCAGATTCCAGGAGTATATTAAATAGATGGAAAAGTTACATTAATCAGCTATTAAATGTACATACAGAACAGGACATTGAGGAGGATAAGTTACAGTCAGCAGAAATGCTAGTCGCAGAGCCAAGTGCATTAGAGGTTGAAATGGCAATTGAAAAATTGAAGATGTATAAAGCATCAGGTTCAGATGAGATCCCAGCAGAACTGATAAAATCAGGGGGAGAAAAATTGATGGACAAGATACGCTGGTTCCTTAGTATGATTTGGGAAAAAGAAGCTCTTCCAGATGAATGGAAGGAATCAATTATCGTACCAATTTATAAGAAAGGAGATAAAACTGATTGCAACAACTACAGGGGCATCTCATTACTTTCAACTTCGTACAAAATTCTAACAAATATATTAGTAAGCAGTCTTACTCCCTATATTGATGACATTCTAGGAGATCATCAATGTGCATTTAGAAGAAACAGGTCTACAACAGATCAGATTTTTAGTATAAGACAGATTTTAGAAAAGAAATGGGAATATAATGGTACTGTACATCAACTATACATAGACTTCAAAAAAGCATATGATTCAATTAAGAGGGAGAAGTTATATAGTATCCTGCTGGAGTTCGGAATTCCTAAAAAGTTAGTTAGACTTATACGAATGTGTCTAAATGGCACAAAGAGTAAGGTGCGTGTAGGCAAACAGTTTTCGGACACTTTTGTAATCCAGAATGGGTTGAAGCAAGGAGATGCACTATCTCCTCTACTATTTAATTTTGTACTAGAGCATGCCATTAAATCTTTGGAGAATGAGGAAGGCTTACAACTCAATGGTATTAATAAGCTGTTAGTTTATGCTGATGATGTAGTATTGTTGGCCGATAGGGAGGAGATACTAAAGGACAATACGCACACACTGTTGAGTAACACTAAGAAATTAGGACTGGAAGTAAATATCAATAAAACTAAATATATGATCACACGTAGAAATTCATTATATAATGGAACTGGACAGCTAATGACAAATGAGGGAAATTTTGAGAAAGTGGCTGAATTCAAATACCTAGGAACATTAATCACAAATAGGAATGAGATGCACAAAAGAAATTAAACATAGGCTCAATTCTGGAAATGCGTGCTATTATGCATTGCAGAGACTCTTGATGTCCCAACTCCTTTCAAAAAACGTTAAACTGAAAATATATAAAACTATTATTCTACCAGTTATATTATATGGATGCGAAACATGGACTCTTACTTTAAGGGAGGAAAGGAGATTAAAAGTATTTGAGAATAAAGTACTTAGGAAATTTTTGGACCAAAGAGAGATGAAGAGACAGGTGAATGGAGAAGAAGACTACATAACAATGAACTACATGGTCTTTATAGGAAGCCAGATATAATAAGAACAGTTAAGTCTCGTAGACTGCGATGGGCAGGACATGTTGCACGTATGGGGAATGAAAGACTTGCATGGAAGCTTCTTGTAGGAAAGCCAGAGGGAAGACGCCCAGTTGCTAGACCAAGAATGAGGTGGGAAAATAACATTAACTATGATTTGAGGGAAGTAGATTATACAGGGAATGATTGGAAAGCATTAGCTCAGGATAGGGATGTATGGAGAGCATATGTCCGTGCGGCCATGAACCTACGGGTTCGATAGTGCCAGTGAGTAAGTAAGTAAGCAGTTAAAAAAGGCTGGTAATTTTTTGGACATGTTCTTAGTACATCACATGCTTCTGTGGAAGACATTTAACTCTTACATCATGGAGATTTTCCATAAACACTGCCTTGCAGTTAAAAACAGCAGAACTGTTTCCAAATTCTTTTATTAATAACACTAAAGCTCATCAATAGCTACTAAATGAAAAAAAAAAAAAAAGTTGATAAACAGAGGAGAAAATGATACTTACTTACTCGCTGGCACTATCGAACCCTCTATTGTATAAAGTCCTAACATTCCACGTTCCTAGGAACATGTCCCTGTGTTTGAGCCTTTGGCATGGGTTCCCTGAAGTAGTCCCTGCCCGGAGAACCGAATGGGGGACTATTTGACTTCCGGAAAATTTTACCCCAGTTGAACCCATGTCCGCATTTCTTGATGGTTGTATTTTTATGGTGAAAGATTGTCACTCTTTCGACCAAGGTACTTTTTTCGTCTGGCTTATCACCTTCGACCAGTCCGGCATGGGTAACCCTACCAGCAGCAATGCTACCGCCAGCATAGCTCTTAGGATCATTTAAGCACGCAAGCCACTCCACCACGACAAGGTAAAGATACCATGGAGGGAAATGATACTCAACTGATATTATTCATTTCACATCTCAAATATGATACTTAACTGTTTTGTCTTAGCCTATTTATATACTTAAATATATAATCCTAAAATATTTCTGAATCTGGTTTGTAATAATGACAAGGTGCATCTATGTTCTCTGACTTTCTTAACCGTAATTGACAGTAAGAAGCAGATTCTCTGACCAAACTAACTTATAACAAAGTTCGACTGGGGTTTGAGACCCGTTTCACGCATTAATTTTTCTTTCTTAAATTAAATTCTATCCACTATTGGAAAGTGTTTTGTTGTCCAATGGCGATGAGTGTTAGTTGACTTGCATCATTCTTTCTCTTACTTCTCAATAGAGACCTATAATTTCTTGAAAGCGTTAATTAAAAAAACATCAAAATATTCTAAGTGTCTATCTAGATCAAACCAGAGCCAATCAGTGAAATATTTAATGTTATAATAAATTAGATGTCCACCGCTGTGGTCTCGAGGTAGTGGGCTGCCTTGTCACGCAGCAGGCCCGGGTTCGATCCCCAGTCGGGACAGTTTTTCTGGGCGAGGTTTTTCCTCACCTGTAAGACAAATGTCAGGAAAAATTTAAGGCCCAAACGGTCCCCGAAATCATATGGCCATCGCAATCATCATCATTCGTATTCATCTTAGATTAAGCTTAAGATTAGGGACTCTCCTGGCGCACCACTATCATCATCATCACCCATCATATGTTGCGCCGCCTTCCAGGCGCCCCAATCTCAGAAGTGGGTTACAAGTATGCCATGCCAGGAGAGAACACCAGGAATGTCGAAAGACAACCTGGGGCATTTGCAAAAAAAAAAAAAGATAAGTAAACCAAATAGATCATAAGATTACAGTCAGCCATAGAGCATAAAAAAATAAAGTAAATTGTACAAATACTTTAATGTAAATAATTTTATATAATGATATTTGTAGTATTACTTTCTTTGTAATGGAACATGCTGTACATAAGATTATAAAAAAAGTCTATGCAAGCTGCCTATACTATTGAAACTAGGTTGTCACAACACGTCATAGATTCTAGGCAATGAGAGAAGCCTTCATGAACCAAGTCTTACATGTCTGCAGTCAAGCATTTAGTAGTCTACAATGTTTTCTACATTAAAGCAAATACAGCGAATTAAGAGAAATGCACAAAACAAAACTATGTATCTTGGATTAATGTCAATTGAAAATTAATAAATAAATATTCTGAAAGAGAGACATTTTATTTTGTAATTTAACATTTTGTTGTAAATGATTGATGACTGGAACTCACTTATAAATAAAAAGATAAATAGATTTGATTTAGTTCTGAAAACAATAGACAATTTCATAAATTATTTAACTCATGCCCCAAATGCGGGTCAATGATCAATCACACACATTTCAATGAATTTTGATTTACAATCAATCACAGTCATTTTTCACCTCAATTTTATCATATTAAAATCAAGCTCCTTCCTTTTAACATTCTGAATAGGTCAGAGCATTATTTTGCAGTGACTGATTCTCTAAGAAATATGTTGAATATAACAATTTATATATTTAGATATAAGAATCCTAGAATGCAAGTGGCTGCCAGACTGTATATATAGTACACGGATGTAAACAGATATTGCTTGCGGGATATAATAGGAAAACATATGTAGCAATTGGTTGTAGATAGATCAATTGATTAATGTTTTTGACATCATCCGATTCCCAATAGCCAAGTTTGTCGGTCTATCCAATCTCCTGGTTGTAGATGTTTCTCCATCATGTATAAATATATTCCCTGACTCCAGGAGGTTTTAGGTCTTCCTCTGCCTCGTCTTCCCTCAGGTTTCCATTCCAAAACAGATTTTGGTAGCCGATCCTCTTCCATTCGCTGGACATGTCCATACCATCTTTGCTTAACCTTTTGAACGCCATGCCCGGCGTGCACCGGTGAAAGTGTGTGTACAGCTGTACGCCACGCCCGGCAGGCTCCGGTTTTCAATCTTATTACTTTAAATATTTTTTTCCCGAAATGTTTACTTCAATAAACTAAAATTATTGTTCGTTCTATGTTTGTACATCCTTTCTTAGCAATACTTTGCACATCCCTTACAGAATAACGGTACAGGCTGGTTGTAAATCGGTTTTCTAAAGGAGGGTGTACATTCATGTTTCAAGGCCTTTTTTTTTTGCTATGGAATATTACAATTTCAGGATTTTCTCTTTATTTATTTTATTTTTAGTTGAAAAGATACCTGAGCAAAGGGATAGGTCGTGCTGTGGAATACAGTGATTCATGTCTCGAAGTTGACGAAAATACAATTCGCGAGTTTATTGTGACAGTTTTATCAGAAGATGAGAGTGACAGTAACAGTTCATCAAATGGTTATTCGTTTGAAGAATGTGATAGTAGTCCTGTTTCTAAGAGAATATTATTACAATCTAAGCCTGTAAATAGTAAAGCAAGTGATGTAGACCTAAATGAACAGAGTGTGACTGACAGTGGTGGGCGTGTCGCGACAGACGAAACACGTGGCATAGAACAGCTGTTTGACTGCAATTGATTCGAACCCAGGGCCACAAAAAAAGTTCAACAATATTTAATATTATAAGTGTTTAGTGATAATACCATCAAAATTATTCAGTAGAATAAATGTTTTAGTGATAGTGATAACAAATTTCAATAAAGACACCGTGCTGAATTCGAACCTGGGATCTTTACAAGTGGAAGCAACACCGCCTAACCTTCAAATAAATGTATAATAGTGAGTTTAAATTAAATTTACCATGGCATGTAGATAGTTAAATATACCTTATATAGGTTTATATTATATAGTATGGCGTAGTACTTTAAATTAAAAAAACCTGGCACCCACAGCCCAGCTGGCAAAAGGAAAACTCGGCAGTCAAAAGGTTAATTGCTGTAAAAGCAAAGATATCAAGAGGGAGGAGAACCTCTAATTGCTTTAAATTCTAAGACTTAAGAGGACTGACCTGCACATCTTCCTAGTGTCCAATCCCACCTTCACGTGGTGCAGCTGTTAGTAACCATATAACTTAATGTGGTGAACGGACGGGATGAGCTACTCACCAATCGCACTGGTCAGCATGGTGAGATACTGACCGATATGGTATTACTTCCACTTCCACACCATATCTCTTTTTTATCTTTCCTATCCAGTCTCTCTGGACTGAACACTTGTTAATTATATAATTTTTTACCTGGTAAGTCAGTCGTCCTCCCAGCATCAGGTTCAGATGAGATCCCAGCAGAACTGATAAAATCAGGGGGAGAAAAATTGATGGACAAGATACGCTGGTTCCTTAGTATGATTTGGGAAAAAGAAGCTCTTCCAGATGAATGGAAGGAATCAATTATCGTACCAATTTATAAGAAAGGAGATAAAACTGATTGCAACAACTACAGGGGCATCTCATTACTTTCAACTTCGTATAAAATTCTAACAAATATATTAGTAAGCAGACTTACTCCCTATATTGATGACATTCTAGGAGATCATCAATGTGCATTTAGAAGAAACAGGTCTACAACAGATCAGATTTTTAGTATAAGACAGATTTTAGAAAAGAAATGGGAATATAATGGTACTGTACATCAACTATATGTAGACTTCAAAAAAGCATATGATTCAATTAAGAGGGAGAAGTTATATAGTATCCTGCTGGAGTTCGGAATACCTAAAAAGTTAGTTAGACTTATACGAATGTGTCTAAATGGCTCAAAGAGTAGGGTGCGTGTAGGCAAACAGTTTTCAGACACTTTTGAAATCCAGAATGGATTGAAGCAAGGAGATGCACTATCTCCTCTACTATTTAATTTTGTACTAGAGCATGCCATTAAATCTTTAGAGAATGAGGAAGGCTTACAGCTGAATGGTATTAATAAGCTGCTAGTTTATGCTGATGATGTAGTACTACTGGCCGATAGCGAGGAGATACTAAAGGCCAACACGCACACACTATTGAGTAACACTAAGAAATTAGGACTGGAAGTAAATATCAATAAAACTAAATATATGGTCACACGTAGAAATTCAGTATATAATGGAAATGGACAGCTAATGACAAATGAGGGAAATTTTGAGAAAGTGGCTGAATTCAAATACCTAGGAACAATAATCACAAACAGGAATGAGATGCATAAAGAAATTAAACATAGGCTCAATTCTGGAAATGCATGCTATTATGCATTGCAGAGACTTTTGATGTCCCAACTCCTTTCAAAAAACGTTAAGCTGAAAATATATACAACTATTATTCTACCAGTTATATTATATGGGTGCGATACATGGACTCTTACTTTAAAGGAGGAAATGAGATTACGAGTATTTGAGAATAAAGTTCTTAGGAAAATTTTTGGACCAAAGAGAGATGAACAGACAGGTGAATGGAGAAGACTACATAACAATGAACTTCATGGTCTTTATAGGAAGCCAGATATAATAAGAACAGTTAAGTCTCGTAGACTGCGATGGGCAGGACATGTTGCGCGTATGGGGAATGGAAGACGTGCATGGAAACTTCTTGTAGGAAAGCCGGAAGGAAGGCACCCAGTTGGTAGACCAAGAATGAGGTGGGAGAACAACATTAACTATGATTTGAGGGATGTAGATTATACAGGAAATGATTGGAAAGCGTTAGCTCAGGATAGGGATGTATGGAGAGCTTATGTCCACGCGGCCATGAACCTACGGGTTCGATAGTGCCAGTGAGTAAGTAAGTAAGTCAGTCATCCTCAACTAAGTTATTAAACTTCTTCAAGTTATTCTAATATGGAGGCCTTTCGAAAACAATGTTTCATCTTCTGCGTTTTAACTGGAACTGATGCTGATGGTGTTGTATAATGGACATAAATCCGGTTGGGACAGACTCCTGTGTGAGGCTTTTTTTCGGGGTTTTTCCTCACCTGTAAGACAAATGTCAGCAAGCTTAGGGCCCAACGGTCCCCGAAAATCATCCGGCCATCATCACCATCCTTATCACTGTCATTATCATCCTTCACCGGTGTGGAAAGCAACAGGAAGCTACCACACCTATAATTCCCTAGTAAAGCTGCAAAGCATAAATGGATTAACGATATTCCTTCTGTCCCTACCTACTTTGCTCTCGGGCAATATTACTATGGATGGATGGAGATATATATATATTAGTAGAACTTGTACAATTTTCAATATAAAAATTATCTTAAAACTGAAGATGGGAACTTGGTAATAAACATATTTAATGGCATTGACACTTTTAATAAAATTACCAAAAATTAAATAATCAATATGGAACTTAGAACTTTTGTAAATTCCTCTGTTAAAATATTAATAAAAGTATGTATATTCGGGGTCCCGTGCCGTAGCCGAGCAGTTAAGGCAGGAAGCCTTGGCGCAGAGCTACGTGACTTGCGCTGGTTCGAGTCTCCATGGGGGAAGAAATTTTCTCATGGTATTTTGGCCAGTATGGGACCGGTGCCCACCGAGCATTGTGATGCATTTGGGTAGCTAAAATAAGTAGCGGCTCCAAGTTGAGAAAACCAGCTATAACGGCTGGGGGACTTGACATGCTGACCACATGTCACCCCTACATTGGCTGATTATCATCTACCTCTGTGATTGACACATGTGGATGTGAGGCCAGCAGCCATATGGTCTTCTAGGCCTGTCACGCCAGGAGCTTTTTTATGTATATTCGGGGACAAAAATTAGTGCAGATGGAAGTCATGATGCTGAAATTAATGAGAGGATAAATAAGGGCAAATCTGCATTATCAAAAATTAATGGTGTTTTATGGAATAAGAATATAAGTTCTAAAACAAAAAACAAACATTTTAAATACAATAATAAGGAGTGCAATAACAGATGGTGCAGAAACATGGGCACTAAAATCTAGAACAGTAAGTAGGCCTATATTAAATTCTACAAAAATGGATTTTTGGAGGCGTTCAGCTGGAATTTTTAGAAGAGATAAAATAAGAAATAGTGTAATTAAACAAAAGATAAATGTTCAAACTTCAATTGTGGATTATATTATTTTTAGTCTGAACATCTTACCTCAATATTAATGTTGATTTGTTCTTGAGCATGTTTCAAAACAATTCTGTTTTATCAAATCAACATTAATATCGAGGTAAGATGTTCAGACTAAAAATAATATAATTAAAATAACCTCAAAATATAACTTCCTAAAATTAAATATTAATTTCAATTGTGGATTTCATAAAAATACAAACAATTAAAATGGTATGATAATGTAAAAAGACAGAGACAGATTCCCAAGAAGAATACCAGAATGGGTGGATTGATGGTGTTTTGACCAACATGAGGGTAAAAGGATTGGACGATGGAGACTGGAATGACAGAGATATGTGTAGGAGAATGACAGTAGATTAATTGGGGGCAGGAAGATTTGTGAAACCTGCTAAATAAAAAATAATAATAATAAAATCTTGAAATATATTTCAAAACATACTTTACAATATAATATAATAATGATGTAATCAAGACATCTTATGCCAAATTAATATTATCAAAGATACAATTGTAAAAATACTTTCTGTGACAACACCCTATCACCATGATAAGACTGCTAGTTAAAAAGAAGGAATGTGTTCTTTATTATGTTTGAATGCAAAGATATGTTATGTAAACCACAAGAGCAACTGCTTATTTAGCTTTGCTTAAATATTCTTTCAGAAGTTTTTCCAATTTACGTGAATCATCAGCAAATTTTCGAATTCCTTCAGACAACTTGTCAGATGCCATCTGATCCTCATTTAGCATCCAGCGGAATGTCTTCTCATCCATTGTTATTTTTTCCACATCAGCTTTTCGAGCTAAAAGAAAGTGAATGAAATTTAGAGACAGATCCTGCTATAACTTTATAAATCAACATTTGATAATTATTTTATTTTCAGTCTGATCATCTTACCTCAATATTAATGTTGATTTGTTCTTGGACATGTTTCAAAACAATTCTGTTTTATCGTCAGCTTGTCCAGACTGGTTTGATTTATGTTGCATTATGTTGCACACCCTGTCGATGTCAGCTCCATCCTGTGGTTGGCCAAAGAACCTCCAAACAAGGTCATGCTCCGCCGGTATTTCAAAATTCTTAACTCTGTTTTTGTTCTTCTGAATATAGATTTTTTCCCAAATGGTCAGCTCTTTTGTATTTTCTAACTGTCTTAATAATTTAGTGTCCGAATTTATATTATGTTTTTCAGACCAAACATGAGCAGCAACTGCAGATTTTCTAATTTTCCCATTTTTAATATTTCTTATGTGTTCTTTGGTTCTGATAATAAAACAGAATTGTTTTGAAACATGTCCAAGAACAAATCAACATTAATTAATATTGAGGTAAGATGATCAGACTGAAAATAATATAATTAAAATAACCTCAAAATATCACTTCCTAAAATTAAATATTTGATAATTAATTTGCCCAATCCTCAAAATCACCACCACCTCCCCACCTTCTCCAAGATCCTACAAGTACTTTAACATCATGACTGATTGTAATTAAATTAATTCTAATGCATGCTGTGAATACTGGGAAGGTAGTGAGCAACAAGCAGAAAACAGTACAGAAGCACAATTAAACAGTAAATATTGTTAAATAAAAATTAATTAAATGAGTCATATCTCGCCTCATATTTCGTGTTCTTCAAGCATGGAAACTGCAATTTTCCAAGAGGAATCCCTTTCATCTTTCAGCCATTATCACGGCTGTCAAATTTAAGTCTACATCTTACTTGTAGACCAAACATGTCCTCAACTAGTAATGTACTACTTACTTCCCTTGTTGTATACATAACTATTACACCTCACCTTATAAAGTTCTATGTTTTCAAGTTACCGGTTTCAAAGATCTTTGCTTTAATCATCAGTCAAACTCCAACTCAACAGCAATGTGAAAACACGGAACTTTATGAAGTGAGATGTAATAGTATATTACAATGCAAGGTTGGGAAGTGGTTTTATAGAATTGAGGAAAATGTTTAAAAACCGAGCAATAGCAAGGTTTTTAATTTCTGAGATTCTGTAAAACACTTCACAAATGTGCACTATACATTATTTTTTGCGCAATGGTGTTTTCAAAATAATAAATAATAACATCTATGTTGGAAATATTTGCATTCATTATAAACAACTGACTAACGTTAACAGTGTGGGCAATATTTATTAGTTGAAATTACAGGAGGCTGTGGCATGAATTAGTTATTAAATGGCAGCAAGTACGTATTTATTGTTGTATATTGTTTCAAATAAAGTTCAGTTCATTTAAAATGCACTGATTCGTTTCATATAACGTATATTAACACTACCTTTTGGATATTTTTTGTATATACATTGTATGTAGTATACATAGAGGGCAGTGGTTTTACTTCCCACACGCATGTTTGTAATATGTAATATTCGGCCCTCGGGCAGAATTACTATGGATGGACAGTATAGTTGTTTTTATAACATAGTTATTTAGGTTGGCAACCCAAAATGTAGGAAGTTGAACTTTCAATCATGGTTGTCATTGCTGTAAGTACAATAAAATACACTATCACGCAAAAAAAAAAAACAGTTTATCCAATTCAATTTATAAATTGCAAATGAAATGTTGAAAAAACTGGTGAATGAGCAATCAACTTTATTAAATAAACAATTTGTTCCATAATAGCTATTTAGACTTGCCATCATTCAAATCTTATGATTTGCCTTCCAGTATTTTACTTATTACGAATCAGGACTGAATACAATCAATCACCATGCAAAGCATTGCAGAAAAACAGTTATGCATGCTTGATCAAGGTTCATGCAAAGAGATGCAGATAGTATTCTGACAAGCTGCCTTCAGATATACTTTCACCATGCATAAAAATGAGAGAAGCAGTGACCATATTTTCCCCAGCCTAATTTTTGTGCTTAATTTTAAAAATAGGAAGGAAAGAAACAGACCATAACATTTTTTTTTGTATATACAATTTGTTTTATTTTATGTTGAGTTGTTTTTGACTCACCTCATACTTCTTAACTCCCTCGCAGACTCGAGTTTCTTCACTGCATTTGTGACATTTTCAATGCTGTATTACGTTCACAACTGACGTCCAACGGTCTCCTCTCCTGCAGACTGACCTGCATGCCATCTGATGGCTGACCGACGAACTTCCAAATCAATCCCCTCTCCTTATCACCGGGTATTTCAAAATTCATAGTTATGTTTTTATTCTTGCATATGTAAATTTTTTCCCAAATTGTGATTTCCTTCAGTTTTTCCAATTGTTTAAGTAATTTTGTTTTGGTTTCTATTCTGTGTTTTTCTGACCAGGCATGTCCAGCTATTGCAGATTTTTCTGAAAAATCAGTCTGCAGGAGAGGAGGTCGTTGGATGTCAGTTGTGAACATGATACAGCATTGAGAATGTCACAAATGCAGTGAAGAAACTCGAGTCTGCGAGGGAGTTAAGAAGTATGAAGTGAGTCAAAAACAGCTCAACACAAATTTATAGAGAAATTGGTATTCTGTGAATTCTAGGAAAGACTATTAGGAAAAGTGAGAGATTTTGTGCAATTGGTTCAAATTTTAGATATTTATGAAACAAGAAGAGAAAATTTGTATGTCCAATATTATGGTTGATCAGCTAAGAGCAATGGAAGAAATTCTGATGATTCCAGTTCAGATATTTAAATTTGGATATGGGTGTAAAAAATTTTCTAATTAATATGACTCTGATTAATATACATATTTTACAATATACATTCATTTAAATAAATTATATCACAAATAGGTGTTTGATATGCTAGATCTTGCTATTTTATATTACACCACATCATCACCAGAGGTGAATAAATGTGAAAAGTACAGAAATAAGCAAGCTACAACATAACAGGTTAGTAGACATATGCATGAAGTAATATACATATATGTTAAGGCCAGATCTTAATTTCAATAGATAATGACATAATTTTATTATTTACATTTTGCATAATTAGAACTGTAACGTAAGTTAAAAAATTGGCACAACACATTATGTAGAACAATAAAAATCATTTATATATAAACACCAAAAAAATTAAGACCCATATTATATAAAATTTCAATAAACCTTAGTGACTTTTAAGTGGTGGTTATCATTAAATAACATGTAAAATTAACAATTCATTTAGTACTAATACCTCCAAAATAACATCTACAAAAAACATCTGTTAATCACTTACTTAACATAAAATGAATGTATGTAGTTCTAAATGAATTTGACCTAATAGCTGGAAAATTACTAAATATATTTTGGGTAATAATACATAATTTCTGACATTTAGGTATCAAAACTATAGACTGATAGGAGTTTAAGATTGAATCTGCAAAAATCCTAAGCAATACTTCACGTGATATTAAAAGGGCAGTAAAAAACCGTATTAAAAGTTCATGGCAAAACAAGCCTACAAAGCATTTTGACTATCAACCAGCTGCTGGCCTTGCATCCATGTTTCAATCACATATAGATTTATATAGCAAATATAAACCAATCACGTATGTTACGAGGGTGAATCAAATATAAACCGGAATTATTGTTTACAATTTTATTGAATTAACAAAAAAATACAAAACCACCACCTCATTTTTCTACATAGTCTCCTGCATTTCCAACACACTTTTGCCATCGAGTTGGCAACTTTTTGATGCAGTCCTTGAAGAATGAGGAATGACGTGTAGTCAGCCAGTTGCGCACGAACTCCTCTACCGCCTTCCTCCCAGGTCTTCTTTCAGTGGCCCAAACAAATGGTAGCCACAGGGTGACAAATCTGGACTGTAAGGAGGATGTTCCAGAGGTGTCCAATGCATTTTCGTCAAATTTTTTTTTCCTGGCTGACAATTTTCGGAATTTGAGTTCATCACTGATGATGGCTTGAACACTTCCGAAGCTTATTCCAACGTGTGAAGCAATTTCAGAAATTGTTACGTGCCGATCCTCCTCAATAAGGTCCCGTACAGCACGAATGTTGTCTGCAGTGATGCTTGTTTGTTGCCGTCTTTGGGGGGGCTCATTTTCCACTGAATCCCAGACCGTTAAAATTTTTTTGCGCCAATCATACACCTGCGTCTTCGAAAGGGTTGCTTCCCCGAACTGCGCATGGAGCCTTCTCAAAATTTCAGAAAGTTTAGTGCCTTCTTTTGCCAAAAACTTAATAATGCGTTGCGCAACAGACGTGTGTACCTCTTGCTCGCTCATGGCATACTGAAGCAAGCGGCCGCTCTTCGGAGTGCGACACATCAAGATCCCTACTCCAGATACCCTTACCAACTTCCCCTCCAAACTGCAACCTTTGCAGTTTGCTACCAGAGCCTCCAGATACAAATTCCGGTTTATATTTGATCCACCCTCATAACAATCATCTGGCCAATATATATGATTCTTCATTAATCTTGAAAATATTATTGTGCATGCAAGATTACTTAGGTTAGTATTATTTTGAATGAAAGCCATATATGTACATCTAGTAAGTATGGTTTAAGCCAGAAATGAACAGAAAATATTTTAAGATTAAATTAAAATGCTTCATACCTCACCTCATATCCTCACTTTTAAGTAGATTGCAGTTTCAAAACCTTGGCGGCTTCATCTTCAGTACTTTCTTGCCGACTGATGTTATGTCAATCAGAAGAACTACTTCTTCTTTCCTCTATTTGTGGACCGATAAACTTCTGGATCCAGTCAGCATACGCGGGAATTTCGAAGTTAATAAGTTTTTCTTTCTTGTTTTTTGAATGTGGATTTTTTCCCAAACTGTGAGTTCTTTGATTTTCTATTTGTTTAATTAGACTGGCTTTTGATTCAATTAGATGTTTTTTGGACCAAGCATGAGCAGCTACTGCTGACTTTTCCACTTCACCATTTTTGACATTTCTAAGATGTTCTTTCACCCCTGTTTTCAAATTTCTTTTTGTTTTTCCTATGCAAACTTTGTCACAATCCCTGCATATGATCTGATAAATTCCTGATTTGTTTTCTTCTTCAATACATAACATCAGTCGACAAGAAAGTACTGAAGATGAAGCTGCCAAGGCTTTGAAACCGTGGTCAACTTAGAAGACTGGATATGAGGTGAGGTATGAAGCATTTTAATTTAATCTTAAATTAAACCTCATATTGATTTCTTCCTATAAAAGTTCAAGAAAATATTTCACTCAAATTTACTGAATTTTCTTAAATGAAAACTGCATAAAATCATACTGTACTTACCAGATTTTTCAGTAAGTGATTCATACACTTCATCATTACTTGAATCCAATTCTTCAAGCAACTTGGGGCTGATTGTCAACAAATCACAACCAGCCAAAGCTTTGATTTCACCTAAAACACAAAAATTATCATTTTGAATTTAATCTTGTCTATCACTTAACAATATATGCTCTCTTTCAGAAATAAATTTATGATCATACTAAATTTTCCTCCAATTTCAGACATCGAAAGCGGATAAGAGGTAACAAAAGGATGAAAGACACTGACCTTCCTTATTTGTAAGTGTTTAAAAAAATTATCCTTTTAAAGGGATGTACAAAATACTGTAAAAAATAATTCAGTGAGACTTGTTCATCTTTTGAGTTAAGAACTGTTAAAAAGAGGTCATCTTCTATAGTCAATTGGTTAATAACCAAATTATAAGTAAAAATCAAAGAATTTTTGTCATAATTACATATTTATAATTAAGGATGTAGTTAATAAAATTTATGTCAATTATTACATTTTATGACAACCGTGTAAAGCAAACTGCTGACTGGCCAGTTTAATTTGAACTAAACATTTCTTTTGGATACATTAAAATAGCTACATAAACAATATATATATTTTTTATTCAATGCCCCAGGTTGTCATTTTGACATTTCTGGTGTTCTCTCCTGGCATTGGCTTAATTGTAACCCACTTCTGAAGTTGGGGTGCCTAGAAGGCAGAGTTACATTACTCTGATAATATGATGGGTGATAATGATAATGAAGCACCAGGAGAGTTCTTAACCTAAACTTAAGCCAAATTCCACACCATAGGAATGATATATTTACTGCTAGAAACAAATTGATTTTGTTGTCAGCAATGATTTTAAGTTAAGAGCTAGAAAATTACTATTAATATGACAAGAAAATGATATAATAGTGAAAAAATCTATCTTTAGGGACTAAAGCTAGATCAAATGGACTACTAAATTGTCTCAGTGTATGGATTAAATTCCATGTTCTGTGCAGTACTCAAGATTTTGTTACCATATTGATTGCAATCCAATCGAAACATGTTCAAAAACAAATCAACATTAATATTGAGGTAAGATAAGCAGACTCAAAATAAAATAATTAAAAGAACCTCAAAATATTACTTACTAAAATAAAACAATATTGTTACCATATTTGAAGAGAAAAATTATATGCTCAGACTGGGGCTTGAACCCAGGACCTTTGGCTTTCTAGGCCAATACTCTACTGACTGAGCTACCTGAGCAAGTTGCAATCTAAACGCAATTTTTTCTCTCATATACGCTGTTAATTCCTGCACACTAAATGCTATGAAACCTTTGCTTCTATCTTGCAAATGACGTCTTCTTCATTAAGAAGACATTTATTTGGGAATTTTACAGATTTATCTTTTGAGTTTGGTAATCCTTTTGAGAGGAGTCAAAAACCAAAATATAATGTAATGTAATCAAAACTACAGTAGGAAGTCTAATAGTATGAGGTAATTTTCAATCTATAATTGAGTTGGAAAAAATATTTTTACATCTTATCTCATAAAGTGCCTTTATCTTCAGTCAAACTCAAACCAGTGAAATTCTGTCATTACCACCGTCTTCCAAACTGCCATCTGAAACCAATTTTATGAACTTGCGGAGATTAAATTTTGCTCGCTTCAAAATTCAGGCAGCAAAATTTAATCTCCAAGTTATTTGGCACCAGATAACAGTTCAGAAGATGAGAGTAAAGACAAAATTTCAATAGTTGGAGTTTGACAGAAGATGAAGGCAAAGGCCTTTGAAAACAGTATCGTGAAAACGTGAAACTTTATGAGGTGAGATGTAAAAACATTTTATACAATTCAATTCTAGATTAAACCATAATATAGCTTAAAAATGAACATCAAAAACATTACTTATTTTAGGAATTCTCACTATGAGGTATATTCATTAAGGTAGAATTTTTTATTACTCACCTCATTGTTCTTCTTATTTGACTATAAACTAGTTTCGAAACATAGTTTCTGTTCCATCCTCAGTATCGTCACGACCGTTGTTCTGTCGTCTTGAAGAGCTGTCCTTCGCTCCTTCCATTGGCTGACTGAAAAACCTCGAAACCAGGTCATTCTCACTGGGAATTTCAAAGTTCATCAATTTCTTCTTTTCGCTCTTTTGAATGTAGATCTTTTCCCAAACAGTAAGTTCTTTTGGTTTTTCTATTTGTTTTAATAATTTAGCTTCTTTCTCGATAAGATTTTTTCAGATCATGCATGGGCAGCCACTGCATGGTCTGAAAAACATCTTATCGAGAAAGAAGCTAAATTATTAAAACAAATAGAAAAACCAAAAGAACTTACTGTTTGGGAAAAGATCTACATTCAAAAGAGCGAAAAGAAGAAATTGATGAACTTTGAAATTCCCAGTGAGAATGACCTGGTTTCGAGGTTTTTCAGTCAGCCAATGGAAGGAGCGAAGGACAGCTCTTCAAGACGACAGAACAACGGTCGTGACGATACTGAGGATGGAACAGAAACTATGTTCCGAAACTAGTTTATAATCAAATAAGAAGAACAGTATGAGGTGAGTGATAAAAAATTCTACCTTAATCAAATACATTACAATAGTTCAATACAAAACATGATCTGCCAAAACAGCACACAGTTAAAAATAGACCACATCTATCTGCTAAATGTGGAATCAGCAACACAGAAATGAAGATCAAGCATTAGAGACAAACATGCATAAAATTAACTCAAAAAAATTCAAACCTGGGTTTGATAGAAAGGTTAGGTGACCCACAACAATGTTACGAATTCTTATAAACACGAATGTAAAAAATGGAACTTACCAACATTTCTGAATGATGCTCCCATGACCACAGTCTTGTAGCCAAACTTCTTGTAATAATTGTAGATCTTTGTAACTGAAATTACTCCTGGGTCCTCATGTGGTTCAAAAGATTTCTGACCGCTATTTGCTACATACCAGTCAAGAATACGACCGACAAAAGGTGAAATGAGTGTAACACCAGCCTCGGCACATGCTACAGCTTGGCAGAAGGAGAATAACAAAGTCAAGTTGCAGTGGATTCCGTATTTCTCTTCCAATTCTCTGTCAGAAAGTCAAAATGCGGTAAAAATATGCCTTGAAAAGTGAACACAGCTATCTATCTATGTAAATAAGCCCACTTACTTTGCAGCTTGAATTCCTTCCCAGGTGGAAGCAAGTTTTATGAGGATCCGTTCCTTTTTAATCCCTTGCTCTTCATACAACTGAATCAAACGTTTAGCCTTTTGGATGCTGGCTTCCTTATCAAAAGACAACCTTAAATTTCAAAACCAAATAATTATTTCACATTTTTTATAAAACTAATGATGGGAATTAACATTATGAGGCTTTGAAATTAATAAAACATGGAAAATATGGAAGTATCACTATCGATAGAAATTTAAAATTAGATATAATAATATTTGCAGATGATCTTGTTTTATACTAGAAACATCTGAAGATGATCTACAATGGTCAGTACATAATTTAAATTTGATAGCCCAGAAATATTCAATGGAAATATCTACCAATAAAACTAAAATAATGGCCTTTTCTTCAGAGTTAAATATGGGAAATAACATTATGAGGTTCTTAATTCGTAAATTAATGAGTCCATTTTTTAAACATCTTACCTCATATTTTTTATGTTTCTTCAAACACGGGAATTAGTTTTCGAGAGAAGGATGTCTCTCATTTTCAACCGACATTATGACTACCGGATTTTCGTTATTGATGGAGATTCCAACAAAAATCCGATAGTCATAATGTCGGTTGAAAATGAGAGACATCCTTCTCTCGAAAACTAGTTCCCGTGTTTGAAGAAACATAAAATATGAGGTAAGATGTGAGAGATGAAAGCAGACTAACAGCTTGTGAGATGAAATTTATGCGCCGAACAGCTGGCTACACCAAATGGGATCGAAAGAAAAATGTAGAAATCCTTCAAGAACTTAATGTGTCACCAATACTGGACTACATCTCCAGATATCAGCTAAACTGGAAGGAACATGTCTCAAGAATGGCTAGATCCAGGATCCCCAAGGCAATAATGAACTACTGTCCAAATGGGAAACGGTCACTTGGTCGACCTATGAAAAGATGGCACGAAAACCGCTTTCTCAGGCCGTAACAGTTCTTCTAGGAGTAATACCTGGCAGGATGATGATGAAATTAATAAAAATTAAAATGAGCTGTACATCATTTCACCTTGTTCTTCAGAGCACAGGACTGGGGTTTCATGAATAATCATTCCTATTGATTAATAATGAGTGGAGAGTCCACCGCTGTGGTCTTGAGGTAGCATGCTGCCTTGCCACGCAGAGGGCCCAGGTTCGATCCCCGCTTGGGACAAGTTTCCTGGGTGAGGTTTTTCCTCACCTGTAAGACAAATATCAGGATACTTTAAGGCCCAAACGGTCCCCAAACATCTGGCCATCATTATCATCAATATCATATTCACCTCATTAAGACAAAGTTTAGGTTTAAGGCCTCTCCTGGCACATCATTACCCATCATATCATTGGGGCAGCATAACCCTACCTTACAGGCACCCCAACCTCAGAAGTGGGTTACAATATGCCAATACCAGGAGAGAATACCTGAAATGTCAAATGACAAGCAGGTGTCATTGAATAAAAAAAATAAAAAAGAATAAATAAATATTGAGTGGAGAACATATTTTTAATAACTCATCTCATACAATTTCAAATTTCTTTGATACCATTGGTTTCAAAAAAAAATTTCATTCATCTTCAGTCATGAGTTATTAAAAATATGTTCTCCACTCAATATTAATGATATAACCTCATAATGTTTACTTCCCAACATTAATTTAAATATATTCCTATTGATGATATATTATCCATTTCATACATCTCAATGAAGGATAAATTATATTTGAAGAGAAAAATATATTAAGTTATGTAGTAGGAAATAACAACTGAGGTGTACTTTAATTAATTTTGAGTTGGGTTTGCATGGAAGTCAAGAAATATGAGGTGAGTCAAAAAAACAACTAAAAATTGATGTTTTTATTATTAATTTAAACATTTCTCAATGAAAGATAAATTAATTTGAAGAGAAAAATTTTCGCCTAGACCGGGACTCGAACCCGGCACCCTTGGCTTTCCGGGCCAAGTGCTCTACCAACTGAGCTACCGAGGCGAGTTACGATCTAGACGCAAATTTTTCTCTTATATACGTTGTAATTCCCTATCGCCAAATGCATTTGGCGATAGGGAATTACAACGTATATAAGAGAAAAATTTGCGTCTAGATCGTAACTCGCCTCGGTAGCTCAGTTGGTAGAGCACTTGGCCCGGAAAGCCAAGGGTGCCGGGTTCGAGTCCCGGTCTAGGTGAAAATTTTTCTCTTCAAATTTAACTAAAAATTGGTTTGAACACAGGACCTTTTACTTTCTATGGAATTAATAGTGTATATAAGAGAAAAATTTGTGTTTAGATTGGGTTTCTCATGTAGCTCAGTTGGTAGAGCATTCACATAGAAAGAAAAAGGTCCTAGGTTCAAACCCCAGTCTGAGCATATATTTTTCTTGATGTTTTTATTATTAATTTAACATTTCTCAATGAAAGATAAATTAAATTTGAAGAGAAAAATTTTCGCCTAGACCGGGACTCGAACCCGGGACCCTTGGCTTTCCAGGCCAAGTGCTCTACCAACTGAGCTACCGAGGCGAGTTACGATCTAGACGCAAATTTTTCTCTTATATACGTTGTAATTCCCTATCGCCAAATGCCTTTGAAACCATTGTTTCTATCTTTGCAAATGGCGGCTTCTTAGAGGCCTTACTGGCTTTTAAAGTAATGTTAAATTTCCAATAAATGTCTTCTTAACTAAGAAGCCGCCATTTGCAAAGATAGAAACAATGGTTTCAAAGGCATTTGGCGATAGGGAATTACAACGTATATAAGAGAAAAATTTGCGTCTAGATCGTAACTCGCCTCGGTAGCTCAGTTGGTAGAGCACTTGGCCCGGAAAGCCAAGGGTCCCGGGTTCGAGTCCCGGTCTAGGCGAAAATTTTTCTCTTCAAATTTAATATATTTTTCTCTTCAAATATAATCATTCCTATCTTCAGCCATCTTTTTGATTATCATCTTCACAAAAGATGGCTGAGATAGGAAAGCCTGTTTCTGAAACTGCAGTCCTATGCTGTGAAAAACATGAAGTGTATGAGGTGAGATGATGTACAAATCATTTTAATTGTATTAATTACTTTACATATTTACCTCAAATTTTAAAAACAAAAAAATTATTAAAATAACTTTTTTAACATATATATTGGGAATTCATTTTATTGTGGCACTGTATAATTTTGCCTATTGTTGCATGTGGCATTTGTCAGTTAAATTTACAAGCTATCAACATTTAAAAATGTATGAAGGTAGAAGCTTCAATTACCGATAGATAGGGCTGGAATTTTTAAATGACTTAAACCTTATGACAGCACCATGGTCATGAAGTTGACTTTTTTTAACCAAAATTACAGTGGGAAGTAACAATATGAGATAATTTATAAATTCAGTCAGATAATTTATTTGATAATTTATTGTAACTTCCTCATGATTTCAAAATTAAAAAAAACATTAATTGAGTTGTGTTTTTGAATCACCTCATATTTCTTGATTTTCATGCAGACTAGGTTTTGTCACTATACTTCACAACATTCTCGATTCCACACAATTGCTGTCTTGCGTTTGTCCCTCCTGCAAATTGATTTCTGTGCTCTCTGTTGGCTGACCGATGAACTTTCAAATCAACTTCCTTTTCACCGAGAATTTCGAAATTCATGCTTTTCTTTTTATTCTTGCATGTATAAATTTTCTCCCAAATTGTGAGTTCCTTAGATTTTTCCAACTGTTTAAGTAATTTTGCCTTAGAAAAATTTAAAGAACTCATAATTTGGGAGAAATTTACATACGCAAGAATAAAAAGAAAACCATGAATTTCAAAATTCCCGGTGAAAAGGAGTGGGGGTTGATTTGGAAGTTCATCGGTCAGCCAACAGAGAGAGCAGAAATCAATTTACAGGAGGGACAAACAAAAGACAGCAGTTGTGTAGAATCGAGAATGTTGTGAAGTATAGCAACGAAACCTAGGTCTGCATAAAAATCAAGAAATATGAGGTGAGTCAAAAACACAACTCAAATAAATTAAAATAAAGATAGAAGCAACGGTTTCAAAGCATTTGGCACGAGAGAATTACAATGTATAAAGAGAAAAATTTGCATCTAGATCGCAACTCACCTCAGTAGCTCAGTTGGTAGAGCATTTGGCCCAGAAAGCCAAAGGTCCTGGGTTCGAGTCTCAGTCTAGGCAAAAATTTTTCTCTTCAAATATAATTTATCCTTCTGTGAGAAGTGTTAAATTAATAATAATAATAAACCTTGTAGTGTTATTTCCTACATATATTTTATCAGTCAAATAAACCCGACTCAATTTATAAGTTGATTTATCTCTAATTAAATTAGTATGAGACATGTTATGGAAGTAAAAGTAGATGTCATACACTTCTGACATCTCGTGCCAATTGTCTGCAAAGGTAGGAATCTTAACTTCATACCACTCCAAAGGTCACTTAAGGCTGTATTGGGACCACTTTACTTTTACTTACATTATTTATATTCTGACTTCAAAACAATCATATCCGCCATAAAAAATATTAGTGAAACAGAGACATTAATAACACATTGCTAAAATTTTAGTATATTGTTAACATGAAGTCCTGCGCCATAGCCAAGTGGCTAAGGTAAGATGTTTGGTGCAGAGCTATGGGATTTGTGATGGTTGGAGTCTCCACGATGTAAGAAATTTTCTCATGGAATTTTGGCCAGTATGGGACCGGTGCCAACCTAGCATTGTGAGAAAGCTATCTTAAGTAATGGCTACAGGTTGAGAAAACCAGCTATAATGGCTGGGGACCTGACATGCTAACTACATGTCACTTCTACACTGGTTGCATGATCATCTATATATATCCATCCATAGTAATTCTGCCAAAGGCAGGTCCTTCACTGCAACTATAGCATTTTCATGCTATGCTTGCAGCTTTACTAGGGAATTGTAGGTGTGGTAGCTTCCTGTTGATTTCCACACCGGTGAAGGATGGTGGTGTGATGATGATGATAATGATAAGGATGATGATGATGGCCATATGATTTCGGGGACCGTTTGGGCCTTAAAGTTTTCCTGACATTTGTCTTATAGGTGAGGAAAAACCCCGATAAAAACCTCACCCAGAAAAACTGCCCCGACTGGGAATCGAACCCGGGCCCGCTGCGTGACAAGGCAGCACACTACCTCGAGACCACAGCGGTGGATATATATATATATATACGTATATATGACATAAGAAAAATAAATGCCTGGATGGGTTTTGAACCCAGAACTCTATATATATGCTGAATTTTAATTACACCGACAAACTGCAAGGACTGAATTATGACTGGAAAAGGAATAAAAAATGTCCTATGAATAAGTGTCCATAAATGCATCGTTGCCACGGTAGATGGCACTGACGCATATATTATTCTCTGGGCCCTGTTGCATGGCCTGCTAGATCACCCCTGGATTTTTACTTCTGGGAGCATCTGAAAAGTGTTGTGTATGATGAACCAGTTCCTGATGTGCATACCCTTCAACAGCATGTCCACGTCGCCTGTGACGCTATTCGGAGAGAGACCGGAATATGCAAAATAGTGAGGCAATCCATGATACGACGTGTGAGCGCATGTATTGCATCCCATGGAGGCCACTTTGAAACATCTGTTGTGACGTGGATGAAATTATGCTATGTACTGTGTGCCAGGATGATTTGTTGTCGTTGCACGCACATTGTTCATTTCCGGACACATGTTTATAAGACCTTTTTTCCTTCATTTCCAGTCAGGAATCAGTCCCTGAAGTTGGTCGGTGTAATTACCATTCACTCTGTATTATAAATACATGTGGGTGAGAGGCCAGTAGCCAGCTGGTAGGCCAAGGGCCTTCTAGGACTGTCGCATCATGGAGTTTTTTTAACAAGCAAGAAGTTCAAAGTTAAAATTGGGAAACACATTATGAGGTTCTTAATTAATAAATTAATGAGTCATTTTAACATCTTACCTCATATTTCATGTTTTATCAAACACGGTAACTATAGTTTTCAAATGATCTTGTCATTCATTTTCAACCGCCATTATGACGAATATCCGGTAGTCATAATGGCGGTTGAAAATGAATGACAAGATCATTTGAAAACTATAGTTACCGTGTTTGATAAAACATGAAATATGAGGTAAGATGTTAAAATGACTCATTAATTTATTTAGCAAGAAGTTATTATACTTTAACATCCATTGATGAAAATGCCATTATACGTGACATTTTTGCCTTCTTTAACATTAATTCTTATTTCATTAATATAGTTTCCCATACGGGAAAATTTTCTATAGGATCGTAACAGGCCTTGGCCTAATACTTGGAAGGAAGAAGAAGAAGATATATAAATAATATGTGTCGTGCTTTATGATAATTACCTTGCATCTACTTCTGTAGAAACTCTGCCAGGAACAATTTTCAAAATTTCACTCCCAAAAAGAACAAAGAGTTTATCTGATGTGGCTTCCAATTGTTCTGCTGGGGTTCTGAAACCATACAATAATATATTGTTAATATATATTCACTATTGATTAAATAATATTTCAAAATCCTAAATAAATGTACATAGGTGTATAGTGAGGTGATGAAAATAAAAATTCAAGAAAAAATTTTAAAATAAAACTTTATATTTGAATCTTTGTTCTTATTCTTACAAGATTCATATCCTTACTCACTACAGCTTATGTTCTCAAAATTTGCTATAAATTAAAATCATGCTCATAATTGCAAACTGAATAGACTCAATTCTGGAAATGCGTGCTATTATGCATTACAGGGACTCTTGTCATCCCCAACTTCTCTAAAAAAAAAATGTTAAACTGAAAATATATAAAACTGTTATTCTACCAGTTACATTATATGGATGTGAAACATGGACTCTTACTTTAAAGGAGGAGAGAAATATTATGAGTGTAAAGTAAAGTAAAGTGATCCCACAACAGGCCTCAGGAGGCCCTTGGGGTAGTAGGAGGTTAAGGCTCCCACTTTTTCTAGACAATCGGCACTTTATGTCATCCGGGTTGTCAGCCCTGCGTGACTGCCGCCTTTACCCCAGAACAAGCATCTGGTACTCATTTCAGTTAGAGGCTGAGTCGACCCCAGGGCCATAGTGCCGCCAGAGGGTTTATGAGTGTTCTTAGGAAAATGTTTGGACCAAAGAGAGATGAACAAACAGGTGAATGGAGAAGACTACATAACAGTGAGCTACATGATCTTTATAGTAAGCCAGATATGATAGTCTCATAGATTGTGGTGGAGAGGACATGTGGCACAAATGGGGAATGAAAGACATGCATGGAAACTTATTGTAGGAAAACCAGAGAAAAAACACCTAGTTGGTAACCAAGAATGAGGTGGGAGAATAACATTAACCATGATTAGAGGGAAGTAGATTATACAGAGGATGATTGGAAAACATTAGCTCAGGATATGGATGTTTGGAGAGCTTATGTCCATGTTGCCATGAACTTATGGGTTCGATAGTGCCAGTGAGTTAGTTAATCATAAACTGCACCTACTGAAGTTATAAAAATCAATTCAAACAGTGCATTTATGATAATAATGATCAAAAAATGTGTATCTGATGCCAAACTATAATCATACTTTTCACAGTGTGGTTACAAATTCAGTAGGTAGACAATATTAAGTACATTTTTAATTTACATACTGCTTTTACAAACAATATTAGAGATGTTTTTATTATAAATTTAAAATTTCTCACTGAAGGTCAAATTATATTTGAAGAGAAAAATATACGCCTAGACTGGGGATTAAACCCAGGACTTTTAGTTTTATACACTAATGCTGTAACATCTGAGCTATCCTAGGCGTCCAATCTGCACTTAGATTTAAAATATAAAAAATTCAGTTAAAAAAACTGGAACAAAGATCATGATGGATTTTGTCATGATAACCATGACACTCTTCTTGCTAGCTAATGGCAACAAAAGACTTCAGTCTGCCTTTAACTCTTCAAAATTGCCATGTAATTTTTTTTCATATTTCATTTTTAAAATGTCAAATGTTGCAGTATAACCACTAGTAGTTAAAGAAGCTATAAACAAGACTAATGATTACATATTTCCAATGACTAATTTTACATTATGAATAAAGCAAAATCTTAATAACATATTTCCTCATTTCCTGCTTACATAACAGGTAATGACTAGAATTATAACAGACACAGCAGCATAATGCAACTGAAAGTCAAACAATTCTGAAGAAAATCATGTTATCATAAATATCTCAGACAAGAAATTCTAGGTTTCTACTGAGAAAAAAAGTACAAGTTACTTAAAAAACTTAATTTACAACATCATCATATCCTTAATATCTCTTGGAAAAAACAAGAAAAAAGAACTAAGGAAAGGATTTCAGTGTGTCAGATATTTAAAAAATTGTGCCAAAATAGTATCACTTCATGCACTTTTCATAGTCGACACGGCGGCCACCATGATTACTTTCAGGGAGGTGCATCTCCATCTACATACTATAAACTAATAAATTAAATTTTTATTCAAACAGTGACTTAATAAAAAAAAATTCTTAATTTTTTCTGTGTATTTTCTTTCCCGACAGGGGGACGGGTGAATTATTATTCAAACAATAATTTAATAATTTTTTTTCCATAAATTTTATTTTCTAACAGGGGAAGGGGTGAATATTTATTCAAACAGTGACTTGGTAAAATAAAAAAATCTTAATTTTTTCTGTGTATTTTCTTTCCCGACAGTGGGGTGAATTTTTATTCAAACAGTGACTTAATAAATAAATTTTTAATTTTTTAAATATTTGTTAATTTTTTTTGTGTATTTTCTTTTTTGATAGGAGGTGCAAATGCATCCCCTTGCACTCTCCTGCTAGCACCCACGATAGAATTTTATTTTTATAATAGTAACACATGAATTGAATCGACCTTCCAAAAGAAGGACATGATAAGAGGATGATGAACACATGATTGCTAAAAAAGGCATAAGCTGCTATGACATAGTATAAAAATATAGGTTGATTTTAAAGTTATTTCCAATATTTATGATTGAATCATCTCATTAAAGAGAGACTTGTCATTCCTCTTCTCTCAAAAAAAAAAAAAAATGTTAAACTGAAAATATATAAAACTGTTATTCACCCAATTATATTATATGGATGCCAAACATGGACTCTTACTTTAAGGGAGGAAAAAAGTTTACAAGTATTTGAGAATAAAGTTCTCAGAAATATTTTTGGACCAAAGAAAGATGAACAGATGGGTGAATGGAGAAGACTTTTATAACAGTGAGCTACATGGTCTTTATAGGAAACTAGACATAATAAAAACAATTAAGTCTCATAGACTGCGACAGGCAGAACATATGGAACAACTAGAGAATAAAAGAGGGGCAAGAAAGATTCTTGTAGGAAAACCAGAGGGAAAACATCCAGGTGATAGACCAAGAATGAGGTGGGAGAATGACATTAACCACAATTTGAGGAAGTAGATTATACAGTGGATTGGAAAACTTTAGCTCAGGATAGGGGTGTGTGGAGAGATTATGTCTGTGCAACCATGAATCTATGAATTTGAGAGATGAGTTTCGAATATGAAACAAATATTTATGAGGTAAAATGACCAGATTCACTTTATTAAAAACACACATCACTTATGAGACAATCTAATAACAAAATAACTTTTCAATATTTATCCATCAATCTTACGGCTCTTATAGCCCAAGTCGGGCCCTGCCTCCCCTTTTGGGGTTTCCTGACCAATCTGCTTTAGTTATGCTTGTATATCTACAGATTTGTAAGTGACATGTAGTCCATATGTGCCTCAAGAGACATCTAGCAGGCAGCTAACACTTACTTGGATGGAAGAGAGCCGATTAAATGATGCTCAGTGGCCTCTTTTTTCAGACTTGTTCTTTTATGAGCCTTAAAATGTTCAGACTCTGAAACTATGGTTTAAAGTCCCTCTCTATAATTTGAATTTTTCCTTCCTAAAAATCTATTGACCCTGACCGGATTTGAATTGCAATGCTCAGGATTAGAAGCATGAAACATAATCACTAAATAACTATGGCTAACTTTCAGCAATACATAAACATGCTCATATTAGTAACTCAAGTACAATTTTTTCACAGTCGTAATAAATTAATGTAGTATAAGTGAAATTCTTATGTAAGGATTGAAATCATGTTTAAAAATTAATACATGTGTATACACAGCAATATTAATAATAGAGTCACATACTAAGGGAATGTCAGTTTTAAATTTATCTGATAACATACAATGGTCAAGGTCATTGATAAACATGACAATGACATTGAAATTTTCTAGGTATATCTGCAATGTATAAAGTTAATAGTTAGGTTTGTAACTTTATATACTGGCCGATAGCGAGGAGATACTAAAGGCCAACACGCACACACTACTGAGTAATACTATGAAATTGGGACTGGAAGTAAATATCAATAAAACTAAATATATGGTCACACATAAAAATACATTATATAATGGAAATGGACAGCTAATGACAAATGAGGGAAATTTTGAGGAAGTAGCTGAATTCAAATACCTAGGAACAATAATCACAAATAGGGATGAGATGCACATAAAAATTAAACATACACTCAATTCTGGAAATATGTGCTATTATGCATTACAGGGACTTTTTGATGTCCCAACTCCTTTCAAAAAACATTAAACTGAAAATATATAAAACTGTTATTCTACCAGTTATATTATATGGATGCAAAACATGGACTTTTACTTTAAGGGAGGAAAGAAGATTACAAATATTTGAGAATAAAGTTCTTAGAAAAAATTTTTGGACCAAAGAGAGACAGACATGGAGAAGACTACACAAAAGTGAACTACATGGTCTTTATAGGAAGCCAGATATAATAAGAACAGTTAAGTCTCATAGACTGCAATGGGCAGGACATGTGGCACAAATGGGGAATGAAAGACGTGCATGGAAGATTCTTGTAGGAAAACCAGAGGGAAAACATCCAGTTGGTAGACCAAGAATGAGGTGGGAGAATAACATTAACTATGATTTGAGGGAAGTATATTATACAGGGGATGATTGGAAAACATTGGCTCAGGATAGGGATATACGGAGAGTTTATGTCCATGTGGCCATGAACCTACGGGTTCAATAGTGCCAGTGAGTTAGTTAGTTAGTTAGTTATATTAAATGCATAATTGTATTTGGTTCTGTAGCTTGGCATTTAAAAAGCAAACATTTTTTCAAAATTATTTTCAAGTGAAATAGACATTAGCAACAAACATTCAGTGATTACAACTCCATTTCCGAATTATCCCTTCCTAGCATAAAACCAATGAATTTATAATATTTTTGGCACACAAAAAATTGTTCATCATAACACCACTACAATCCCCCAATAGTAACTTGAATGTATTTCATCATCATCCAAACAAACGTTAAGTCAAATGAGCTATTCTTCTTCATCGTCAGGCTCTACGACTTCCAGTGGAATGTCTTGGCCTTCTCAACTAGTTTACGCCATTTCTTCCTATCTTGTGCAGTAGATTTCAAATCAAAAATCCCCATCTCTCTTAAATCTTCAATTATGTCATCTTCCCATCGATCTTTAGGTCTTCCTCTTGGTCTTGTTCCCTGTGGCTTCTAATTTAAGATATCATTCGACAATCTTCCTTTTGGCATTCTTAGTGAATGTCCAAACCATTGTAATCTTTTGGATTTGACAAAACTATATTTTCTTTATTATTCTTGAGGTATAATTCGTTATTCCTTCTTAACCTCCAAGTTCCATTTTCCTTTACAGGACCTAGCACTCTTCTAAATATTTTCCTCTCAAACATTAATAGTATTAATTTATCTGCTTCTTTTAGTACCCAGGTTTCAGCTCCATAAGATATGATTGGTCTTATTATTGCTGTATATAATTTGAATTTAACATTTTTTTATATTAATTTGCTTTTGAACATATCGAAATTAGCAAAGTATGCTTTATTCCCTTGCAATATTCTTGGTTTGATTTCTTCTTCAACAGTATTATTATCTTTGTTATAATAAAAATCGTCAGTATTATTATCGTTTAGTATTGTGCCTAGGTACTTAAAGGCAAATGAACTATTACCATCTCATAAAGGAGGAATTTTCCTTCCATCGCTTTTTGGGGTTTATTCTTCTTCCTTTCCAGGTTTAGGTCAATGCGACCGTTCCAGTCTCAAGTCCATTGTTTCCTTGGCCGTCCCAAAGATCTTTTTCCATGTGGTTTGTAGGTGTTGATCGTTTCGGGTAATCTTGTATTGTCCATTCTGTCTAAATGTTCTTTCCATCAGTATTTGTGCTCTTCTAGTTTATCGAGTATTTAAAATATCTCCAGGGATGTCCCAGAGATATCTTCTCAAGGGGATTCTAAAGGATCTCATTCGCCGTATGTGGCTCTTCACTTGTTTTGATAATTTTGTATAAAATGGAGCACTGGTTAGGAACCAAGTTCTTTCATGATTTCTTCATTACATTTATGGTCCTGTTTTGTACATCATGCAGTGCATCTAATAAATCTCATGTAATTTGCTGTTATTCTGCTTTCCTCCACTTGCCTCATGTCCTTGCCTCTCTGCCATAACACAGAACAGATCTTGCTAAGGTTTATATAGGCGTATTTTGAGTTTTTCTATATAAAGAAAGGTTTGATTATTATATTATTAATTATTCCCATAGTTTTGGAGTATTTTACAATTTTGTTTCCTGTAACCATATCATTATCAAATGTCAACTTGTAGCCAAAATATGTGAAATCGTTGACTCTTTCTAAAATTCTCTTTGCCAAACATACTTTACTGGGGGCAGTATTTTACTTATAGAAGACCATAAGCTTTGCTTTCTCTGTATTTACTTCCATGTTATATTTTTTCCAATTACTGTATATGCAAATTATGTATGGAACACTGTAAATCATTTTCAGTGGTTGATATTAAGACAAAGTCAACTGCAAAAATAAGTGAATCTAGATAGGTCAAGAATGAAGTGGGAGAATAACATTAAGCATTGTTTGAGGGGAGTAGATTATACAGGTCCCGCGCCGTAGCCGAGCGGTTAAGGTAGGAAGCCTTGGCACAGACCTACGGGACTTGCGCTGGTTCGAGTCTCCATGGGGGAAGAAATTTTCTCAAGGTATTTCGCCCAGTATGGGACCGGTGCCCACCCAGCATCGTGAGGCAATTGGGTAGCTACAATAAGTAGCGGCTCCAGGTTGAGGAACCAGCTATAACGGCTGGGGGACTCGACATGCTAACCACATGTCACCCCTACACTGGCCGTTGATCATCTACCTCTATGATTAACACATGTGGATGTGAAAGGCCAGCAGCCGGCTGGTAAAAGGGCAACTGCTGAAAAGTGGAAAGACCCTCAATCGGAGATTATACAGGAGATGAATGGAAATCAATAGCTCAGGATAGGGATGTATGGAGAGCTTATGTCCTTGCAACCATGAACTTACAGGTTTGATAATAATAATAATAATAATAATAATAATAATAATAATAATAATAATAATAATAATAATAATAATAGCTTTATTTTACCTGGCAGAGTTAAGGCCTTAAGGCCTTGTCTACCACTCAACCAGGTTTAAAAAAAATACAAAAGAAAAGTCTTAAATCTAAATTACAATATATATATATATATATATATATATAAACGATTACAAGTTATGAATACAATACAATTAATATTTATAATGTATTTTGATTTACTCTAAATTTAACGAATTAAATATATAATATGTACAAGATATATAAAAAAACGAGGAAAAGATTAATGACATAGTATAAAATTAAATAAATAGAGAAAAATTAATTATTAGACAACAGGTGCCAGTGAGTGAATTAGTTAAAAGGTGTGTTTTAAATTTTAAAAAAAAAGCATATATTTTACATTGTGAATTTATTCTGTATTTCAAATTGATAAAAATATTAAATTTTGAACTAATTGTTAAATAAATTTTTTTAGTTTTCATTTCAAATCCAACATTAATAAAAGCTGTTAAATATGTTATACTATCTTAATATATAAAAATTTTGTGTCACGTTGTTTGTCCGCGATGGAATCCTAAACTACTGAACCGATTTTAATAAAATTTTGCACACTGTGTGCAGTTTGATCCAACTTGAGACTTAGGGTAGTTTATAACTAAATTTATAGTCACATTATTTTTTATTGCAAATTATTTGTTTATTATTTAACAAAGAGTTATAATTATCTGTGATTCCATACGAATCTAACAGATGGTGGTGTAAGGTAATTTGGTAAGGTAATTGATTTATTATTTAACAAAGAGAGATCCAGATGACTGTGCTTTTTGTTGCAACCACAAATTTCAATTGAATTACAAATATTGATTATTTCATAATTTAAGTGTGTTCAGTGGTTATTTTATTTTCAATATTATTAATTTCGTGTATAAGTATTAGTTTTAAGTAATCTGGCTGAAAGATACAGCAACTTATATTTAAATTTTTAACGCATACCTTAGCCACAGCAACACATGGCCGGGACTTCTAGTTATTATATAGATTTGACTGATCACCAATACAATACAGTAATCCTGTTCAAATAATACCTCAAACAAACAAGACAGAGCATGTAATGTTCTTCCTTCTTTCATCTTTTCCATACTTACTTACTTACTCACTGGCACTATCGAACCCGTAGGTTCATGGCCGCACGGACATAAGCTCTCCATATATTCCTATCCTGAGCTAATGCTTTCCAATCATTCCCTGTATAATCTACTTCCCTCAAATCATAGTTAATGTTGTTCTCCCACCTCATTCTTGGTCTACCAACTGGGCGTTTTCCTTCTGGCTTTCCTACAAGAAGTTTCCATGCACGTCTTTCATTCCCCATACGCGCAACATGTCCTGCCCATCGCAGTCTACGGGACTTAACTGTTCTTATTATATCTGGCTTCCTATAAAGACCATGTAGTTCATTGTTTTTGAGTCTTCTCCATTCACCTGTCTGTTCATCTCTCTTTGGTCCAAAATTCTCCAAAAATTCTCCTAAGAACTTTATTCTCAAATACTCGTAATCTCCTTTCCTCCCTTAAAGTAAGAGTCCATGTTTCGCACCCATATAATATAACTGGTAGAATAATAGTTTTATATATTTTCAGCTTAACGTTTTTTGAAAGGAGTTGGGACATCAAAAGTCTCTGCAATGCATAATAGCATGCATTTCCAGAATTGAGCCTATGTTTAATTTCTTTGTGCATCTCATTCCTATTTGTGATTATTGTTCCTAGGTATTTGAATTCAGCAATTCCTCAAAATTTCCCTCATTTGTTATTAGCTGTCCATTTCCATTATATAATGTATTTCTACGTGTGACCATATATTTAGTTTTACTGATATTTACTTCCAGTCCTAATTTCTTAGTGTTACTCAATAGTGTGTGCGTGTTGGCCTTTAGTATCTCCTCGCTATCGGCCAGTAGTACTACATCATCAGCATAAACTAACAGCTTATTAATACCATTCAGTTGTAAGCCTTCCTCATTCTCTAAAGATTTAATGGCATGCTCTAGTACAAAATTAAATAGTAGAGGAGATAGTGCATCTCCTTGCTTCAACCCATTCTGGATTTCAAAAGTGTCCGAAACTGTTTGCCTACACGCACTCTACTCGTTGAGCCATTTAGACACATTCGTATAAGTCTAACTAACTTTTTAGGAATTCCGAACTCCAGCAGGATACTATATAACTTCTCCCTCTTAATTGAATCATATGCTTTTTTGAAGTCTACATATAGTTGATGTACAGTACCATTATATTCCCATTTCTTTTCTAAAATCTGTCTTATACTAAAAATCTGATCTGTTGTAGACCTGTTTCTTCTAAATGCACATTGATGATCTCCTAGAATGTCATCAATATAGGGAGTAAGTCTGCTTACTAATATATTTGTTAGAATTTTGTACGAAGTTGTTCATCTTTTCCATATGGAGATAATTTAAAAATTAAATAAACAAAATTAAACCACTATGGAACTGTTTACAAGATATGTTGTGAACAAATATAATAACTTTAATACAAGTAACCTTAAAAGATTAATTCATGATAGCAACAGTAATCAATAAAAAAAAACTTGTTACTTCTAAACGATCATGTTCTCTATAAATGATAATCATTTCGACATACCAAGGGTCATCAGAAGGACATAAAGCTGCTTTGCATTATACGGAACATTACTATGTGATACAAGACCAAGGTTACATGTTTATGTTGCAATAGTACTTTCACTATTGGATAATACTTGTAGATTTGGACAGGAAAGGACATTGAACTCAATATTAATCTAATATGGCCTATTTGTCTAAAAACCACTCTAACACTTTTTGATGAAATATACTTACTTACTTACTCACTGGCACTATCGAACCCGTAGGTTCATGGCCGCACGGACATAAGCTCTCCATACATCCCTATCCTGAGCTAATGCTTTCCAATCATTCCCTGTATAATCTACTTCCCTCAAATCATAGTTAATGTTGTTCTCCCACCTCATTCTTGGTCTACCAACTGGGCGTTTTCCTTCTGGCTTTCCTACAAGAAGTTTCCATGCACGTCTTTCATTCCCCATACGCGCAACATGTCCTGCCCATCGCAGTCTACGGGACTTAACTGTTCTTATTATATCTGGCTTCCTATAAAGACCATGTAGTTCATTGTTATGTAGTCTTCTCCATTCACCTGTCTGTTCATCTCTCTTTGGTCCAAAAATTTTCCTAAGAACTTTATTCTCAAATACTCGTAATCTCCTTTCCTCCCTTAAAGTAAGAGTCCATGTTTCGCACCCATATAATATAACTGGTAGAATAATAGTTTTATATATTTTCAGCTTAACGTTTTTTGAAAGGAGTTGGGACATCAAAAGTCTCTGCAATGCATAATAGCATGCATTTCCAGAATTGAGCCTATGTTTAATTTCTTTGTGCATCTCATTCCTATTTGTGATTATTGTTCCTAGGTATTTGAATTCAGCCAATTCCTCAAAATTTCCCTCATTTGTCATTAGCTGTCCATTTCCATTATATAATGTATTTCTACGTGTGACCATATATTTAGTTTTACTGATATTTACTTCCAGTCCTAATTTCTTAGTGTTACTCAATAGTGTGTGCGTGTTGGCCTTTAGTATCTCCTCGCTATCGGCCAGTAGTACTACATCATCAGCATAAACTAACAGCTTATTAATACCATTCAGTTGTAGGCCTTCCTCATTCTCTAAAGATTTAATGGCATGCTCTAGTACAAAATTAAATAGTAGAGGAGATAGTGCATCTCCTTGCTTCAACCCATTCTGGATTTCAAAAGTGTCTGAAAACTGGTTGCCTACACGCACCCTACTCGTTGAGCCATTTAGACACATTCGTATAAGTCTAACTAACTTTTTAGGAATTCCGAACTCCAGCAGGATACTATATAACTTCTCCCTCTTAATTGAATCATATGCTTTTTTGAAGTCTACATATAGTTGATGTACAGTACCATTATATTCCCATTTCTTTTCTAAAATCTGTCTTATACTAAAAATCTGATCTGTTGTAGACCTGTTTCTTCTAAATGCACATTGATGATCTCCTAGAATGTCATCAATATAGGGAGTAAGTCTGCTTACTAATATATTTGTTAGAATTTTGTACGAAGTTGAAAGTAATGAGATGCCCCTATAGTTGTTGCAATCAGTTTTATCTCCTTTCTTATAAATTGGTACGATAATTGATTCCTTCCATTCATCTGGAAGAGCTTCTTTTTCCCAAATCATAGTAAGCAACCAGCGTATCTTGTCCATCAATTTTTCTCCCCCTGATTTTATCAGTTCTGCTGGGATCTCATCTGAACCTGATGCTTTATACATCTTCAATTTTTCAATTGCCATTTCAACCTCTAATGCACTTGGCTCTGCGACTAGCATTTCTGCTGTCTGTAACTTATCCTCCTCAATGTCCTGTTCTGTATGTACATTTAATAGCTGATTAAAATAACTTTTCCATCTATTTAATATACTCTTGGAATCTGCAATCATATCCCCATTTTCATTCCGAATTATGTTTGTTCTAGCCTGAAACCCTTTCTTCTCTATACTAATTCCCTGATATAATTCTCTAATGTTCCTATTTTTTGCATTCATTTCAAGATCATTAATCTTCTCTCTCAAATATTCCCTCTTCTTACTCTTTAGTAACTTGGTGGTTTCCCGTCTAACACTACCCAATTGCTCTAAATTTACCTCATTTGGCTCGTGTAACCATTTCATTTTTGCTAGCTTTCTTTTCTTTACGATGTCGGCACATTCCTCATCAAACCATTTCTTGTTTTGCCTCTTTTTTAAACAACCAATGCTTTCTGATGCTGACAATTTAATAGTATCTCTTATAGCCTCCCATTCTTTATTTATATCAGTTTCTTCTTCGTTTGCCACATTGTCATCTGAAGATTCCAGTACTTCAAATCTATTAGCAATTTTGATTTGGTATTCTTGCCGCATTTCATCATTTTTCAAGTTTTTTAATTCATATTTTACAGAATCATCTTTAGCGTTTGTTCCTCTCATAAGCGATAGCCGTTGTCTGATTTTCACTCTGACCAGATGATGATCCGAATTGCAGTCTGTCCCTCTAACTGATCTAACATCGATGATGCTACTGTGCCAGCGTTTATCCACTAATACATGATCTATCTGGTTCCGAGTTTCTCCATCTGGGGACGTCCAGGTGTATTTATGAATATCCTTATGCTGAAATGTTGTGCTCTTAACAATGAGATTCTTTGATGTGGCAAATGTGACTAATCTAACCCCGTTGTCGTTACTATCTTCATGAAGACTGAATTTGCCTATTGTTGGTTTGAATATATCTTCCCGCCCCACTTTTGCATTAAAATCTCCTAAGACAATTTTCATATGATATCGTGAAAGGCTATCAAATAAGCATTCTAATTCATCATAGAACTCATCCTTGATCTTGTCATCTTTATCTTCTGTGGGGGCATGTACATTTACAATTATAAAATCATGTCGTTTACCCTTTAGAATTATGTATGATATCCTATCACTAACAAACTTAATATCTCGGATAGCAGATAGGATCCTCCTTCTGACTAAAAAACCCGTTCCAAATGCAGGTCTTTCTGCACCCCCATAGTATAATGCAAAGCTTCCTGATTCCTGACTACCTTCTCCTGGCCACCTAACTTCCTGTAAAGCGACTATATCCAAGGGCGATTTATCCAATTCCCGCGTTAATATCTCTAGTGCCCCGCTATTGTATAAAGTCCTAACATTCCATGTTCCTAGGAACATGTCCCTGTGTTTGAGCCTTTGGCATGGGTTCCCTGAAGTAGTCCCCGCCCGGAGAACCGAATGGGGGACTATTTGACCTCCGGAAAATTTTACCCCAGTAGAACCCATGTCCGCATTTCTTGACGGTTGTATTTTACGGTGAAAGATCGTCACTCTTTCGACCAAGGTACTTATTTCGTCTGGCTTATCACCTTCGACCAGTCCGGCATGGGTAACCCTATCGGCAGCAATGCTACCGCCGGCATAGCTCTCAGGATCATTTAAGCACACAAGCCACTCCACCACGACAAGGTAAAGATACCATGGAGGGTTATCTATTGTATATTTGTGTGTTTATTATACATCCTTCATCATCATCCGTAAGTCATTTCCAATTGTTGGCTCATATATAATTTCTGTCCTCCCATGTTGTAATTAGCATGATATCAAATAGAGGAGGATCAGTGGAAGGTATTAAGGCTAGAATTAGAAAATCAAATAAAACTAAATATATGGTCACACATAGAAATACATTATATAATGGAAATGGATAACTAATGACAAATGAGGGAAATTTTGAGGAAGTAGCTGAATTCAAATACCTAGGTACAATAATCACAAATAGGGATGAGATGCACATAAAAATGAAACACACTCAATTCTGCAAATATGTGCTATTATGCATTACAGGGACTTTTGACGTCCCAACTCCTTTCAATATATAAAACTGTTATTCTACCAGTTATATTATATGGATGCAAAACATGGACTCTTACTTTAAGGGAAGAAAGGAGATTACAAATATTTGAGAATTAAGTTCTTACAAAAACTTTTTGGACCAAAGAGAGACGAACAGACTGGTGAATGGAGAAGACTACAGTGAACTACATGGTCTTTATAGGAAGCCAGATATAATGAGAACAGTTACGTCTCATAGACTGCAATGGGCAGGACATATGGCACAAATGGGGAATGAAAGATGTGCATGGAAGCTATATAACAGCAATATGCTACATGGGTGTGAGGCTTTGTAAAAAACAATCACATTATATAAAAAATTGCAAGTATATATAAATAGATGCCTGAAATTTATTTTGAGAATCAGATGGCAAAAAACCATATAAAATGAGGAATTTGGAAGATAACATCACAGAATAAGATCTGGAAGGAGATTAAATATCACAAATGGATTGGACACACACATTAGAGAACTAGACAGTGTGCCAAAGAGAGCATTAAAATGGAATCCACAGGAATTGCCAAAAAAAAGAGGAAGACCAAAAATTACATGGCACAGCACTATAACAACAGAAATTGAACAACAAGGAAGTAGTTAGAATTAAGTTAGGAATTTGGTTAAAAAACAGAGTCGAGTGATGCACTTTCACAAAGGTCCTATGCTTCCAAGAGGAGTGACAGGAACTACTATGTTTTAGTTACATGTATCTCTGACACATTTGTCTTCTACCTTCAATATCTTTCTAATCTAGTCCAGTCACCTGGTTCTAGGTTTTTTCCTAAGTTTGTTCCGTCTTATTCCTTTAAGAGCATCTTTATTTGTTAAACATTCTGCCAACATGTGCAAAATGTATTCATACCATTTTAATCAGTTTCTTTCTTATGTCTTTTTTTAATTTCTTCAAATGTTATCTCTTATCACCATGCTTCTAAGTGTCTTTTTTTCTTTTTCTTAAAATACTTCTCAAAAATTCAATTTCCATAGCTTGAATTTTATTTAATTTCTTTCATTACCATATATCAATTGAATTTTAATTTTTAATTAAATGATAAACGATTTCAATAATGAAACTACAGCTAACCATTTGCATTCACAGCTAAAGAGAAATCCCATTCAGATTGGTTAGCTGTGGAATCTGAACCTGGGACTTCCACAATAGGAGTCTCTACTATCATTTGTGGTAATTCACTAGGTTCATTTGAACTGTTAATTTGGTTCATAACAAATTAATTTTGCAAAATAACTTTTACAAAATTTGTAAATTTATTTATAGCCACCAAGCATCACAAGACCAGAGATCATTGTCTGAAAAATGATATGAATGGTGTAGATTTTGAAGGTCAAATGCTATCTTTTAATTTCTAATAAAATTCAATTTTCATATATGTTGAGTTCTGAAAAATTTCTCAATATTCAGGTCAAGAAACCTGTAGAAATTAAGTTTTATTGAATTCTGATCAATGCAATTTGTTCGTCTCTTTTTCAAATACTTAAATATAGATGTAGTTCAATTTTGTAGATTTTGAGTTTTGAAAAAAAGGTCATCACCTCAATTTGATAGTACGCTCATATTTAAATGTTGTATCGTATCCAATAAAAGTTTCCTTAGAAACCTGTGAGAATCAGTGGTTAAAAAATCTGTAGTTCAAAAGGAATGTGTCCTTAAATCTCCTCAATAATAATTACACTGGTCAACATGATTTTTGTCTCATGAGTACCAACAGTTGTACTTAATGTAGTTTTTTATCATGTTTTCAAATATGTATTCAGAATTTCTCCATCACCCACAGCTTTTCTTTATTTCAATTTCAATTTCAATTTCAATTAATGGATTTAAATAATGATGATGATGATGAAATAATTATCCTTTTAATAAATGTTTTTTCGTCCATTTGTCCATTGTAAAATAAAACCAAATGAGCTAACTAAGGAGATTTCAGCTATGGAAAAGAGATATCAAGGCAAATTGAATCCTAATATGCTGGCCGATTAATGTTGGACCATCAAGAGGGATGCTCCACAGGAGAAATATAGCAGAAAATTGTCATTTCTTACTTTCTAGGTGAGTCCGAATGTTTGAATATGTAGAAAATATTAAATTATAAATGTCTGTCTCTCGGAAAAGAAAAAACAAATATATTTGAATTCAGGAGAAAAAATACTATCAGAATCACATATTTTTCTTTCTGAGACAAAAAAAGTTTATTTTTTGTTGCTTAATTTTATTAATTTACTAATCCAAACTGCAAATTATACTTACTTTCCAGATTTACGGCCATATTCCACAGCCTTTGTAATGAGATGTTTATACTGGGGCATATTTGCAGCAGAGAGCATAAGTGAAGGATTTGTGGTTGCATCGGTGGGTTTGTACTGCTTCATGGCTGTTAACAGACAAGAGTAAAATTAATGCTTTTTCTGAACTATTCTTATTTATTAAGTTATGTAGATAGGAACTAACACTATGAGGATAGAAGGCCGTTGGACGTCAGTTGTGAACGTGACGCAGCATTGACAATGTCACAAATTACGTGAAGAAACCCAGGGTCTGCTATGATTTATGAAGTATGAGGTGAGTGAAATAATAAAAAATAAACAACATTCTTATTTATATTTAAAGAGAAAAATTATACGCTCAGATTAGGGTTTAAACCAGGACCTATGGCTTTCTATGCCAATGCTCTTCCCCTGAGCTACCAGAGCACTCCAGTCTAAATGCAATTTTTTCTCTTATACATCGTTAATTCCTGATCGCCGAATGCTATGAGCCTTTGCTCGATTATGCAAATTCTTATTTAACCCACTGGCTTCAGGTTTAAATGCTCAATGTATTTCCCGAGAAATCGGATTTAAGTCACCATAAATTAAATTTTCTAATTTCAGACATTAAAAACAAATAAATGATAATGGTACTTCAGATCACAATAAGGGTGAAGGCCAAAACACATTCCTCTACTATTCATAAATGTTAACAAAAGATTATCCTGCAAAGGGATGTGTAAAATATTCAAAACATATAACATGCATAGTTAAGCGAGTCTTCTGAGGTGAATGGGTTAAGAAGACATTTACTGGGAATTTAAACACTACTTTATAAAGCCAATAGAGCTTCTTTCTATGTTTTTATTATTAATTTAATACTTCTCACTGAAAAACAAATTATATTTGAAGAGAAACATTATATGCTCTGACTGGGGTTTGAACCCAGGACCTTTGGCTTTAATTTTTCTCTTCAAATATATTTTGTCCTTCAGTGAGAAGTATTAAATTAATAATAAAAACATATTCTTATTTAACTTAAATAGACAAAAAAAAATCACTTGAGCCAAGATTTGAACCTAAGATATCTAGCTTTAAGATCTGATGCTCTACTGATGACTAGAGTACGGATGTTAGGCACTTAAAAAATTCAAAATAGGCAGGCAAAAAAGGCACTAAAAATCATTAATATAGGCACTAAAAATTCAAAATAGACTCTTACAAAAAATGGACTACAACATATTTTGTTACAGCCTTACGTAAAGAATATAACATGCGATATCAATAGCATATGAAGATATCAGAGATGATTTTGGAACTTGTTTGCCCTTCTTACAAAGAACATACTTACGTTTTGCAGTGTGTACATGCTGCTAAACATGGCATTTTTTCGCGCAATTCACTGAAATTTTACACACTTTGCAAAACAATATTGAACCGTCACTTCAGGGTATTTCCGCACCAAATTCTTTCACGAAATTGGTCAGTTTGTCTTCTACTGTTATCCGTTTTCTTTAGGCATCGTAAAACAACTGTTCTAAAGGTAAAAAAAAAAGGCCCACATACACTTGTCGCATCACTTTGTCTTTGAAGCACCTGTCTGTGAACGAGGACTAAAGACTGAATTCAGTGTTACCAACATCAAAAATAATATTGCCACTCACTTAAAGGTTTCAGCACCAGGTGTGAGACAGAGAAAGAAAATTTGAGCCATCTACCCTTTTTGTCACTCAGCAATGTTTATATTGAAAAGAAGCAAAGCTGTACTATAGAACTTTTCCAAGCCTTAGAGCCAGAGTATAATAAAATGGATCATATCATAGGGCTCTTTCGCTTAACGGGAGTGCATGAGGTGGAAAAATACAATAGCTGGTACATCTTATTTCATCTAACGGGAGTGCATTGAGGGCGAAGTGTGACCATTTCAATTCATTTCAATGAAATACTAAGTTAATTTTGAGAAAAAATTGCAAATAGGCATTATAAACTGAAATAGGCAATTATAGGCAAAATGAACTTTATGGAAAACAACTCTAGGGTTGTTGGTATGAACTTATATGAAGTCACTTTTACAATATCTATAATAAATAATTATAGGCATTTTCCCTAACATCCGGTCTCTACTGATGACCTTCATGGGCACATCTCCTGGAGTAAGAACAAATTCCTCTCTCTTTTAATCACCAAGTCCCTTATACTGATATACTCAAGCAACCTAATGTGCATGAATAAAAATATGATTCTTCCCTGAACTATACTATTACTCGTCCAAGTTAAATCTGAGCACAAATACCAATGGAAAGAACATTTAGACAAAATGGACAATACAAGATTACCCAAAAAGATCAATACCTACAAACCACATGGAAAAAGATCTTTGGGACGGCCAAGGAAATGATGGACTTGAGACCATTGACCCTGGCCGGGTTTGAACCCGCGACCCTCGGGACCAGATGCAAGGAGCATAACCACTAGTCCACCGCGGCCGATAATAATAAAATAAATACAAAAACAATAATTATATTTGAGGATTTTATGCCAGGAGACCATCTACATTATTCACTAAATATTTAATCTACTAAATTAATAAAATATAATTAATCAAGTTATATTAACTAGAACAATAATTCTTATATGTAAATAAAAAATAATAATAAAAAGTATATATAAACTTCTGCATGTCATTCATGCTGAATTCGCTAATGTTATGTAATCGTGACTTAATTTACTATTGCTGACAAGTGCTCAGTTTATACAACAAAATTACCTTCGAAATCGCCTGTATCTGCTACAACAGTCGTGAACTTCTTTAGTTGAGCTAAAGAGCTAGCCATTTTCTTCTTTGCTTGAGGTTCACTATCCGTCATCACCAACCTTCCGAAAGTAACGAATAAAATAGAAAACGTTCCTTTTAACCAGGAACAACACAACCGGAATTATCTTGCGGTAAGAGGTGCTAGGTCACTTTCGTCACAGCCGAGAACACCGCCTGTAAGTTGCAGTCAGTATCGCCAACATGTAGTGATTTTCATAGTGTATATAACTTCATAAGCGAAAGTAAACTTCATATAAACAATGAAATGTAGCATATGAATATTTGCATATAATTAGGAATTGAATAACTAGATTATAAAACTAATATAATAACTAAAAATATTCAAAATTGAAAGTGTATATTAGCAAGGATAAATTAAATTAAAAATTATCATGTTGGATATTCTGACCTATCACAATTCAATCAACTATAAAAAACCCAATGTGTAAATATTATTAATTTAACTTTATATAAATAACCGATATTATTACTATATTATAAATTAGCCAATATATACGTATACTAGCTTATATAATCAACACAAATTTCAACAACATAACGTTAATATTAAATGTATAACATATTTACCCTTAAACTAATTAAGTTGGGGACATTGTTCAATAAAGAGAGGTAGAAAACATAAGTTTGAAAACTGGTTTAATGGTTACGCCCCCAATCTTATGCAATGAACGCTCCAGGCTTTACGGTGCTTCTAATGAGGCAACAGTTCTCTATGCAGTGAAAGTAGCTCTATATTAAAAAAAATGATTCAGTTTAATTTCGGTAACAATAACTTAAATTATTGTATTAAACTCAACATGTTCATTCAACTCTACAAAAACGTGAAAATAGATATAACTTATTCCGGATTCTTTTTTTAATTCGTGACACGACAGCACCGAAGAACCGATGCCATAGAGAACCACCGATACTGGGTACCAAATGACAGTGTTAGGGAGTTACGTCATTAGCGCCATGCAGTTCTTCAAATGTGGTTTAGTTTTCTTAACCGGATTTCGTTATCAAATCGTTACTCGGTTATCCTCGTGAGGTTAAAAAAAAAGTAAAGTAAAGTGATCCCACAACAGGCCGGAGGCCCTTGGGGTAGTAGGAGATTAAGACTCCCACTTTTTCTAAACAATAGGCACTTCATGTCAGCCGGGATGTCAGCCCTGCGTGACGGCCGCCTTTACCCCCAGAACAAGCGTCTGGTACTCATTTCCGTTAGAGGCTGAGTCGACCGCAGGGCCATAGTGTCGCCAGAGGGTTTGGGTCAGTTTAAAAATCCTGACCCCAACGGGACTTCAACCCTCGACTCTCCGGCTTGTAGCTCAGTGCCTTAACCACTACGCTATGGCGTGCCCCTCTCGTGAGGTTAAATGGACCTATTTCTACTCGGGCAACATTTTATGTGATATAACCAGAAATCAAACAAGGCCCTTGGGATGCTAGTCAGACACACTGTTAAGTGGTCTCTGAAAATATTACTTATGCTAGAACGAAATTACAAGAGGAAGAATTTCTATAGCATCCTTCGGAATTCCCAAAAAAATAGTTAAACTTATTAAAATGTGTCTAAATGGCACAAAGAGTAAGGTGCGGATAGGCAAACAGTTTTCAGATATTTTTGAAATTCACAATAGGTAAAGGAGTTCAACCAAATGGTAATTAATAAGGCATTGGTACATGCTGATGGTGTAGTATTATAAGGCAATAGCGAAATTCTATTATGTAACACAAAGAAATTGGGACTGAAAGTAAGCATCAAACTAAATATGTGGTGGCACACAGAAATACGTACGATGTAATGGAAAAGAATAGTTAATGGCGAATGAGGGAAAATTTGAAGAATTGGCTGAATTCAAATGCCCAGGAATAATAATTTAATTGCAAACAGGAATGAGGGACTGTTGTCATCCCAACTTCTCTAAATAAAAAATAAAATAAAAACAAACTCAAAATATATTAAAGTTATTTTTTCAGTTTTATATGGATGTGAAACATCAATTCTTATTTTGAGAGAGGAAAAAAGATTACGAGCATTTAAGAATAAAGTTCTTAGAAACATTTTGGACCAAAGCGAGACTAATAGACAGACGAATGGAGAAGGCTACATAACAGTGAGCTACATGATATTTATAGGAACAGAGGTAATAAGAACAATTAGTCTCACAGATTACGATGGGCAAGATATGTGCCTCGAATGGAATGAAAGAAAAGCATGAAACACCCTGTAGGAAATACTAGAAGGAAAGTGCACACTTGTTAGGCTAATAACACTGGACAACAAATTTTAACTTTTTGTTAGTTACGGAATTGAAATGACCAAATTTCGATGTATCTTTTCATGCTGAACACGAAAATGACAATGAAATTGTCAGCATTGGTCCAGTTTTTTTCGTAATTTTGACAAATATCTTTGAGTAAAATAAAATATCTTTAAATCTGGTAATATTAAGATTAGCTTACCTCAGTTAAGGACGTTTCCTTTTAGCGTATGCTGCTGTAATGGACTTCGGGGGCATCTCTTACCACTGACCAACAATAGTCAGTTAACATATATGTATTCCATTTGCCTTCGTATCGTCTTTCAAATTATGAGATCGTCTGGTAAAAATGTTCTCCGTGTTCATCAGAAACTAAACCACAGTATTGCGGGGAAAAGTCCAAATGAGAATAGAGAAAACGGATTTTTATGACATATTGCACTCCATTCCATGATAAGCTACTGTCCACACATTGTCTGTAGTTTGGGACTCGATAGTTCCCCAAGAAATGTAAGGTAACTACTCTGAATGATTCCCATGCATTTTTTTTCTTTTCTTTTCAAATGTTCCGAAAAGTGTTTATCCTTGGAGAGTACTCTGACCAAGGAACCGTTAAAAATACCTCCATTAATTTTAGTTTTACTTAGTCTCGGAAATTTTGTTAGTAAGTACCTAAATGCACTCGCAGTAACACTACCTTAAGACTGAACTCTGTTGAATTTAAAAATAATCGCCACTCTTCTGGTCTGTGTTGAATGGGTATAGCAGACATTAGACCTCGTATGTTGTTGCAGAATACAATGTCTTTTTTTTTTTAATTGATCAAATGACTTCAGACGTGTTGTATATGTAGAGATCTTTACATTCTCGCCAAGACACTTAAACTGTTTGCTTTGGCCTTTGAGATTTCTGAGTCCCAGACAAGATCATTTAAAGGTACGTACACATATGCGCGCCGCGAACACGAACGGCGCGCGCGCGGCGCGTGTTATGTTCGTCGAAATTATTAATTTCAACGAACCTCCTGCGATCCATAGGAAACCCACAAACCTTCAGTAGACATTTTACAGAGCAGGTGTAACCAACCATGTCTATTCCCTTTCCGTTCTCCCGCTTGAACTGCATTCTTTCCCAAAAATAGGGACTTTTTTTTAAAATGCCGCGGGACGCGGGACAAATTGTTAAAAATCGGGACTGTCCCGCCAAAATCGGGACGTCTGGTCACGCTTATTACTTATTACATCTTATAACTTTATTTATACTTTTTCAAATATTATAGCATTAAAGGAATTTAAAAAAATATATGATTTGTATATATATGTTTAAAATTATTAAGAATCTATCTCACCATAACATGGCCTTAATTTTTAATAAAGATGTACATGATTCTTATACTAGAGGTTGTACTTTATTGCACAAAGATACAAGTTTCTCAAAAAAAAAAAGTTATAAAAGGGATTCGTTATGCATTAATCAACCATTACAATAACTTACCTATTGAATATCAACATTTCACGAATGTTAAACATTTTTCTAATTGTATTAAAAAATATTTTTTCTCATTGCTTTCTTAGTTAATTTTGTTAATTTTATTATTATTAATATTATCCTGTTTAAATATTGTATTTATATATGTATATAGCCTATATTGTGCATCTATAGTAGTTTGTATTATTTAAACTTATGCCTGAATTTGTTTTCTTGTTTTTTATTGTTAATTGTTTTATGGCCATTATTTTTTGTGTATTGCCCCTTAACATGAGCAATCTTTGCTCTTTTGAGTCTTTAAAGAAATAAATAAATAATTAGTAATAAATGTGTTTATATACTGTATTGTTTTGTGATACTTCATGCATAATATTATGAAATGAACGTCTTAAATAAATAATGTTTTCTAAATAATTCTAATTTATTCATACAATTACAGTACACATGAAAAAAAACACATTGAAAAAAAAAACAGGCATCTCCTTTCAATGATTTTTAAAAATGATCCTTATGTTGAGGATCCCACAATAATTGCTTGCTTCTATAAATATCAATAAGTTTTAACATGTTTTCCTCTGACCATTCCATACTCAAATAATAGGTGCGCACCGAAAACAACGAACCTCTCAGGTACCCGTCCAAATCTAAACAGCGAACCATCAAAGTGATTGTGGAAAAAACCGACAATGAGTGGATCGTGGTGAGAGACGCGCGCGCGCACCTTAAAACCCCGTCCAAATCTGACGAACATGGTGCGCGCGCGCCGCGCAAGTGTGTACGTACCTTAATTCCTCTTGAGTCATTCTATGTGACTGAGTTGAAATTTCAGGATTGAAGTCAGGATCATGGGATGTGGATGGTCTATGGATTTCGTTTCATCGTCTGAATCAATATTATAGGAGTCTGGTGGTATTGAAATAGGAAGCTCTTCAGAGTGTGACTCCGACGACTAGTTGAAGGTATGAACAATTCACGGCTGACCTCTTATTTGAAATAAACTTAACTGGTAAGACCAAGCAGAAATAACAATCACTTACATGATTAGTTTGTTCTCTCCAAATCATCTTTCCTTTCAACCAGTCACTACGATTTGCAGAACATGCCATTGCAGCAAATATGTAGAGCAAAATGTTTGACGATATCCTCTATTTTGCACCCGAAGTAAAGATAGGTACTCTTTCTTAATAAATTGAGTAATGTCACTTTTGCGATGCAAACATCACTTTTCCTCAAATATAACTAAAGTTATGTTGACTACACAAACAATTTCGTTGCATTTTAGCTTTTATAACACTGCAATCTTATATCTGCGCATAATTTAAAAAATGTATCTGAGAAAATATAGACATATCACACATGTGTTCTACACGACAAAACTTAGCATCTATATAACTTATACATCAAGGCACGAACCATTGTTCACCCACGAAATTCCACCTCAACTTATTTCACAACCTGTTGGGGTAAATACCGACCCTTTAAGATAAATATTATCTATATCATGCTGTCACTGTCTCCCCTCCTCTAAGGGCGTTTCCTTGACTTTCACACTGACTACAATATTCACAGCATATGCAGTAACACTAGGCATGCTGGTAATTTAAAAACAAGACCACTGTCATCATTTTAATTGTCATATTCACAATCAAGAGTTTCATCTTAATATAAAACGGCCACTTTTCCTTTCGTAACTTTTTGGCTGTTGTCCAGTGTAATAGGTAAATATGGAGAGCTTATGTCTGAGCGGCCAAGAATCTGCAGAATCAATAGTGCTAGTGAGTGAGTTAGTTATAACGATGATAATAATAATAATGGCAATAATAATAATCTACATTGGCGTAACAGCCCAATGTTGGGCCTTAGCCTTCCCTTTGTTAGTAGTACAAGTTAATTATGCTGATTTCCCAAAGATGTCACGAATGGTATACGACCCGAATGAGACATCAAGTGGGCATCTACTGTATTATTAGGCTGAAAAAGGTCGGTACATTTTGATTAGAGGCTTCAGACTTATGAAGATTTTACGAGCCTGAAAATCTTCAGATTCGGGGTCCACGGCTTAAAGTCCCTCCCGGAAGATTTGCTCCTATGATGTTTCCATCCTAAAAGATTCATCGATCTCCGCCGGTTTGAACCCGCAACCCACGGGACCAGAGGCAAGAAACATAACCACTAGTCCACCGCGGCCGACAACAATATCTTTTTTTTTGTTACGTCCGCGCGGCCATGAACCTACGGGTTCGATAGTGCCAGTAAGTAAGTAAGCCCATGTTTCTCTTAACAGAGATTTAGGTGCTCTCCCCCTACAGGGAAGAATTTGAATCATACTAATTTAGTTACACTTGTTTTCGTATAGATGTCATTTGAGTGGTCCGTGGTCAGCGTTCCGTCTCATAGTGATATCTAGGAAACCAAGGTAGTAGGAGAAGCTCATCCTGCTCCATATAATATTTTAAATATAATATTGAAACAGACTCTGTTAGTGCTAGTGTCGCCAAATTACTGAATTTATGGAAGGGATGTAGGAGAAGACTGTACATCCAATCACGTACTGAAATGGTTCAACTTTAAGTATGGGCAGAGAATCCCTAAACACATGTGAAATATCTTAACACGGTTGTCAAATTAGTCATTTAAGCACGGAATGCTCAAGCGGTCGGATCATTTAAAATTACAGTATTTGTCGTCTCTCCATTACCAGCTTCACAATAAATCACAAGTGGCAACATGTAATGAGAAGTGACAGCCCATTCTTACACGTAACTGCAATAGTAACACGGTTGTCAAATTAGTTATTTTGCCAATGACCATGTAAAAGGACGGACCATTAAAATCCATAGTATTTGTCAGCTCTCTACCTGGCAGACAAAAAACATATACAGTGTCAACATAGTAAGGAAGAGAAAGACAGCATGTTAGTTAACATATTTTCCGCCTGCACAGATTACTTAGTGGAGTAGTAACTCCTAGGAAAGGAGAGGCTAGGAATTCAATTTTGGGGAAAAAATACTGAGAAAAAATGTAGATGGCAAATCTGTTATTTTCAACAAATAAACATAATACATCCCTTTACAATATACATCACAGTGCTACTTCACAAATATCCTTGCCTTTAATTAAAGAAAAATCTATAATTGTTATAAAATAAATAACAAGTTCAACATCACAATTTAATTTCTGCTGTTCATGCACAACATTACAGGAGCACAACTCAAGCCACCAGTCTTCAAAAAGGACTACAACATCACAATATTAATATTTTGGGCACTTCAGTTAGATACATGGTAATTTATAATTTATATTTGAAAAGAAAAATATATACCTAGACTGGGGTTTGAACCCAGGACCTTTGGGCGTATATTTTTCTTTTCAAAAATAATTTGTCCATCATTAAGATGTTTAATAACGAATAATATGAACAAATTTATAATTTGTTTACATACTGCATCACTTACATTCACTGGATAGAGGTGAATTATATATATGTGTACATATATCAGGGTAATTATATTATTTTTGGTCTGGACATCTTACCTCAATATTAATGTTGATTTGTTCTTGAACATGTTTCAAAACAATTCTGTTTTATCTTCAGCTTTCCCAGATTGGTCTGGACATCTTACCTCAATATTAATGTTGATTTGTTCTTGAACATGTTTCAAAACAATTCTGTTTTATCTTCAGCTTTCCCAGACTGGTTTTATTTATGTTGCATTATGTTGCACCACCTGGATGTCGATTGTCAGCTCCATCCTGTGGTTGGCAAAGAACCTCCAAACAAGGTCACCCTCCATCGGAATATCAAAATTCATAACTCTGTTTCTGTTCTTCTGAATATAAATTTTTTCCCAAATAGTCAGCTCGTTTGTATTTTCTAACTGTTTTAATAATTTAGTGTCTGAATTTATATTATGTTTTTCAGACCAAACATGAGCAGCAACTGCAGATTTTTCAATTTCTCCATTTTTAATATTTCTTATGTGTTCTTTGGTTCTAATTTTTAGGTTTCTTTTTGTTTTCCCTATATATATCTTTTCACAACCCATGCATTCAATTTGATATATTCCTGACTTTTTATTTTTATCAGTTTTTTCATTTTTGTTGGTTTTTATTAGTTTAAATAAACTAATTAAAAATGAAAGAGAGAAATTGAAAAATCTGCAGTTGCTGCTCATGTTTGGTCTGAAAAACATAATATCAATTCAGACACTAAATTATTAAAACAGTTAGAAAATACAAACGAGCTGACTATTTGGGAAAAAATTTATATTCAGAAGAACAGAAACAGAGTTATGAATTTTAATATTCCGATGGAGGGTGACCTTGTTTGGAGGTTCTTTGGCCAACCACAGGATGGAGCTGACATCGACATCCAGGTGGTGCAACATAATGCAACATAAATAAAACCAGTCTGGGAAAGCTGAAGATAAAACAGAATTGTTTTGAAACATGTTCAAGAACAAATCAACATTAATATTGAGGTAAGATGTCCAGACCAAAAATAATATAATTAAAATAACCTCAAAATATAACTTCCTAAAATTAAATATATATCAGGGTGTTTAATTTTTCCAAAGAAGTGATTTTCATATGACTTTGTTTATGCCCCGAGTCTCAGTGATGTAAAAGATATATGTGCCAAATTACAAGAAGATTGGATAATATTTAGGGGTTGCACACACTGATCACTTTTATCTCAAACTAGTGAAATTTCTAATAACACTTGTCAACATGATTTTTGTTTCATTAGTACCAATAGTTGTACTTAATGCAGTTTTTTATTGTATTTTCAAATATGTATTCAGAATTTCTTCATCATCCACAGTTGTTTTTTTTAATTTCAATTTCAAATAATGGATTTAAATAATTATTTTTTTAATAAACATTTTTTTGTCCATTGTAAAATAAAACCAAATGAGCTATCTCAGGAGATTTCAGCTATGGAAAAGAGATATCAAGGCAAATGGAATCCTAATATGTTGGCCGATTATTGTTGGACCATCAAGAGGGATGCTCCACAGGCGAAATATAGTAGAAAATCATCATTTCTTACTTTCTAGGTGAGTCCAAATGTTTAAATATTATGTAGTTACAAATGTAGAAAATATTAAAGTGTTTGAAATTATAAATTCCTGTCTCTCTGAAACCTTGCATGATGGAGAAAAACCGATATCATATTTGAATTCAGGATAAAAAATACTACCAGAATCACATATTTTTCTTTCTGAGACAAAAAAAAGTTTCTTTTTTGTTGCTCAGTGTAATAAGGTATTAAGATTTTTAAATGTTTTGCACTAATGGGCTTCTCATGGGATTCAGATGAACAATGTTATGGTAGGTTTGCCATCATCATGCCCATGAACTAATTTTTAAAGGAGTGTTTGACATAGACTAAGATATAGATAGGAAAGTAAGCAAGTTTTGCATACATACCACAGGTGGCGCTAGTGTAGAACTATCCTGCTGACATCTAATATATTGCTGTGGTACTAATATGAAATTCAGCAATGTCTGGTGGTAAAATTATGAATTAGTAGATATAATACAAATAGTTACCTTTTAAGTTCTCTAGGGAAGCAAAAAAAAAAAAAAACTATTTTCTTACCTATATAAAGTCTTGCAGCCTGGAGTTTAACATTTAACACTTTGAGTCTGACAGTGGTACTAGTACCATGGCATTTAAATGACACTGAAGTCGGATAAAATTAAATCCCTCGGCATGCCTGTGCTGGCAGATGTACAGGGGTGTTTTTCTGAACCCTGTAAATATGCCAGCACAGGCAGAGGAATTTAATTTTCTCTGGCTTTAGTGTCATTTAAATGCCATGGTACTAGTACCACTGCAGGACTCAAAGTGTTAAACCCAATTTTCTCTTTTTGTACAATATATATGTTCAGGAAATTCAATTTACAAAACGGCTAATTTCTCATGTTCCCGAGTACTCTGTAAACATGCCGTGTGCCTTGCATTTGTTTCATTAGTTACTATGAATTAAAAGTGTTACCACTCCTTTGTTCATTGTAGCTCCTCAGAAATTTTTAGGTGTCACTGTATGCAGTTTCTCCTCTAAGTGTAATACTTAGTGGTGTTAGAGGAGTGTTGTGGCATACCATCAGATTTTTCTGAAGTTTCAAGAGTGAGGGATTCCTTGAGAAAAAGTCATATACAACAATGCTGGAAGAAGACAGTCCTGTTCAATGATTTCTAGAAGAACAATGAGTGAAAATGGTTAACTACATCCAAAATGTCCTAAAATATGGGAAGTCATTCAAGAGAAACTACAAAGAGTTACTACAACTCTCAGTTCCTGTACATAAGAGGTTAGTCTAAGAACAATTTCAATTTCAGGATCCCAGGAACTCTGTATCAAGCAAGGTGGATGGAAAAACCAATACAGTAAAACCTGTGTATGAAGGAACATGACGGTGCCTTAAATATATTTCCGTCTTGGCAGTTTTCCTTCTTATAAAGAGTTCCCAAATTACAAGCTTGAAGGGTTTTACATGCACGCTTTAAAGACATGGCACATTCATTGAAATACAGAGAAGATAGTGTATGTAACACAGCTCATTTTGCACAGCAATACAAAACAACTTTATTACACAAAAGTGAGAAGGAACTCAACTACAGGAAGACTGAAGAGTTTCCCAACTCCCTCGCTGGTAACATAAGCAGGCAAGGAAAAGTGAGGGATTCCCCGCTGCCACACAAAAGCAAGGGTATCCCTGCAATACAATGGCAACACTGATTCCGATTGAGGGTCTTTCCACTTTTCAGCGGTTGCCCTTTTACCAGCCGGCTGCTGGCCCTTCACATCCACATGTGTCAATCACAGAGGTAGATGATCAACAGCCAGTGTAGGGGTGACATGTGGTTAGCATGTCGAGTCCCCCAGCCGTTATAGCTGGTTCCTCAAACCTGGAGCCGCTACTTATTGTAGCTACCCAATTGCCTCACGATGCTGGGTGGGCACCGGTCCCATACTGGCCGAAATACCATGAGAAAATTTCTTCCCCCATGGAGACTCGAACCAGCGCAAGTCCCGTAGCTCTGCGCCAAGGCTTCCTACCTTAACCACTCGGCTACGGCGCGGGACTCAATGGCAACACAAGAAGGTAAAACGATATAATACAGAAAGCGTCATATGCAGAACTGTCACGCGTGGTCATTAATATTGTATTTAGAACCTGCTTAAGAATAATTTTCCATCTTACTGACATAAAAATTAACTATTGGTACTTTAAAAACCATTCCTTTCCGCGTTATGAAGGTTTCTGGCTTATACAGGACGATTTTACATATAAAACTGTATACCATTCTGGAGATTTTTTTCTGTCTCTACAGGTTTCCTTCTTATAAAGGTTCTGGTTAAGACAGGTTTTACTGTATATGCACTTAAAGAGTTGAATATTTCTCAAAGAGAATTTAAAGGAATGAAACAGATTGCACATTTTTCCAACCTCATACATGTTCACTTTAGGCATGAGACAATTGTAAATCAGTAAGCTCCAAAGAATGATTTGGATATGCTACAGCTTCTGAGCACTTACTTAGATACAGACTCAAAAAAGTGTTCTCACAATCGCTTACAGACAGACCTTTGGTATCTGTCAGAACAAAGTAGGAGTAGCTTTTTTGGATGAACACATTATTCAGGCAATTAAGGAAAATAGAATTAAAAATTTAGAAACCAAACTTGAAAAGAAAAAGAAAATGAAACGATTAGAGAGTAAAAACTTTTTTTTAAGGAAAATACCTGAGCCATTTCGTTAATAATAAAGCAAAGACTTTTTTAATTTGGGATACACGAAATTACAGAATACTGCATTGATTCTCTAAGAAGTCATGTGCATGGTCAATGATGCCATAGAAAGAGGAATTGCTCTGATAAAAAAGTTTAATGGATTGGTCAGGGACGAACAACAAAAACAATTCTTGTTGACAGTAGTCGAGCATCACAAAAATATTGTCACCAAGCAAACAAAAGAAGGGAGTGTATCCTTCAAAGTTGATTAATATAACACATGTTTTGAATATGACACTACCTATTAATCTTAGTGTCTAGTTTTAATATTATTTTAAGTTTGCGATTTTTAATTTTTCCAATAAAAGTAATTAACAATGAAAAATCATATTTAAGAAAGATAAATTAATGCATAAACCAGGATTTTAACCCTGGACCTCTCATTCTCCGTACGAGTGTGCTGTAGATAGAGAACGAGAGGTCCAGGGTTCAAATCCTGGTTCAAGCGTTAATTTTTCTTTCTTTAATTAGATTTTATTCAGGATTGGAAAATGTTTATTCAAATAAAAATAAACATTGAAAATTGAAAAATCATATTTTTTGCCTACTTTTACAAAACCGATCAAAGTGTGCAACCTCCAATTTTATCCAATCTTCTTGAAATTTGGGACATATATATTTTACATCACTGAGACTCGGGGCATAAGCAATGTCTGCAAAAATTTTACATTTTATTTTTTTGCCTTACAAAACGAAACACTATTATGTATCATCCAAAGGATCTCTCTCACGTTAAAAACATAATTTTATAATACAATTCGGAAATGAAAGTTCTCAGGACAGCAGGATACACTTTTAGATCGAAAAAAGAATGAAGAAATTTTAGAACAATTAGAAGTAGAATCAGTACAAGAAAAACTAAACAGATATAAATTAAACTGACTAGACCTTGTAAAAAGAATGAATAATTAAAGAATCCCAAAAATAATGATGCAATATAAAACCAAAAGGGCATCGAAGACCAGGAAGACCTCTTAAAAGATTGCTAGATGGGAGCAAAACAAGACCTAATTTGTGATGGATGATGATAGATGCAAGTTTAAACAACACAGACATTTTCTATATGGAATAAAAAAAAAATAAGGAATTTCTATGTCACCATACCACCTACATGGATTAAAAAATTGGAAAAAGATACAATTTATTAATAAATAAGTTTTGTCTGTCTTCATCTTAACTCATAATTAGTTGTTTCTTGTAAGATGTGTTTCAAAGCTTCTTAGCTTCATCTTCAGTTGGTACAAACAGATCTTTAAGTTGTTGGCACTGGATCTTGACTCCTGTTCCCTCTTTTTGTGGTCCAAAGAACTTATTAAGTTCCTCTCCCCGGGAATTTCAAATTTCATAATTCTCTCCTTGTTCTTCTGTATGTAGATTTTTTCCCATGTGGTGAGTTTGTTTGCGTTTTCTAACTGAAGCCAGACAAAACTTATTTATTAAGTAGAACCTCATAATGTTACTTCCAAATATTTTTCATAACACAATTTATTGTTGCAGTATATGAATAATTTACCTGTTGATTTATGAAAAAAGAAAAAACAAACATTGAGAAAAAGCTATAGAAAGTGGGACCATAAAAAGAAATGAGAAAATTATGGAAGATTTGGATGTAGAACCCATTCTCCACCATATACAAAACTACCAGAACAACTGGAAAGTCCATCTTCAACGAATGCCATCTCACATAATTCCAAAAGCCATGCTTCATTACTGTCCCCAAGGCAAAAGATCACTGGGATGTCCAAAAAAGCACTGGATGGAAAAATTCCTCTTTGAGACCGTAACAGGCCACATGGCCTAATACTTGCATGGATGATGATGATTTTTCAAAAAAAGAAAACAAAAATTCTTCAAAATAAAGTGAAAAGTTTAGCTCAAAGTAACCTAAACTCACCATATTTACAATATAAAATATGTATTAGTCGCTGCTCAGACAGTGCAGCCAACTTATCACAAAAATATGCTAACAAAGAAGTGAATGCTGAACTAATCTGGTGTACACTAACTTGCCCTTTTTCTCACCCTAACTTGTCCAAAATAACACTAATTTGCCCATTTTCTCACTCTAACTTGCCCACTAAGGTAGATGGACTGCTGGATAGAATCTCCTTATATGTGAGTGAACATGTTGGCAACTGGCTGTAGCAGCAACATTTGTTATCGCGTTGGCCAATATAACAGGAGGTATCCTGACATAGAATAGCCAAGAAATCTATATAACAGCAAAAATGATGCAAAAAGGATAGAGAGATTTTTGTCTTTTGCAGACTTTATCTCTAGAATCAATACTAGTGAAATTCATATCAAATTCCGTTGAGGTGAAGTCATAAATTAAATTGTACCTGTTGGTAGGTGCCGTCATCCTCAACTTTGTTAATATATTGTATATAAAATTAACTGGAGCGCTTTCGGAAGTTGCTGCTACACAACAACAAGTAATGGAAACTCAACCTGCAGAAGATGGAAGGTAACTTCCGAAAGCACTCCAGTTAATTTTATATACAATATATTAATGAAGTTGAGGATGACGGCACCTACCAACAAGTACAATTTAATTTTTAACTTTTATCTGTAGAGAAGAACCTGGTAGACCGAATAAGCCCTAGAGCTCATTCACATTATCTATTACCTGACACCAGAAGCAACTTTACTTGAAACAAAATTGTGTAACTTGATATTGAAATATAACTTGTATTGGTTTTTAATGATACTAGTTAGCCACAGTGGACTAGTGATTATGCTACTTGCCTCTGGTCCCGAAGGTTGCAGCTTCAAACCAGCCAGGGTAGATGGATTTTTCTTAGGATGGAATAGTCTAAATGGCAAGTCCTCCGGGAGGACCTTTAACTGTGGGTCCCAAGTCTGAAGATTTTCAAGCTCATAAAAGATCCTTAAGCCTGAATAAAAAGGCCTCTATGCAAAATTTATCGACCTTCATCATTCTAGCAATGCCTTATTTAATAAATAAGTTTGATCTGTTTATTCCTACCTCATATGATTGTTTCTATTAAACATATGTTTCAAGACACGTTTGCCTCATCTTCAGTTGGTACTACATACTCAAGATGGGGCAAACATGTTTTGAAACATATGTCTAACAGAAACAACCATATGAGGTAAGAATAAACAGACCAAACTTATTAAGTAAAACATCATAATGTTACTTCCTATTGAATTATCAAATGCCTTATTTACCTACTAGATGTCTCATTGGATTGGTATGTTGACATCTGTAGGGAAATAAGAGTAACTAAATTAACATGGTCTAGTAGCTCCTAACAAAGGATAGGCTGGGGCCCAACATTGGCTGTTATGGCATTGAAGAAAAAGAAAAAAAGCTACATTTTAAATTTTAATTAACATATAAACAAATTCCTTTTGTTATAAGTAAATCAAAGATAAACAACTCAAGATGAAAACTAATCAGTTCTGTACAGGATGACCTTATATATAAGGCTAGGATTTGTATGTAATTACATATTCTTTCCTTTTGCTTATACATGGGTAAATATTGATAAACGTCCATGAATTAGAAACTTACTCATCATATATGAATCTTTATCATTACATATTTGATCATAATTATACATTTTAAAGATTTTTTTATGTAAATTTACTTATTATGCCTCTTGACTAAAAAATCCATAAGCAGAAAATAATTTAAAACAATATTTGTTTACATTAAAGAACTCAGATATTACCCGTTTAAAGAGTAAGCGCAGTTGTTGACAGAGGGCACTGCAGTCGTGTTTATGCAGGAATAGAAACACGTGACACTGCTATCTTAGAGTGCAGAGGGGAACGGAACGTTGGACGCTGACAGTGTACACTGCCTTATATGACGTCACGTGTAGCAACAAACAGAGCTTCGTAATTCTTCCGCCTGCAGAGATATTTTGAATGACTAATACCTGATTGTACACTGAAACTGTTTTTTCCTGCAATACGAAAGCTGCTGAGAAATAGTCAAAGAAGAATTCCATTTACTAAACACGATAAAGAGATACAGGAAGACTCTGAAAACTTGAGTATAGTATGAATGAAATAGTAGAAATATATAGGGGGCACACCGTGGTATAGTTGGTTAAGGTAATATCCTACAAACTAGAAAATTGAGGGTCGAGACCCGATGGGGGTCAAGATTTTTAAACTGCTTAATCCTCAGGCAGCATCATGACCTTGTGGTCGACTCAGCCTATCACAATATTAATACCATCCTACGTTGTGGGGGTAAAGGCTGCTATCACACAAAGCTGAAATCTCTTGCCGATTGTCTAGAAAGATGGGAGCCTTAACCTCTCAATATCCCTAAGACCTGTAGTGGAATCGTTTTATAATGGAAACGTGACAACACCTAAGTATTTAACTGTCCCATTCCTTCAAATTATATCTATCTTAAAGTTAACATTTAAAATAAATTTATCCATCCATATTAATTCTGCCTGAGGGCAGGTCTTTCACTGCAATCATAGCATTTTCATGCTATGCTTTGCAGCTTTACTAGGGAATTGTAGGTGTGGTAGCTTCCCGTTGCTTTCCACACCGGTGAAGGATGAAGATGATGATGAGATAAGGATGATGGCCATATGATTTTGGGGATTGTTTGGGCCTTAAAGTTTTCCTGACATTTGTGTCACAGGTGAGGAAAAACCCTGAGAAAAACCTTACCCAGAAAAACTGCCCCGACCGGGGATCGAACCCGGGCCTGCTGCGTGACAAGGCAGCATGCTACCTCGAGACCACAGCAGTGGACAATAAATTTATATAAAATTAAATTTTAATGTATCAAATATTACATATTTTAAGGAATTTTTATGTAAACTTACATATTTTACATAACATTATTACATAAATATGTACATATTTTGCATATTAATATTACATAAAAATCCTAGCCTTACTTATATATCTTAATTCTGCAAACCTCGATGGTTCTTCATTTTTGAAATGCTGCAAGATAAATAAATATGAGTAATTACTTAAGTATAAAAACATATTTTACTATAGACATGAGTAAAGTTCCTTGGATCAAGATTTATTTAGATATTGTCAGTAACATACAAGCTGTGCTTGGATCCACAGCTGACTAGACTGTGTTCGGAGGCACATAATTATAAACACATACATCCTGCGTAGCATGTCCCCTGCATTTAAGTCTCTATGTACATATCATATTTGAAATAACGACACAACTTCTATTATTTTTCACAGGTATTGCACATTTCCACAAATTATAGCAATAATCTTTTCTTCTCTTATATTAACATTTATATTGGTATATGGCAAAGAAATAAGCTGCAAGTATATGCTTTGTTTATAAACTATTTCACAATTAATAAACATAACTTGGTTGTATAATTCAATACGGATATTATACAGTGAAGTGATTTATAAGTAACAATTTTTTTTTTAAATTTTGAAACTTCATTACATTAAGACATTTTATTTTAGGATGTTGCTTCATGTTCATCCAGGTTTCAATTGATTATTTCCATAACTTTCTGTAGAAAATTTTAAAATAAGCACATGTTATATTTGAAAAGAAAAATATACGCCTAGACTAGGGTTTGAACCCAGGACCTTTGACTCTCTATGTCACTGCTCTTCCATCTGAGCTACCTAGGCCTCCAATCTAAACGCATATTTTTCTCTTATACATAGTTAATTCCCTAACCCCAAATGCTATGAGCCGTTGCTACGATTTTTGCAAATGGTGGCTTCTTTATTAAGAAATCTTTTTATTGGGAATTTAAACATTACTTATAAAGCCAGTAGTTTTCTTAATAAAGAAGCTGCCATATGCAAAAATCGTAGCAATGGCTCGTAGCATTTGGGGTTAGGGAATTAACTATGTATAAGAGAAAAATACGCATTTAGATTGGAGGCCTAGGTAGCTCAGATGGAAGAGCAGTGACATAAAGAGTCACAGGTCCTGGGTTCAAACCCCAGTCTAGGCGTATATTTTTCTTTTCAAATATAATTTGTCCATAATTAAGATGTATTAATATTAACATTAAGGACATGTTAGTTTACCACAAAAATATGTATAGTAAGTTAAGAAAAAGATTATTTATCTTGATATATCTTGCTTCTGTACATGTGTATGTCATTGAATTCCTCCTAAATGACTGGACCGATTTTGATGAAATTTTTTTGTATGTATTTGAATAGGTTCCTCGATGGTTTAGATTCACAAATGGACCCTCTAAACCATTAGGTGAAGTTCACCTGAAATTTAAATTTAAAAATTGCTCTAGCAGTCACAATTTTCAATGTTTTGCAATGAAACTCAGTAAATCCTATTAAATTAAACTGAGGTAGGTATTATCCAAAAATGAGTGAAATCTGACAATTAGAAGCAGAGGTTTACTTGAAATCCAAAATTAAAAACTAGCTAAATGACTGGACCGATTTTGATGAAATGTTTTGTGTGTGTTTTTTTGAGTGGGTCCCTGGATGGTTTAGATGCACAATTGGACCCTCTAAAACCATCAGTGTAGGAGTTCATCTGAAGTGAAAATTTAAAAATTGCTCTAGCAGTCACAATTTTTGATGTTTCACAATGAAACCCAGTATATCATATTAAAATAAACCGAGGTAGGGATTATCCAAAAATGAGTGAAATCCGACAATTAGAAGTGGAGGTTTACCTGAAATCCAAAATTAAAAATTGACTAGCAACTGCCATGTTTGGTTCATCCCAGCATACACCATATAAATTAATTAACTATTAATATTTAATTTATATAGGTATAGCAATGCATGTCGGCTATTAGCTAACATGTGTGCATATGTGTATATATATATATATATATATATATATATATATATATATATATATACATGACAAGATAAGAAAAATAAATATCTGGATGGGATTTGAACCCGGATTTCTGAGTTGATATCTCAGTGCGCTACCACTTACGCTACCAGGCGAATCCAGAACAAACATTTATTTTTCTTATACATATTCTCTATTATTACCAGATGTAGCGGGAACTCGGTCTCCACTGCCATCTAGTAGCTACTATAACATGTAAGCAAATTAAAGAGAATATTTTACTTTATAGCAGTGACGCTTTTTCGATGTTATAATTAAACCTTTTTGACATTATTATCATTAAGATGTTCAAAATTAGAAAAAAGAAAAGAAAAAATGAATATTAGATATTCAATAGTAGATTGTCCACCGCTGTGGTCTCGAGGTAACGTGCTGCCTTGTCGCGCAGCAGGCACGGGTTCGATCCCCGTCGGGACAGTTTTTCTGGGTGAGGTTTTTATCGGAATTTTTCCTCACATGTAAGACAAATGTCAGGAAAACTAAGACCCAAACGGTCCCCGAAATCATATCACCATCATCATCACCATTCACCGGTGTGGAAAGCAATGGGAAGCTACCACACCTACAATTCCCTAGTAAAGCTGCAAAGCATAGCATGAAAATGCTATGATTGCAGTGAAAGACCTGCCCTCGGGCAGAATTACTATGAATGGATAGTAGATTATGTAAGATACAAGCAAATAAGTTGCATTGCTCAATGTCAAAAAGGTGTAATTATATATATATATATATATATATAAATTGTATACTGTGTCTGAGATACCAGAGTATGGTTATACAAAACCTTAGCAAGACCTGAACTTTGCTACGGCAGTGAGGCATGGACTTTGAGGAAAGGAGAGGAGAGCAGGATAACTTCTAGTGAGATGAAATTCAAGAGATATACAGCTGGATACACCAAGTCCCTATCTATATTCCAGAGACCTGTTTCACTAAAGTTCTTCTTTTAGTAGTTACTTATTAGCAGTGTAAAATTTACTAGTTAGCAGTCTGGTAAATCCTGATTTATAAAACACAAACTTACACTGTTAATTAAATTATTTTCAGTCTGATCATCTTACCTCAATATTAATGTTGATTTGTTCTTCATGTTTCAAAACAATTCTGTTTTATCGTCAGCTTGTCCAGACCTCAAAATATCACTTCCTAACATTAAATATTAATTACACTGTTAAATTTGTTACACTGATTTTAGCAATTAGCAGTGTAACTTCATTTAAAAAGAATATATATGATACACAATATTTGTAGAGGTTCTTCAATCTTTGTGAATAAGTTATAGTTTCAAAGGCTCCTTCCCGGCTGGTGAATTTGGTGGATGTTCGAGTACTTCTTAATTCCACCTTCTAAACAAATTCTACTTAACATCATTTTAGGGTGGCATTAGTTACCACATGTGGGAAACAGTGAATGTATTCACAAAATGTTGCTATTTCGAGACTTTAAATATTACAGAACATGGCCATCACAATCATCATCATTCATTACTTATTTTAGGAATTCTCACTATGAGGTATATTCATTAAGGTAGAATATTTTTATCACTCACCTCATATTGTTCTTCTTATTAGATTATAAACTAGGAATGTCAAGAAAGGGGAAGTAGAAAAATCTGCAGTGGCTGCCCATGCATGGTCTGAAAAACATCTTATCGAGAAAGAAGCAAAATTATTAAAACAAATAGAAAAACCAAAAGAACTTACTGTTTGGGAAAAAAAGATCTACATTCAAAAGAGCGAAAAGAAGAAATTAATGAACTTTGAAATTCCCGGTGAGAATGACCTGGTTTCGAGGTTTTTCAGTCAGCCAATGGAAGGAGAGAAGGACAGCTCTTCAAGACGACAGAACAACGGTCGTGACGATACTGAGGATGGAACACAAACTATGTTCCGAAACTAGTTTATAATCTAATAAGAAGAACAATATGAGGTGAGTGATAAAAATATTCTACCTTAATCATCATTCATATTCATCTTAGATTAAGCTTAGGATTAGGGACTCTCCTGGCACACCACTATCATCATCATCACCCATCATATCATCGGGGCAACGTAACCCTGCCTTTCAGGCGCCCCAACCTCAGAAGTGGGTTACAATTATGCCATGCCAGGAGAGAAGACCAGGAATGTTGTAAAACAAACTGGATCATTTGCAAAAAAAATCGCTTCTGGATTTCAAGGCCTTCTCTATGCATTATATTTGCACATTACTTCTAAATATAGTAGCCAGGGATTTCTGTGCAGTTGCTCTCTTGCATTGTTGTTCTGTAATATTATTTTTTAGCAAAGTTATCAAAATGTCAAAATGGTTATAAAAGAAACAAAAATCCAACAAACAAGAATCTTAAGGACAATTTTAGAAAATTATTTTGGAAGATAAGTTTGTTGTATTAAATTTAAATTAATGTTGTATTCCTTTTAAATTGTTTACACTGCTAACTATGTTTATCAGTATATATTAACAGTCTGCTTATTAGGACTGTAAATTAGTAGTGCTCATATTATATGAAACAGCATTGTTACACTGCTAAATAATACTCCTAAATATGAGTCCTACACTGCTAACTATTATTTTACACTGCTTTTTTTTTAAACAGGTTTTAGCAATCTCAATTATCAGTCTACACTACTTATAAGCAGACTCATAGTTGTATGAAACAGAACTCAAATAAAGAAATCTCTTCTCTAATTAATTTTGGGATTATTTTCACATGAGCCTCAGTATCTTGTTATACCAATGTTTATTTGTCAATAGGAGACATTTTAACTCAAGCAGGATCATGTGTCAGTTCACATGTGTAGAGTTCTATTTAATTTTCCTTAGTATGTAAATGCAACATATTGAACTTTTATAAGAAAAATCACTATGAGGTTTAATTTAAGATTAAATTAAAATGCTTCATACCTCACCTCATATCCAGTCTTCTAAGTAGACCGTGGTTTCAAAGTCTCGGCAGCTTCATCTTCAGTACTTTCTTGTCGACTGATGTTATGTCGATCAGAAGAACTACTTCTTCTTCCCTCTGTTGGTGGACCGATAAATCTCTGGATCCAGTCAGAATCCGCAGCAATTTCAAAGTTCATAAGTTTTTCACTTTTATTTTTGGAATGTGGATTTTTTTCCAAACCGTGAGTTCTTTTTGTTTAATTAGACTGGCTTTTGATTCAATTAGATGTTTTTCAGACCAAGCATGAGCAGCTACTACTGACTTTTTCACTTCACCATTTTTGACATTTCTAAGATATTCTTTCACTCTCGTTTTCCAATTTCTTGTTGTTTTTCCTATGTAAATTTTGTCACAATTCCTGCAATTGATCTGATAAATTCTTGATTTGTTTTCTTCTTCGATGTTTTCATTTTTATTGCTTTTAATTATCATATTTAGATTTCTTTTAATGTTATTGTGATTTTTAGCTATTACTTAAGGGGGGACCTATACCTTTGAGGGTCAAGAAAAGTCATTTTTCAATTTATTATTTTTCATATAGATTGAAACTTCATCTTTAAATTAGTGAAAGATTTTCATTGATATCTTCATTACTTTTCAAGTTATGTTTAAAAATGTGCAATGCTGTCATTCGAGTGAGCCCTTTAATTTTAGAAGGTATCTACAACTTTGGTAAGTTTGCCACTTGGTTTTCTGTAATTTAATTTTTTCAATACGGTTTCCCTGATAACTCCCAAAGTTTTCAAGATATTCAGATGAAATTTTGCATGTATATGTAGTTTTTAGAGATGAACAAAATTACTACAATTAGTAATGTATCCATTATATTTTATAAAAAAAATATTTTTAATGCAAATTTTAACAAAAATGAGTATGCACCAATTTAAAATGAAAAATAAAATATTTACACTCTACATAATTATATAGTTTGTAGCTGCAACATTAATGAGTAAAATAAAACAAGAATCATTAAAATTATTGAAATTTAGGAAAATGACCAGGAAAACGGCAAGACAATGCAAAATTTTCAGCTAACATTTTGAATATTTAATTAACCATAACGACTGAAGTTATTTTAATTTTTAATTAAGGTAGAATATGTTAATCACTCACCTCATATTGTTCTTCTTATTTGATTATAGACTAGTTTCGGAACATAGTTTCTGTTCCATCCTCAGTAACATCACGACCGTTGTTCTGTCGTCTTGAAGAGTTGTCCTTCTCCCCTTCCATTGGCTGACTGAAAAACCTCGAAACCAGGTCATTCTCACCGGGAATTTCAAAGTTCATTAATTTCTTCTTTTCGCTCTTTTGAATGTAGATCTTTTCCCAAACAGTAAGTTCTTTTGGTTTTTCTATTTGTTTTAATAATTTTGCTTCTTTCTCGATAAGATGTTTTTCAGACCATGCATGGGCAGCCACTGCAGATTTTTCTACTTCCCCTTTCTTGACATTCCTGAGATGTTCTTTAACTCTAGTTTTCAAATTTCTTTTAGTTTTTCCTATGTAGAATTTCTCACATTCTTCACATTTAATTTGATAAATCCCTGATTTGTTTTCTTCTTTAATTTTCTCATTCTTATTAGGTCTAATCAGTCTACTGATGCTGTAGTCATTTTTGGGTGCTAACCTTATGTTGAAATCTTTAAAAATTTTTTGAAACTTGTGGTGTTTTAATAGATGATATGTGAATTTTCTAAATTTTACATTATCTTCTTTTACTTTTAGAAGAGTGCTTTGATTAATAAATTTTTGTCTTTTGAACTTGTTTATTTTTTTGAGTATCATTTTTATAGCAAAACCATTTTTCGTGGCTACGTTGATTATGTGTTCTTTTTCTTTTCAAAGAAAATTATGAAAAAGAAAAAGAGCACATAATCAACGTAGCCACGAAAAATGGTTTTGCTATAAAAATGATACTCAAAAAAATAAACAAGTTCAAAAGACAAAAATTTATTAATCAAAGCACTCTTCTAAAAGTAAAAGAAGATAATGTAAAATTTAGAAAATTCACATATCATCCATTAAAACACCACAAGTTTCAAAAAAATTTTAAAGATTTCAACATAAGGTTAGCACCCAAAAATGACTACAGCATCAGCAGACTGATTAGACCTAATAAGAATGAGAAAATTAAAGAAGAAAACAAATCAGGGATTTATCAAATTAAATGTGAAGAATGTGAGAAATTCTACATAGGAAAAACTAAAAGAAATTTGAAAACTAGAGTTAAAGAACATCTCAGGAATGTCAAGAAAGGGGAAGTAGAAAAATCTGCAGTGGCTGCCCATGCATGGTCTGAAAAAACATCTTATCGAGAAAGAAGCAAAATTATTAAAACAAATAGAAAAACCAAAAGAACTTACTGTTTGGGAAAAGATCTACATTCAAAAGAGCGAAAAGAAGAAATTAATGAACTTTGAAATTCCCGGTGAGAATGACCTGGTTTCGAGGTTTTTCAGTCAGCCAATGGAAGGGGAGAAGGACAACTCTTCAAGACGACAGAACAACGGTCGTGATGTTACTGAGGATGGAACAGAAACTATGTTCCGAAACTAGTCTATAATCAAATAAGAAGAACAATATGAGGTGAGTGATAAACATATTCTACCTTAATGAATATACCTCATAGTGAGAATTCCTAAAATAAGTAGTTATTTTAATTTTGTTTAGTTGTTTCTTGACTCACCTCATACTTCTTAACTCCCACACAGACTCGAGTTTCTTCACTGCATTTGTGACATTTCTAACTTGTGAATGTAATACAGCATTGAGAATGTCACAAATGCAGTGAAGAAACTCGAGTCTGCGTGGGAGTTAAGAAGTATGAGGTGAGTCAAGAAACAACTAAACAAAATTAAAATAAACCTCATAGTGTTATTTCCTACCTACATAACTTAATAAAGTTGACTGAAGTTAGATTGTACTTACGTACACAAACATGCTCATATTGTAATATAGATATCACATGCAAAATTTCATTTCTGTAACCAGCATTGTTGCTGAGAAAAAAATTGAAATATGCCATATTTTTAATGGCTAAAGGCGTAGATCTCCCCTTAACCTATTATCTGCTTGAACTTATCATTGTGTTTTTTTTATCTGAGGCACTGTTTCTTTTCTATAGTGATGTCAATGAGAGATTGTACAATTTAAGTAACTTACTATAATTTGTAATATTAATAGTACTTTATACATTATTTAACAGTATTTAATTAGTACGGTACAACAGTTGTTTCTATACGTGTATATTAGTGCACAAGGACAAACATTTTTAATTGCCTATTGATAAAATTAATCAATTAGATTTTTACTGGAAAAATATCCAAAGATGTTAAAAATACATAATTAAATTGTTCCTTCTTTTTGTTACAAAAATTTACAAAAGTTGTAATTCTATGTGACTCCAAAGCAGCCATTCTTGCTATAACACGAGACACAACACCCAAAAGCATCAAAATTATCGAATGTCACAAAATGATAAAACATTTATCCCGTCTACATAAAAAAGTTGTACTTCAATGGATTCCGGCCCATTGTGGAGTGACAGGCAATGAAATAGCCGATTTTCTAGCCAAGAAGGGTAGCAAAATTGTTTCAAACCAACTTCTGCTCCAGTTTCCTTTCACTCTATCAAAAGAATTATCTCAAATAAATACATCAATAAACTTAGAGAAGAATACACCACCAAAACATCTGGAAAGGAATGGGAAAATCTACAAGCTTATGACATTACTACATTACAAAGAAAATCTGCAGTAGCAACATTCAGACTGCTAACGGGACATGACTGCTTGAATAAACACCTACACAGAATTGGCATAACAGATTCACCTAAATGCCCTTTTTGCAATTTAAATGAAGATATGGAAAGAAACCATCTCCTCCGTTGTCCAGCTTTTGTAGAAGAGACCAAGCCTTTCTGCTAAATATTGGAGTGCAAGAGAGCGAATGATTTCATTATCAAGTGCTCGACATTAGATACCAACCATCTTTTGTTACACCAGTGAAATACATTCAAATAAAGTTCTGTTGAGAACATAATTTAAAATTTGTGTTATGTATTATTAAATATTAACATTTTTTACACCTATAAGCAAGTTAATTATTAAAGAGAAGAGGATGGATGTGTCTATACATTTATATGTTCTTATTTAGTTTCATGGAGTTTATTATTGTGGACTCATTTTTCACAAAAACTACCATTCTTTTATAAATTATAAAAAATATAACACCTTAACAATGGATAAACCTGTGCACATTTTCTTGGATTAGTACTTCTTTTCAATTACTTTCTATTGCTCTGTGTTTCTAACTTGAAAGTAATCTAAATGGGTGAAAAAAGAATGCAATCTTTCATTTCAAAATTTGGGCTAAAATATTTGTATCCGGTGAATTCCATCGTAATTGTCGTAGTAAAAGTAACAAAATAAAATAACATTTTATTTTTTTGGCCTTCACATAGTTGGATACTACTTTTTTTCTCAAAACATTTATATATATGTTTCAATCTATCTAACAGAAAATATGGAAATTCATCGGAGAACATTTTGTTTAAACAACTCACCTCATAGGATTCATGCTTCCATGATACTGCGGTTTCAAACACAGCCATAACTCCGACTGACGAAATTCTTCGGCCATCAACTGTTCTATTGTCACCATCTTCAGTTTTGCCATCCATGGTTGAATTTATGAACTTCAAAATCAAAGTAATTTCGTTAGGAATATCAAAATTCATTGATCTATCTTTATTTTTTGAAACCGCGGTATCATGGAAGCATGAATCCTATGAGGTGGTTGTTTAAACAAAATGTTCTCCGATGAATTTTAATGATTATAACTCATAATTTTTCCTTCTCAACATTAATTTAACAGAAAATATGGAGTTTCTATCTTTAACAACTGTATTTAAAATGTAATTTAATTTTAATAAATCTCCTAAAAAAAGCCATGCAATGCTAAAAGACCATTTGGTAGACAAAGTAGAATCTAAACTCATCATCATCATCAATTGCAGGCATGGATTAGGCCATTGGCCTGTTCCGCTTCAGGATAGAAATTGATCCCTCCATCTTTTCTTAGGTCTTCCTGGGTCTCTTCGCCCTGTGGGTCTGTAGTTCAATAGCTGCAGAGGTAGTCTATTGTTTGGCATTCTAAGAAGGTGTTCATGCCAATTATTTTGATATTTTTGAATGGTTTTCAGAGTTATTGCTGGTGTATTGAGAGCTTTGCGGATATCTTCATTAGCATATACCTGCTAAAGGTCTTAATAACTTAATTTCTGCAGCTACTATCCTATTTAATTTACCTGTAGTAAGAGTCCAGGTTTCAGAACCATAAAGTAGAGTTGGAAGAGCCATTGTTTTATAAAATTTTAGAATTGTATCTGGGCGTACTTTTCAGAAAAGAATGCTTTTTATTGTTCCTATAAGTTTTTGAAATTTGACCAATTTTATGTCTATGTCTTTACATGTGTTGTAGAAAAGATTGCAGCCAAGATAAGTAAAGTTATTAACTTGTTCTATTATATTGTTGTTAATAACAATTTTAGTTCATATCGGCATTTTTGCTTGAAATGCCATAGTTTTTGTCTTACTCACCGAAATTTGTAAATTATAATCTTGGGTTATATTTGACAATCTATGTACTGCTCTTTGTAGGTGATCTTCAGAAGTAGCCAATATTACTTGATCATCTGCATACATTATGTCTTGAGGGGTCAACCATCAATCATTAAGTGTGATTGCGATTGGTTTTGCCATAATTTATGATTTCATTCATATATAAATTAAATTGAAGAGGGGAAAGTGGACAGCCTTGTTTTATACCTTGGGATTTTAGTCTATCTGATTTGAGTATTTATTTTATTCAAATTCGTGTGTTATAATACATGCTTTGAATCGCTTGAATTAAATGCTTGGGTATTCCTGCATTATGTAAGATATCCCATAATTTTATTCTGTTTATTGTGTCGAAGGCTTTATATAAAGCAAATAAAATAGAGATTTGTGAATTCATCATCAATTTGAGTGGATTACTGACTGGTTCTAAAAAATAATAAATATACAGGCTATTATATTTAAAGAGAAATTTTTTGCCTAGAGCGAGACTCGAACCCGGGACCCTTGGCTTTCCGGGCCAAGTGCTCTACCAACTGAGCTACCGAGGCAAGTTACGATCTAGACGCAAATTTTTCTCTTATATACATTGTAATTCCCTCGTGCCAAAAGCTTGAAACCGTAGCTTCTAACTTTGCAAATGGCAGCTTCTTAGTTAAGAAGACATTTATTGGGAATTTAACACTACTTATAAAGCCAGTAGGGCTTCTATTGACAATTTTTTTATTATTGATTTAACACTTCTCACTGAAGGATAAATTATATTTAAAGAGAAAAATTTTCGCCTAGACCGAGACTCGAACCCGAAACCCTTGGCTTTCCGGGCCAAGTGCTCTACCAACTGAGCTACTGAGGCAAGTTACGATCTAGACGCAAATGTTTCTCTTATATACATTGTAATTCCCTCGTGCCAAATGCTTGAAACCGTAGCTTCTAACTAAATATAATTTATCCTTCAGTGAGAAGTGTTAAATCAATAATAAAAAAATGTCAATAGAAGCCCTACTGGCTTTATAAGGTAGTGTTAAATTCCCAATAAATGTCTTCTTAACTAAGAAGCCGCCATTTGCAAAGTTAGAAGCTACGGTTTCAAGCATTTGGCACGAGGGAATTACAACGTATATAAGAGAAAAATTCGCGTCTAGATCGTAACTCGCCTCGGTAGCTCAGTTGGTAGAGCACTTGGCCCAGAAAGCCAAGGGTCCCGGGTTCGAGTCTCGGTCTAGGCGAAAATTTTTCTCTTTAAATATAATTTATCCTTCAGTGAGAAGTGTTAAATCAATAATAAAAAAATCGTCAATACAGGCTATTGTCTAAAATCATATTCTTTGGTTAAACTTCCTACTCTTTCAGACTGATTAAATATCTTTTATCATAATATTTGTAGTGATAAACTACACAATTTTCTGCATAATACAATACACTGACATCTTTAGTATGTAGTGCAGAATCAAAGGGTACTAATAGTTGATGTCTGGTGAAGACAGAGGCAATGTCTGTTGCTTAAAGTCTTCTTCTTCTTCTTCCTTCCAAGTATTAGGCCAAGGCCTGTTACGATCCTATAGAAAATTTTCCCTCTAGCGTTTCATAGGACGGCCCAGTGATCTTCGTCCTCTTGGTATATAATTATAAACAGCTTTAGGGATCTGATTTGAACTCATTCTTTCAAGATGGTTTGTTTCCAATTTAGTGGTACTGTTTAATATATTCCAAAATTGGCGTAGTCTTCAATTCTTTTAAGATATCGGTGTTCCTTTTCTGATCCCATCTGGTGTAACCCGCTGTTCTGCGCATGAATCTCATTTCACAAGCCGTTATTCTGCTTTCATGTTGTTTTTTTAGTGTCCATGCTTCACTACCATAGGTCAACACTGGTCTAGCCAAAGTGTTATATAAACGTAATCTGATGTTTTTTTGTACAAGGGATGATTTCATAACTTGATTAATAATTTCTAAACTTTTATTGTAACTAGTAACTTTTTCAGGGATATCCTTTTCATCCCAGATAGAGAGATAATATCCAAGATATTTAAATTGATTAGATCTCTCTAAAAATTTATTCTGGAGACAGATTTTACTTTGTTCGGGGTCCTTCCCATGAAATGCCATAATTTTAGTTTTGTTAATTGATATTTCTATAATAAATTTGGCACCTATTTTTTGTAAATTATAAATTGATCGTTGCAAATCATTTTCGGAAAGTGCCAGAAGAGCTAAATTGTCTGCAAAAAGAATACTTAAAGTAAAATTCTTATATGTAATGAAGTTTACATGTTATGATATTATTCAACTGTTATTTAGATGTTATAATATTTAAGCACAATTCCATATTTATAGGATGTTTCTTAAAGGAATCTGATGGGCTTAATTTACAACAGCAATGTATCAACATATTCAGCTTAATTTACAACTAATGTATAATAATTTCTCACAATATTTTACACATGAATAGGGGCTCTTATATAGAGAGTTTGCTAGATTCAGTAGCAGCTTTCCAATTTCCCAACAAAACAATTTCACCAAAGTTTCTTAATGGATGTAAATTGATTCATAGCAGTAAAAATAGTATTTTGGATCAAGAGATTGGATGGACTATTTAACTCATGCCCCAAATGGGAGTCAATGACCAATCACATTTCAATGATTTTTGATTTACAACCAATCACAGTCGTATTTCACCTAGAATTTATCAACTAAAGTTTATCATAATGAAGAAAGCACCTCCTTTTAACATTCTGAATAGGTCATAGCATTATTTTGCAGTGACTGACTCTCCAAGAAATATGGCTACCAGATTGTATATATAGTGCATGAATGTCAGCAGAAAGCGCATGCGAGAGATAATATAAAAACATTCGTAGCAATTGATTATACCACAAAAAAAAAGAAACCACTGCTTGCACTTTCTTAAACAAATTATTTTCCAGGAAATGATGCAGAAAATATAATTGACATATTTACACCATAGGACATCAGAAATTAATTAATACCTATAACGTTGGTTATAAATTTCTCCACTAGGGTGCATTCTTACAACATTGCGATCTTTTGGCAATAAATAATATTATGATCTGGTTGCAGTGATGAACAAAAGAAGCAAATAAAGTGTACCAATCGTTTCTCATTTGTTTTCAAACATCGCCGTTTACATTAAATATATAAATATTTTAAAATAACTATATTTAAATAATGATTTGTGAGTAAACAGCTTAATTTTATTCGTTAAATAATTCTAACAAATGCCACTCTTGATTTCCAAATTATCTAGATAAATTCACTCCTCACTTCATGAGTCTTGAATTTATCGATAATTTGGAAATCACTCGTGGCATTACTTACGAAAAATACACTTCATATTATACAGAATGTTCCAATTATCTTGACCACATGAAATATCTTTGTACATAGATACAAAATGAAAAACTATTTTATACAAAAGTTGTCCAACTACGAGGAGGAAATAATACTGATGGTTTATAAACTTTGATAGTGTTATTTATTAACAAGATATGAATATTATACCCTGTCTGCTCTTAAAGTGATCCTCATCAAAACAAAAACCATGTGACCTGCTAGATTTTCATTGATTATGGACACCAGCATACGTTGTAGAAGCAATAAGTACGTGAAAAAGTAGATCCCTTCATTAAATTAAAAATATGTCCTCTGAATATACTTGTTATTCTTCGCGAATGAAAATAATAATATTCAAAACATACAAAATATTCTAAAATATACCTAATAAATAATTACAACTTAAAATAGTTTATTACATATGGGTGATGCATTTGAGTCATGCTTCAGTTGATTCTAATAAAACAAAATGTCTGAAAGTATTGAGTCTTCTGTTTGTTGTGTCGTCATCTCCCTGTCAAAAGTGACAGCAATTGTAGCACGAATGGTGAAAGGATATTGCTTCTACAATGTACGTCAGTGTCCATAACCAATGAAAAGTGAGCAGGTCACATGGTTTTGTTTTGACGAGGATCACTTTAAGAGTGAACAGGGTATAAGTTATGTAGATAGGAAATAACACTATGGTTTTTTAATATTGATTATTTTTTATTTCACTCACCTCATACTTCATAACTCCTAGCTAGGAGTTATGAAGTATGAGGCGAGTAAAATAAAAAATAAACAATAGGGTATAACTTTGTTTTCTTCAATGACACTATGTATATTTTCTTTGATGCATTCATTAAGCACTCCCAAGACCTGTTCAAAAGTATCACAATGTAAGTAAAGTGATCCCACAACAGGCCTGGAGGCCTTGGGTGTAGTAGGAGGTTAGGGCTCCCATGTTTTCTAGACAATCGGCACTTTATGCCAGCCGGGTTGCCAGCCCTGCGTGACGGCCGCCTTTACCCCCAGAACAAAGTCTGGTACTCATTTCTGTTAGAGGCTGAGTCGACCCCAGGGCCATAGTGCCGCCAGAGGGTTTGGGTCAGTTTAAAAATCCTGACCCCACGGGACTTGAACCCTCGACCCTCCGGCTTGTAGCTCAGTGCCTTACCACTACGCTACGGCGTGCCCCAGTATCACAATGTGCCATTCTAATATATAGAACTCTGTTAATGGGAATATAAAGTGGGATATTTCTGCCATATTACACCACTGCCAATGAGTTATGAACAGTAGAATATTCACATTAAATGCTCAAAACTGGTGACCAATTTTCAGTTACACACATGTAAAATCGTCAAATGATTTCTCCATTGTTACCAGTTGAATGGAATTAGAAACATGCACAATAAGGTCCTGCATATTCTCTGAAGTTGTCAAAATATCTCGATAGACAATATCTTTAATATTTAATTTTAGGAAGTTATATTTTGAGGTCTGGGAAAGCTGACGATAAAACAGAATTGTTTTGAAACATGTTCAAGAACAAATCAACATTAATATTGAGGTAAGATGATCAGACTAAAAGTTAGACAATATCTTTATTGTGAAATTAAATGTTTCTACCTCTTCTCATATAAATCTTCTAAATAGATCGCGATTTTGAGACACTAACGGTCTCATCTTCAGTACAAAATTGACGACTGATGTTATGTCGATCGGAAGAAACTCTTCTTCTTCCCTCTGTTGGTGGACCGATGAACCTCTGGATCAGGTCAAAATCTGCAGGAATTTCGAAGTTCATAAGTTTTCCTTTGTTTTTTCTGAATGTGGATCTTTTCGCAAACCGTGAGTTCCTTTTGTTTGTCTATTTGTTTAATTAGACTGGTCCACCATCAGAGGGAAGAAGAAGAGTTTCTTCCGATCGACATAACATCAGTCGCCAAGATTGTACTGAAAATGAGACCGTTAGTGTCTCAAAATCGTGATCTACTTAGAAGATTTATATGAGGAGAGATAAGAAACATTTAATTTCACCATAAATTAAACCTCATAGTGATTGATTCCTATAAAAGTTAAATATCTTTATTACCTTCTCAGAGAAAAAATTTCAATGGGATAAGATCAGGAGATCGAGCAGATCAATGAATTATCCCTCCATGACCAATCCATTAATAGGATTCTATTTAATATACTGGTTCATTGTGATACTTTTTGAACAAGTCTTGAAGTTTTTTTTTTTTAAATACAATACGGAGTAACATTAAGAGGTTTAATATTGAGTTTGTATTTTTAACAGTGTTTGTGCAACGCTGAAGATGGGGCAACAGCCCTGAAACATATATCCGACGAAACAAGCACATGAGATAAGAATGTTAAAAATACAAATTCAATATTAAATTAAACCTCATAATGTTACTCTAATGATTTTAAAATTAAGAAGTTTATTTAATACTTAAGATGTTTGGTATGTATATTCTTATCTCTTATGCTTGTTTTTGCTGAACATATGTTTCAAGGCTTCTGAGTCCCATCAGTCTGTAATCGCTGAAGATGGTGCTCAGAACCCTTGAAACATATGTTACAAAAACCATAAGAGGTAAGAATACACAGTTTAATATAATAAATTTGGGAATTTTTAACATTATGAGGTTTCATTAATAAGAATCAAATGAATCATGAATTCTTCTTAAGAATATACAGTCCAAATACCTTAATTATTAGGTCTTGAAGTGTTTAATTAACACACAAAAGAAATAATACACACTGCCATTGAAAAAAAAAAACAAAGTTATCTGGTTAACACTACAAAGTTCACTAACCATGAATATTATTTCCTCCTCATAGTTGGACAACTTTTGTATAAAACAATTTTTAAATATGTACTTATTTACAAAGATATTTTGGGTGATCAAGATAAATGGGACACCCTATATTTTCTCACCTGGACATGCTTTGGAGAAACATAATAATGAGAAAATATGAGATGAGGTACATATTTCTGGTTCAATCTCTTGATAATATTACTTTATACTGTTACTTCTATCAATTATTGATTAAGTATTTTGGACATCTGAATAACTTGTGAATTCACTCTGCTACCTAAGGAACCATATAATCACTGTCACTTTCATGGTTTTATTTTTATGTGAACTGCAAAATGTCAAACCTTACAATACAATGTCCCACAATACTGTAATGATTACAAAAAAAAGTTTGTAACATGTTATTCTGTTTTATATTGTAACATGTTATTAATAATGAAGGCATATTAAACTGTAAATGATAAAACAGAAGTTCATAATTAGGAACAAATATATAAAGCATTAAAAAAACTAGATTACTTATTTGTAGTAACAAAAGACAAAGTAGTATATGCAGTAGAAAAATGAATACTAAATACCATATTGTTTGTTCAAGTTCTCCCAGTATTGCTAAATTAGTCTTAATTTTTACTTTAGTAAGTATTACACATTTGTTTCAATTTGAAAATTAAATAATTGCCACGTCTGGTCAGAAAAACATAAAATCAATGTAAACACTAAATTATTAAAACAGACTAAAGAGCTCACCATTTGGGAGAAGATCTACATTCAGAAGAATAAAAAATAGGATTATAAATTTTTAAATTCCCAGGAAAAAATATTTGATTCATAAGTTCTTTGGTCAACCAGAAGATGGAGTAGAAGTCAACATCCAGGGCAGACAACATAAAAATCAACAGTCTGGACAAACTGACGATGATATGGACAACATATCGAAACATGTCAAATGAAACATCAAGTTTAATACAATAAATTTGGGAATTTTTAACATTATGAAGTTTTATTGATAAGAATCAAATGAATCGTGAATTCTTCTTACCTCATACTTCTATGTTCTTTTTAAACACAGCAATGCAGTATCAGCGACCATCGTCACCGTCATCAACTGTTTCACAACTGTCAATTTTTTCTTTAGCCGGTAATTATCCAAACTGCCATCTGTCGTATTTTTGAAGAACTTTGTAATCAAGCTTGGTTCGTCTGGAATCTCGAAGTTCACGGTTCTAGTATGGTTTTTTTTTAAATATATATATCTTTTCCCAAACTGTTAAATCCAAGGGTTTGGATAGATGTTTCAAAAGTTTTGCTTCTTTTTCATAGATTATTAGAGAATCATAGAATTGAAAAAGAAGCAAAACTTTTGAAACATTTATCCAAACCTTTGGATTTAACAGTTTGGGAAAAGATATATATTAAAAAAAAACCATACTAGAACCATGAACTTCGAGATTCCAGATGAACCAAGCTTGATTACAAAGTTCTTAAAAAATACACCAGATGGCAGTTTAGAAAATGATTCTTTCAAAAGAACACCAGATGGCAGTTTGGATAATTACCAACAAAAGAAAAAATTGACAGTCATGAAAACAGCTGATGATGGTGACGATGGTCGCCAATACTATGGTGCTGTGTTTAAAAAAAACATAGAAGTATGAGGTAAGAAGAATTCACAAAACACCAAGTATTTATGAGGTAAGATGACCAGATTCACCTTATTTATATACTGTAATAAAACAGATTTCAGAAAAGAAATGGGAGTACAAGGGAACTGTACATAAACTATATGCAGACTTCAAAAAGGCATACAATTCAATTAAGAGGGAGAAGTTATGTATTGGATGACATGAGTAAGATATGCACTAAATACCTCATATTTGTAGTTTTTTGAAGACTCGAGTTTTGATGCCTTAGGCATCATTGTCAATTCTTTCTAACTGCATGGTCATAAAAACACAGAATCAAAACAAATGTCAAATTACTGAAACAGATAAATCTATGGAACTCACAATTTGGAAGAAAATTTACATACACAAAAATAGAAAGAAAATAATGAACTTCGAAATCCCAGAAAAAAAAAATTGTAAGTTCATCAGTCAGCCAACAGAGGGAGCAGAAATCAACCTACAAGATCACCAACTGCCGTTTCGACAGTTAGAAAAAATTAACAATGATGCCTACGGCATCGTAACTCAAGTCTTAAAAAAACTACAAAATGAGGTGAGTCGTGCATATCTAACTCATATCATATAAAATAAACCTCATAGTGTTACTTCCTTTGAATATTAAATAAGTTATATATTGATGTTTTTATTATTGATTTAACATTTCTCACTGAAAGATAAATTATATGTGAAGAGAAAATTTTTCTCTTCAAATATAATTTATCTTTCAGTGAGAAATGTTAAATCAATAATAAAAACATCATTAGAAGCCTTACTAGCTTTATAAAGTAATGTTAAATTCCCAATAAATGTCTTCTTAACTAAGAAGCCGCCATTTGCAAAGATAGAAGCAATGGTTTCAAAAGCATTTGGCGAGAGGGAATTACAAGATATATAAGAGAAAAATTTGCATCTATATCGTAACTCGCCTCAGTAGCTCAGTTGGTAGAGCATTTGGCCCGGCAAGCCAAAGATCCCGGATTCGAGTCTCGGTCTAGGCGAACATTTTTCTTTTCAAATATAAGTTATATATTATTTGCTGGAGTTTGGAATTCCTAAAAATATGTAAGTTGAGTCTGCCGTCATATTAGTTAGACTTATTCAAAAAAAGTCCCATTAATAAGTACAAAGTTGACCATGGATCCCATAAGAATTTTATAATCTAACTCTAAATACTACAGGAATATAGGAGTACAACACTTGAAACAATTTTGGGAATATACTGCCTTTGTAACTGCATCAATTTTGTATTTGTACAAGAAACAAATATGCATTAGATGTACCAATTCTGTTAAATCTAAACCATTGTGGGTTTTACCTATCAGATTAGAATATGTTATTATGACTACAATAATAATAATAATATAAATCTGTCTTTCTAAATAAATTACATATTACAAAACATTTTTTATTATTAGAATATTAAAAACAAGCATAACTGAATTTTAATAAGAGATTGAAGGAATCAATGTTTAACGTAGTTGGAAGTCTTGTATGCCATTTTGTTTTGAAATACACATTAAAATATATGTTTTTTCAACCATTTACACGCATATTTAAAATTCATCTTTATACACTAAATTTTACTATAACATTCCTATAATCATAATATACATATTGCCATCGTAAATAAAAAGAAATAGCATCAGTCTTATACAAACTTCCATCTTGCTACACTAGGTAGGAATCAGCTAAAGAAACAAAGTTACATCTCACTATACTCCTCTTTAACTAACTCACTGCCACTTTCGAACCCGTAGGTTCATGGCCACGTGAACATAAGCTCTCCATACATCCTCTGTATAATCTATTTCCCTAAAATCACAGTTAATGTTATTTTTCCACCTCATTCTTGGTCTACCAACTGGGCGTTTTCCCTCTGGTTTTCCTACAAGAAGCTTCCATGCACGTATTTCATTCCCCATACGTGCCACATGTCCTGCCCATTGCAGTCTATGAGACTTAACTGTTCTCATTATATCTGGCTTCCTATCAAGACCATGTAATTCACTGTTATGCAGTCTTTCTCCATTCACCTGTCTGTTCATCACTCTTTGGTCCAAAGAAAATATTCGCACAATTTGTCCTGTCCTAAAGAAATTGAAAATTTTGTAATAAGTTCAAGACCCAAGGTTACATATGTTTTATATTAAAATTAATGTTGGGAAGTAAACATTATGAGGTTATATCATTAATATTGAGTGGAGAACATATTTTTTATAACTCACCTCATACAATTTCAAATTTATTTGAGATGATTGGTTTTGAATGAATTTTGATGACTGAAGATGAATGAAAAATTCATTCGAAACCAATGGTCTCAAATAAATTTGAAATTATATGAGGTGAGTTATTAAAAATATGTTCTCCACTCAATATTATTAATACATATGTTTTTGTTTATATCTACTATGTTCTTTAGTTAAAAGGAGTGTAGGAGGAAACAAACATGTATTCTGTTCAAATTATATTAGAAAGCTACACTGTAGTATACTAATTATGTAAAATAGGACATAAGCTTACTAGAAAATAATACAAATTACTTTCATCAAAGAAAATAAAGTCAATGAGTATTAAAATTATGAATTCCTATATCTTCTATAATCAGGATTTATAGTTTGTGATTAAATAAATTTTTGTTTGTCTCACATCCACTGATCTAATGTCGCTGGCAAACCTGGTTAAATGCAAGCTCAGTTATAAGAAGACAAGGAAATGTAAATATAGCAGATCACTTTGGTAGAATTTTTATCACTCACCTCATATTGTTCTTATTTGACTATAAACTAGTTTCGGAACATAGTTTCTGTTCCATCCTCAGTATCGTCACGACCGTTGTTCTGTCGTCTTGAAGAGTTATCCTTCGCTCCTTCCATTGACTGACTGAAAAACCTCGAAACCAGGTCATTCTCACCGGGAATTTCAAAGTTCATCAATTTCTTCTTTTCACGAAAAGACTGACTGAAAAACCTCGAAACCAGGTTTTTCAATCAGTCAATGGAAGGAGTGAAGGATAGCTCTTCAAGACGACAGAACAATAGTCATGACGATACTGAGGATGGAACAGAAACTATGTTCCGAAACTAGTTTATAGTCAAATAAGAAGAACAATATGAGGTGAGTGATAAAAATTCTACCTTAATGAATATACCTCATAGTGAGAATTCTTAAAATAAGTAGTAATAGCAGATCACTTTGAAAAGAAACATTTCTTTTCATAATAATAATGTTCAGTAATGGAAAAATGTTAAATTTAAAAAAATCACATCAAAATCTATACTCCAGCCACTGGATCTCTGGCTCTGATGTTTTCACGACAGTGTTGTCAATATGAATATTCAGTGGGAGGGGCCGCTTTATTACGTGGTTAGCAGAAATACAGCTGACAACATCTCTGCAATTTCAAACCTTAGTAGCGCGCTATAGCAGAGTCAAGAGCAGTGATTGATTGTGGCAGACATCTACTCCCACTCAACTATTACCTTATTGGCAGTAGAGGGCAAGTTTCTCACTTTACCTCCCTACAACCTAAATGTCAGAGCTGGGAGATCCAGTGGCTGGACTTTAGCACTATTATTGAACTTTTATAGGAAAAAACACTACGAGGATCAATTAAAGATTTAAATTTAATATTCTTTATACTTCATCTCATATCCAGTCTTCTAATTAAACCGGTTTCAAAACCTAGGTGGTTTCATCTGCAGTTCTGAACGACATAACATCGGTCGAGATATTACTAAAGATGAAACCACCTAGGTTTTGAAACTGGTCTAATTAGAAGATGGGATATGAAATGAGGTGAACAGAATTTAATTTAAATAGTTAAATATTTAATTTATTATATACAATATGACAATTTCCATCTTAAGCTTCATCTTCTTCTTTTCTATAGATGTATGTCTGTTTATTTACACACACTATGCAATGATGATTACATCTCATTACATCGCTTGAAGGGTGTGCCCACTTCTCTTTTTTTCCTCTAGGACATAAGATTCTTCGCTGCTGTAATAAGCCTCGTATCATCAGCTCTGTCCACATGTACCGTATTTACATGTGTATAGGCCACATCCAAGTTTTGCAATGATAAATTGGGGGAAAAAGTATCTGTTAATAGTGAGTGGAGAACATATTTTTAACGATTCACCTCATATAATTTCAAATTTCTTTGATACCGGCAGTTTCAGACAATATCTTGTCCCTCTTAAGTCATGGCTTCCACTCAACCAATATTAATTTAAATATAAGAAAAATAATAAAATATAATAAAAAATAAACAATAATAAGAAAAATATCTATCTTACATTTTCGCTAAGAAGCAGTGCAAAAACAAAAGTAGGCCTACACCATTTTTAAATCTGGCAATGTTGTAAATTGCAAAGCTTTTTTTGTTGGCTATGTAACGGTACGTTCGGGCTGCGGCTCAATCATTAATACAAGGGGAAAAGGGACGTACAGTTGGCAGCTTCACTGTGTGTAAACATTGGTCGGTGCAGAGCAAGTTATACATCCAAGGCTCCAAATTGAAGCTACAAGTGGTGCACTATGCAACAGAACATGGAAATAGGACTGTAGGAAGAAAGTTTGATGTGAACAAAAAAATGTGCGACGGTAGATCCAAACAAAACATGCACTTGAAAACACATCACAACATCGACAATCTTTCCACGGAAAGAAAGCAAAATATCCACAGTTGGAAAAAGTTCTTCTGGATTTCGTACGGAAAACAACAGCAGATGGATTTTCTGTATCCGTCAAAATAATACGATTCAAGGCTTTAAGATAGCCAAGAATATGGAAATCCCATTCAATGATTTTAAGGCAAGTAACAGCTGGGAAGGTGATTATGACATTCACGACCTTGTAATTCGGCGGCGTACATCAATAGCCACAGAAAACTACCCGATATGTACCACTTATTTCATGTATATGCCGCATCCTAATTTTAGGTAAAAAAGTGCGGCCTATACATGTGTAAATATGGTATATTCCATTCTCTTCTTCTTTTTGTAATAAATGTATCAACATCTATGATATTGCATTCCTCCCTCACATCCTGGTTCCTAACTCTGATCTTAAGATTCATTAAATTAAATAATGAATAGTACTTTATATTCTTCTCTCCTAACTAAAAAAACCAGTGTATATATATATATATATTCCAATAATTATTGGAATTTATTTACCTACAGATGGTGATAATTTTTTATCTTTTATATAAAAATGTAGACTTTCATGGCAGGTGTTTTGATTAATGTATTTTATGTCTTTCGGGCTAAATGGCCGTGGTCTGGTTTTATTATCACTCAACGTTTCGTCTACCACTGCGGTAGACATCCTCAGGAGATTCTGCGTGTTCTTTGACCTCCTAACTCTTCAAATGTCAGCTGCAGACTGGCGTGCGTTGGAAATCGTGTCCTTATTTATAGTTGAGTATGTGTGGTGATGTTTTCTATACGGTCCGTTACTTTGGAGCTATTTTTTGATTGGTTGTCACTGGCATAAGTCATGACAGTGATAACCAATCAAAAAATAGCTCCAAAGTAACAGACCGTATAAAAAACATCACCACACAATACTCAACTATAAATAAGGACACGATTTCCAACACACAGCCAGTCTGCAGCCGACATTTGAAGAGTTAGGAGGTCAAAGAGCACGCAGAATCTCCTGAGGATGTCTACCGCAGTGGTAGACGAAATGTTGAGTGATAATAAAACCAAACCACGGCCATTTAGCCCGAAAGACATAAAATACATTTTTATCTTTTGTTTCGAACAAATGCTTTATACAATAAAGAGTACTTACTTTTGAAAAATATTTGCATTTAACCAGTTAATCTGCAGCATCGTCGACTTTCTTTTAATAAAAATGTTATGGGTTACTAAAAATTAAACATATAATACTAATTACTGACAAACTATATGGATAATGCCCTGCATTCATAACTTATTATTGCAAACTTCGAACACTTTCAACTGTTTTAACAACTAACTGTTTACATTTGTTAAAAAATACATATATGCACAACTGTTATGAAAAGGAACTCGACACATATGAAACATTGATATATTTATGTACAATTCAATACACCTCAAATATGCATTGAGCAAAATTAATCAGACCATATGATCATAAATTCTGTATTACTTTTTTATCATTTCGTTTAATTTAAATGCTTTGAGCATATAAGATATGTCAAGTTGTTAATATATTCTGACAGGATTAAGCAAAAAGTATGGCTGAAAAAACATATGTCTTGGAAAATGATTGTGATCCATTCAAATTATTTTCTTCTTTCTGTATTGTGGAACATTGATAATTATTATTTTTATTATAACATAAATATTCCTAAATTATATTACTAAACAATGTTGTTGGTTTCTATTCCAAGATGACACTATAATTTACCATTAATTTAAAAGAAATTAGTCTTTTTTTTAATTTTCTGAAAATCTAATTAATTACTGATATGAGTTTGCTTCTGTATTTTTTTTAAAAGAAAAAAATGTCCAGTAATGGAAAATGTTAAATTTAAATTTCACATCAAAATTGCTTCTATAATTATATTTAATTAATGTTGGGAAGTAAACATTATGAGGTATAATCATTAAAATTCATCCGGAGTTATGGCTGACGATGAACATGATTATGTTTGAAATCGCGATATCATGGAAGCATGAATCCTATGAGGTGAGTTGTTTAAACAATATGTTCTCCGATGAATTTTATTGCTTCTATAATGCTTACAACGAATAACTTACTTCTGATACAAAGAATTATATAATTTTTATGCAGAAGAAGCAACCCTTCTTGTGGGGATAAAACACAAGGAAGCAAGTACAAAGGCTTCAAGGAGGCAGCCCCTCCAAAGGACTAACCCTACAGAACGTTAGTAGCGTACTCATGGGACACTTCAAAATACTTACAAGCTCTAAAGTGAACAGAAATAAGACAACTAAAAGTAGAGGAATTAAACACAACAATAGTGAAATACAGAACAAACTGGAAAGAACACTTGGCAAGGATGACTGAGAATAGAATACCAAAAGCAGCATACAGCTATTCACCATGAAAAGATGGAAACAGTAGCAATTTGGAGCCGGAACAGGCTAGTAAATAAGCCTAAACCGTGATGAAGAAGAAGATAATTTTTATATTTTGAATTAAGCAAAATCCTTCAGAACCATTTTGTCTTCAGTTTCTTTTACGTGCTGTAAATCTATGACAAGGGACCCATGGCTGTAGTTCCCTTTCTAAACGAACTCATACTTAGAATTTTCTTCCCTTAAAAATACATCACCCTGGTTGGTTTTTAACCCAGAACCTTGAAACCAGATGCAATCATGATAACCAGAAATCCACGAGGACTGACACAGATATTCAAGTTTATTGTACCTGGATGAAGAATTCAAACTGTAGGTGTCCATTTATATATATATATATATATATATATATAATATATGATTAATGACATAGCTAGAGATCTGTGAAAGTGTGTTTTATTTTTAGGGAAAATTTGTTTTAAAATTTCAAGATTTTAATGTTATGGGAATTTGGTGATGTTATTCTTAAAAAAGGGGACACGTCGTAGCATAGCAGTTGGTGCTGGGAATTACAACGTATATAAGAGAGAAATTTGTGTCTAGATTGGAAATTGCCCCAGTAGCTCAGATGGTAGAGCATTGGCCTAGAAAGCCAAAGGTCCCGAGTTTGAGTCTCGGTCTGGACGAACATTTTTCTCTTCAAATATAATTTATCTTTGAGTGAGAAGTGTTAAATTAATAATGAAAACATCATATATTTTTCTCTTCAAATATAATTTGACCTTCAATGAGAAATGTTAAATTTATAATACAGACATTGAAAGAAGTTTTTCTGTTCAATAGTTTATTTTTTGTGAAGTCTTTAGAGTGTTAATGTTACGAAGATGGAATTTTATTCAAATACTGAATTCCTTTAACATTTTTCTCTGAAACTAACTAACTCACTGGCACTATCGAACCCATAGGTTCATGGCCACACGGATCCCTATCCTGAGCCAATGTTTTCCAATCATCCCCTGTATAATCTACTTCCCTCAAATCATAGTTAATATTATTCTCCCACCTCATTCTTGTCTACCAACTGGGCATTTTCCCTCTGGTTTTCCTACAAGAAGCTTCCATGCACGTCTTTCATTCCCCATTTGTGCCACATGTCCTGCCCATCGCAGTCTACAAGACTTAACTGTTCTCATTATATCTGACTTCCTATAAAGACCATGTAATTCACTGTTATGCAGTCTTCTCCATTCACCTGTCTGTTCATTTCTCTTTGCTCCAAAATTTTTCCTAAGAACTTTATCTCAAATACTCATAATCTCCTTTCCTCCCTTAAAGTAAGAGTCCATGTTTCGCATCCATATAATATAACTGGTAGAATAATAGTTTTATATATTTTCAGACACCGATATCTTAAAAGAATTGAAGACTACGCCAATTTTGGAATATATTAAACAGTACCAACTAAATTGGAAACACCATCTAGAAAGAATGAGTTCAAATTGGATCCCCAAAGCCATTTATAATTATATACCAAGAGGACGAAGAGCACTGGGCCATCCTATGAAATGCTGGAGGGAAAATTTTCTATAGGATCGTAACAGGCCTTAGCCTAATACTTGGAAGGAAGAAGAAGAAGATATATTTTCAGTTTAATGTTTTTTGAAAGGAGTTGTGAAGTCAAGAGTCTCTGTAATGTGTAATAACACACATTTCCAGAATTGAGCCTATGTTTAATTTCCTTGTGAATTTAACATAGGCTCAATTCTGGAACTGAAATTTATACATTATTATTTTGTTATTGCATTAAAAGATGAATGACAATTCTAGAGTCATCTTGGAGGAAAACATACATTTTCACAATTGAGATTATACTACATGCATACAAAATAAACATTAAAATAAAATATATTAACATCTGTTTCACAAGGCGTTTATCAGTTTAGTTTCCATATAGTGTACTAGTAAATTATAGCTAGTCCATACTGAAAATTTTGCAAAATTGCAACGTTCTTTTTTACATTACGCTATCATGACAAAAACACAACCTGAGAAGTACCGAGTTTTTTATTCACATCCAACTAACAACACAACAAATATTTTCACTTGTATTTTGTAAATGTCCAAAAATCAACTATACAAAGTGATTTATTATACTTAACATACATCTAGTTCAACAACAAACATCTTCTTCATAATGTTTATGTATTTATATAACAATTTATATATAATTGACTAGCTTATAATTACTAGATACACTAGTTGTACACAATAACTGGTAACTATATCCTAAGATATATATTTTATGTATACATAGCAGTACTTTTGTTCATATTTATATAAAGCAAGCTAATTTATTTACATTTTATTTTGTGGGGACATTATCATAATGTAAAAGGATATGAAATTAGTTTAATCAATTAACACATTCATTACTTAAATGTTTTCTATCCAACTCATTTCTGTACTGAAATATACTACATCATTAACATAAATGACAAGACTTTATTTATTTTACAGATGTCTGATTATCCTTACAGCAACAGATTTCCAGTGAAACAAAATTTGTTCGACAAATTTAAAGACACAATATATAACAGGAAATATACATTTCACAGCATATGTAAGAGTACTTCATAAACTATCCAGATTAAAAGAATATTTATTAAATTAATATTGAGAAACTAAAGCTATTACTATGGTAGAAAATAAGTAAATTAATGAATATTTAATTTTAGGAAGTTACATTTTGAGGTTATTTTAATTATATTATTTTTAGTCTGGACATCTTACCTCAATGTTAATGTTGATTTGTTCTTGAACATGTTTCAAAACAATTCTGTTTTATCGTCAGCTTTCCCAGACTGGTTTTATTTATGTTGCATTATGTTGCACAACCTGGATGTCGATGTCAGCTCCATCCTGTGGTTGGCCAAAGAACCTCCAAACAAGGTCACGCTCCATTGGTATATCAAAATTCATAATTCTGTTTCTGTTCTTCTGAATATAAATTTTTTCCCAAATAGTCAACTTTTTTGTATTTTCTAAAAAGAGAAGAGTTGACTATTTGGGAAAAAATTTATATTCAGAAGAACAGAAACAGAGTTATGAATTTTGATATACCGATGGAGCGTGACCTTATTTGGAGGTTCTTTGGCCAACCACAGGATGGAGCTGACATCGACATCCAGGTTGTGCAACATAATGCAACATAAATAAAACCAGTCTGGGAAAGCTGACGATAAAACAGAATTGTTTTGAAACATGTTCAAGAACAAATCAACATTAATATTGAGGTAAGATGTCCAGACTAAAAATAATATAAATTAATGAATACTACTAAATTATTGTATTCAATGGTAAAGTGAAATATTTTTGCCTGAACCAGGAATCAAACCGAACCTTCAGCTTTTGGTGTTGATGCTTTGGCCATTGACCTAATTCAGCCTACATTCCCATCCAGTGGTCAGAGCATCAGCATGGAAAGCTGAAAGATTTGGAGTTTGATTCCCGGTCAGGCAAACATTTTTCTCTTTACAATTGATTAAAAGATATTATTTAAATAAAAGATGCTGATTATATACTTTAAGGTATTCCTTTACAACATAGGGGCATCCAATTTTAGTTTTATGGTGAAAGCATGGGGTACCATAATCTCCTTTGCCAATATATGCAAAAGACTGAGTTTTATACTAACTTTATTAGGATCTCTTAAAATTATAAGATCTTTATTAAATATATGTAGAAAAAAAAAACTCATTAATAACATTATAAGATCTATCCGAAAGGAAATATTAATTAAACAGGAAAAAATCTTGTGTTCTTGTTTTTTATGTATTTAGCTTTATCTAATTAGGCAGCTTTTACTTAAAGGAAGTTTGAATTAATATTCTTCTTCTTCTTCCTTCCAAGTATTAGGCCAAGGCCTGTTACGATCCTATAGAAAATTTTCCCTCCAGCGTTTCATAGGACGGCCCAGAGTGAATTAATATTAAAATATTAATTATTAAAATCTGCAGCGGCTGCCCATGCATAGTCTGAAAAACATCTTATCGAGAAAGAAGCTAAATTATTAAAACAAATAGAAAAACCAAAAGAACTTACTGTTTGGGAAAAGATCTACATTCAGAAGAGCGAAAAGAAGAAATTGACAAACTTTGAAATTCCCGGGGGAGAATGACCTGGTTTCGAGATTTTTCAGTCAGTCAATGGAAGGAGCAAAGGACAGCTCTTCAAGATGACAGAACAACAGTCATGACGATACTGAGGATGGAACAGAAACTATGTTCCGAAACTAGTTTATACTCAAATAAGAAGAACAATATGAGGTGAGTGATAAAAAATTCTACCTAATTGAATTAATATATTCACTTAAAGGAAGCTTCAATTAATATAAAATGTACATATCCACATCAATGAAATTGTTTTGGAAAGTTATTATCTACTTCCAGAAGCTTGTATTACCTTATAAATTTTACAGAACAGTGTGGGCATGGGTGAAAATAATCTTCAATTCCTAATTAATATAAATAATACTCATTTAATTTCTTTATAGGAGAAATGTGGAGCAATATATTATATTATATTCCCATATTGGTATATACTGAAAAGTATGTATTAATCTTTTTTTTTTTTAATTTATTTCTTCCTATCTTTTTAAAATGCAAAATATGATACAATATATGCATAGTGTCTGAGACAATTTTTCATTTTTCATTATTGATAGATTTTTCCTAGACAGAGTATATTTAAAACATCACCTTCCATGAGTTAGTCATAGAAGAACTATTACAATCTAAATGAAATTCTGGTGTTATTTTAAAACATCCATAATTATCACTGTTGGAGAATAGATTGAAAATTAAATTTTTATAAAACAGAACCCAAAATAACATAAGAAACTCATCAGCAATAAAATTTAGAAAAAAAAAAAGTTTTTAGTTCTTTTATTAAAAAATCCCAATATTGATCAAAAGGATATGTATGAAATTAAACTTTATAATTTAATTAATACATACGGATTTTCATCAAGTAAACACCAACTCAGTTGATTATTTATAATTTATATTTATTCTTAACTAACTATTTTAAATGGACTATTTATTTAATTTCTAATAAGAATAATACCTTACATATGCTGTGGATTCCATTTCCCTCTATGATTATGAAACATAATATAAAATTATCCTTACAGTTCTTCAGAATTTCACATTGCTATGTATATGCATTAGAGTTCTATAAAGATATTATTTATTGTGATGATGCAATATAAAGAAAAAAATATAACTTAATTATTTTTATTGCAGTAACTAAGATTTTTTAAATGTTAGAAATTATTATTGAAAAGTTTACAATTTGATATTTACTATCATAAACAGATGTACCTTTCTGTCAAGATGTATCAGTGTTCATCAATTAATATTGAGAAGTTGCAGATCTCTTTGGCAATATCTTAAAATGTTATTTATATTGAGAAGTAAATTATCTAATTGTTCACATTTTCATTAATGAAAGAAAATTCTATACCTACTTACTTCTTGGAATAAATAAAAGCTCTTTTCTCTAACATTAAAAAAATATTTACTTTTTTCATCCACAAATTAAAGAGTCCAAACAAAGAATAAGTTAAGCCCAAGAAATACTTTTTATGTGAAATTTGTTAGAAAACACTAAAGAGTTCGCCGTTTGGGAGAAGATCTACATCCAGAAGAATAAAAACAGGAATTTTGAAATTCCCAGGGAACAAGATTTGTAAGAATTAAATGAGTCGTGATTTCTCCTTACCTCATACTTCTATGTTTTTTTAAACACAGCACTGCAGTATCGGTGACCCATTGTCACCATCGTCAGCTGTATTCATGACTGTCAATTTTTTCTTTTGCCAGTAATTATCCAAACTGCCATTTGGTGTTCTTTTGAATGAATAATTTTCTAAACTGCCATCTGTTGTATTTTTGAAGAACTTTGTAATCAGATGGCAGTTTAGAAAATTATTAATTCAAAAGAACACCAGATGGCAGTTTGGAAAATAATTCCTTCAAAAGAACACCAAATGGCAGTTTGGATAATTACCGGCAAAAGAAAAAATTGACAGTCATGAAAACAGCTGACGATGGTGACAATGGGTCGCTGATACTGCAGTGCTGTGTTTAAAAAAAACATAGAAGTATGAGGTAAGAAGAAATCACGATTCATTTAATTCTTATTAATTGTCCTCATATGTTAAAAATTCCCAAATTTAATATATAAATAGAACAAGATTTGAGTTACAAGTTCTTCAGTCAACCAGAAGATGGAGTAGGAGTCAACATCCAGCCCTGACAACATGAATATCAACAGCCTGAACAAGATGACAATGGTATGGACAGCACATTCTAACATGTCAAATCAAACACACAGATGAGGTAAGATGACCAGATTCACCTTATTTAGTATTGAAAAATGTAAAAAAAAAGTTTTATGTGGTAAGATGATACTTCCTACTGTGATACGTATGAATGTTTGAATTATAAATTTATAAAAGTGTTGTACTCATATAGGAAAAAAAACATCAACAACAACAAGGATTAAGCCCAATGGCCTGTTCCGATCTCATTATAGGTCGAATTGGTCCTTCCATCTCTTCAATGATCTTCCCAACAATCTCCTCCCTTTTGGTTTATAATTATACATTCTTCTTGGTATGCACTGTTGATTCATTCGTAATACATGCTGAAGGTAAGCATTTTGAGAGTATTTTATTCTTTCACAGAGATTAAATATGTTAAGTTCTGTTCTTATATCTTCGTTTTTCTTTTTATCGGTCCTTTGGTATCCTGCTATTGCTCTCAACATCTTCATTTCAGCAACCTCTATTTGTTTACTATCTGCCTTTGTTAATGTCCAGGTTTCACATTCATAGATGCTCTGAGACAGCAGCCCTGTCATTGTCCTTATCCTCGTAACGCGGTCAGGGGACATTTATTACTACTGATTCATCTCAAAGCAAAGGTCAAAACACACAACTCAAATATAATTAAAATAAAACTCATAATGTTATTTCTTACAAACATTCAATTCAATAAATATATTTATTTCTAAAACTTTACAGTATCTAAAAAATATCTTCAAACTTATACATACTTTTTTTTTTAATTGGAAGAAATGTAAAATTTACACCAGTTAAGCATACTTTTTTTGTAGACTTAATACGTATAATCAAATAATCTCCTTCTAGCAATTATTCAATTCACCATTAAATTTTAATTACCAAGTCTTTGCTCTCTTGCCAGGTTGTTAATAAATAAAAATTCGAGGCAAAATTTTGAGAGTGAAAATTATTCAAGGTAAATTTACATCTTACACACAATTCTGTAATTGTTACACTTATTTTGCAGAGTTGGTTTTCCAAGTTTTCCTTGGTTGTATTATTGCAAAGAATTGGGTCTGTATCATTCATGTGCAGATGGAATCTAAGATTTGAAAGAAATGGACTTGCCTTTTACTTTTTTTGGACTCTTCAAAATGTTTTACAGATTACAAACAGAAAATAAATGTAGGCTACAATTAAAAATAATAAGAATATAATTCCAATTACCAGAAATTCAAAAGACAGACAACTCAAACATCACTTGTTTCAACATATGAAACATAACATATCAAGGTACCAAAATCTAAGTTTTTAAGTTAATCAAACTGTATTTACAAATCCAAAATACTAAAAAATGAGGTACAGCACTTTTTCATTAATCTAAATGTCATTAGAGAAAATCATAACATGGAAATAGTTATAGAGAAAGCAAATGAAGCATACAGGGAAAAGAACCAGGTAAGTCACTTTTTTGTCGAAATACAGTTTGAAGTGCCATGAGATTCTCCTTGGAAAGCACTATAATTTAGAAGTGTGATACAATAAAAAAAAATTCTATTTAGATTTGGGTTTATTTACCTCCAAAGTTTGCACTCAGGTAAGGAAGTTAGGATGTTGTACAACTAAAAGTACTGTTCCTATGTTTCAAGGAAAAAAATTACACCTGATTTTTCCCCTGTACCCTTCAAATGTTATGGCCTGCTGTTAAAATGCCCTAATCCCAATAAAATATACCAGTACTTAAGAGACAAAATTTTAGACAGAGTGAATGATTTTATTTATCTTGATTAAAATTATTCATTGATGATGTGGAATAGTAAGAAAAATTGTAAACTATTAAAAAAAAACTGTGGGAATAATCAACAATGTAATTTAAATCTTTTGTAATGCTGGAGAATACAAAAATATACTTTTGTAAAACCTTGACAAGGTATTCACTACATTATGAGAGTGCAGTATGGACACTATCACGGATGAAAGCAGAATTAGAACTAATAAAAATAAAATTTATGAGAAGAATAACAGGCTATAAATGCATCTGTGATGTAACTAACTAGCATCCAAGGAGTCTGTGATTTAATTCCTAGATATATTCTACAACTTTTTCAGTACAGGATCTGGAATGAGGTCCATTCTGCCTCATGAATAGAGTGGGGATTTTACATACTAAAAAGTAAGATTGCAACATAGTACAATGATCAACACTTTTGAAATTCATATTAAAGCACTGTTGAGGTTATGTAATAAGAATGTTAAATATATAATTTTAACCTGGTAAGTCAGTCAGGTAAAAATTATATATTTAACATCATAGTACAATGAGAAGTTAGACTTATGACTGTCATTTATCTTGGTTTCACACATAAATAGTTGAGTAATATACTACCTATATTCCAATTTTAAAATCTGCTGAAGCCTGTCCCAAGCCAGGTTGAAAAAGGGCGAGGGGGAGGAGTAACAACCTAGTTAAAAAACTTGGGTTCAGCTCACCCGGTAGGGCCCCCGTCTAGGGAATAGACACTGCTACCTTGAAGGTAGACGTTGGCTCGTCAAAAGCTAGGGGAAGAAAACCTCGAAAACAAATAACCTGGTCCTCCTGGTTGGGAGTTGTAGTGATGGGCTAGACCCACAGAAATGAAAAGCAGACAAATAAAATTACAATGACAAAAGCAACCATAAAATTAGAGAAATAATGAATGTTAAACATAATATTATAGAACTAATAGGAGAACGAAGACTGAAATGGTATGGACATCTGAAGAGGATGGAGAATAACAGAATCCCAATAATGATGTTGGATTGGAATGCTGAAGGCAGGAGGAGGAAACCCATAGAACAGTGGATGGATGAAGTGAGAAGAAACATGATCAGCAGAGATCTCAAAGAAGAAGATGCTGAGGAGAGAAATCTGTGGTGGAGCAAAATACATTTGAGCTGAAGAATAATTACTACTGTAATGTAGAGAAAATCCTTAATAAAAAAATTCCAATGTTATCTTTTATTACATAAAAATCCTGACTCTACTAAGAGAATAACAGAGTAGCTATTTGAAATGAGAAGTAACAAAATCTGATTAACACATTGAGTCCGGCGGTGGTACTACTACCATGGCATTTAAATGACACTAAAGCCGGAGAAAATTAAATCCCTCGGCATGCCTGTGCCAGCAGATTTACAGAGGTTTTTTCTGAACCAGAAAACACCCCTGTAAATCCGCCTGCACAGGCATGCCGAGAGATTGAATTTTCTCCGGCTTCAGTGTCATTTAAATGCTGTGGTACTAGTACCACTGCAGGACTCAAAGTGTTAAAAATACTGAAACTATGGATGAGGGACTGCATAATGATAACCTGTGACTCCCAATGCTACCTTCTTCTAGCCGGTGGCAGCAATCACTTTAGTTGGCCTTGGGTTTTCAGAGCAGTTGTGCTACAGATTTATTGTTACATATTTTATTTACTTACAATGGACTATATGTGGTTAAATAAATGAAATGATATAATAATGAAACATGTGATCTTGAACCAGGTTTTCTACTTCACAAAGGATTAGTACGACTGGTTGAGCCATTTACATTAGATGAGATCCCATAGAATCCAAAAGCTATTTTTTTTATTTTTTAGAAAGAAAAACTATATCCAATTCTGGAACATGTTAATTTAAAATATAACATCCAAAGCTCTGTGTCATGGAAAGCAAGTGCAACATTCTCACTCAATTCCAATGAAGAGGTTAGTAATTACAATGAAAACTTGTATTAAATTTATTATTGTGACTAGGCCTACACGTTGTGAAACTTTTAAGCTGTAACTAGAGTAACTTTAGGTTTTAACCGTTAAATGGTTAATTTAAGGTTTTAAAATACAATAGGAAGTAATATTAAGAGGTTTGTTTAATAATTAAAACATTGTGTCTGTTCATTCTCACCTCTTATAGTTGTTTTTGTTGAACATATGTTTCAGGGCTTCTTAGCTGACAATGGGGCTAAGAAGCCCCGAAACATATGTTCGACAAAGACAACTCTAAGAGAGTAAGAATGAACAGACAAAATGTTTTAATTATTCTTCTTCCTTCCAAGTATTAGGCCAAGGCCTGTTACGATCCTATAGAAAATTTTCCCTCCAGCGTTTCATAGGACGGCCCAGTGATCTTCGTCCTCTTGGTATATAATTATAAAACAGCTTTGGGGATCCGATTTGAACTCATTCTTTCTAGATGGGTGTTTCCAATTTAGTTGGTACTGTTTAATATATTCCAAAATTGGCATAGTCTTCAATTCTTTTAAGATATCGGTGTTCCTTTTCCGATCCCATCTGGTGTAACCCGCTGTTCTGCACATGAATCTCATTTTACAAGCTGTTATTCTGCTTTCATGTTGTCTTTTTAGTGTCCATGCTTCACTACCATAGGTCAACTTAATTTAAGGTTATTGAACCTTTTACTTGGAATTAAATTTTATGCATGTCTACTACATAATATTTAATTTTAGGAAGTTATATTTTGAGGTTATTTTAATTATATTATTTTTAGTCTGGACATCTTACCTCCATATTAATGTTAATTTGTTCTTGAACATGTTTCAAAACAATTCTGTTTTATCAGTCTGGAAAAGCTGACGATAAAACAGAATTGTTTTGAAACATGTTCAAGAACAAATTAACATTAATATTGAGGTAAGATGTCCAGACTAAAAATAATATAATGTCTACTACATGTTTATTTAAAAGTCAATGGGTCACCCAACTCAGATCATTGTGGAAGGGGTTCGCGAGTTGAAAAAGGCTGGGAACCGCTTCCTTATAGTATTACTTCCCATTGTAATTTGATAAAATAAATAATTGATATTTATGACTGCAAAAGTCCTAATTATTACAAACTTAATGTATTGTGATTTCTGATAATTTAAGTTTGTATGTGACATAATCTACAATATAATAATAGGAAAAAAGGTATAACACTTAAAAAAATTGGTAAAATAAAAACTAGAACTAAGAATATAATTATGTGCATATCATACAAAAAGTGATTTCCTAATTTTATATACACCTGCTATTCCACTATTAATGGACGGAAAATTATGTAAAATATCTCATAGGTTGAAACAAAATCTATCAAGTAAACAAATCAATGCCCTCAGAATTGCACCATCACATAAATCTTTCTATTTTTCTGGTAACTGGGATAACTAACTAGTTTTCAGATACAAATTTATGCTATTCATTTTAGCACCATGTTTTTCTTACATCCACACCAAATAATCCAAGTCATTTTCATATAAATTACAAAAATATTCACTGGTTCTTTGGGTGAACTTTCTTAAATTGTAATGCTAAAAACATATATTTTAATAAAACACAATGAATGAATGAATGAATTAATGAATGAATGAATACAGGTACTGTGACAGGTCTACCTATCACTTGCTACTAAAGAACACTTTAAATAAGACCATGGAAAATTATCCACTCTATTCAATATTATACCAAACCCCAAAAACACCAATTTATTATTTTAATGAGAAATTTTCTAATATTAATTTTTAAATAAAATGCTGTCAGTAAACAATATTTGTAATTAAAATTTCTAAATATAGGGTAACGGTGGGTTAGATCACGCACTTTTTAAAAATCATAAATAATTTAAAAATCAGGTGGTGTCATACTGTATTTAATTTAAAAATATATACTTTACATACATTTGATAAACAAGTTTAACCATATTTCAATTAATATTGGGAAGTAAACATTATGAGGTTATATCATTAATAGTGAGTGGAGAACATATTTTAATCGACTCACCTCATACATTTTAAAACTTCTTTGATACCAACGGTTTCAGACAAAATCATGTCCTTCTTCAGTCATGGCTTCCACTGATGAAATTCCATGATTGTTGATTTCTTTAGTGACATCACTTCTTGTTGGGATTATAAACTTTGTAATTAAATTTGTATCCACTGGAATATCAAAATTCATAGATCGATATTTATTCTTCTGAATGAATATCATTTCCCAAATTGTCAATTCCAATGGTTTATCCAATTGTTTCAAAAGTTTTGCTTCTTTTTCAATTTTATGATGTTCTAGTAAACTATATGGGTAATCCGCTTTCACCATTTTTAGCTGATTTGTTCATGAGTTACTTGGAGTGTCAAATCACTAAAGCATACCCATGGATATTTAATTTTAGGAAGTTATATTTTGAGGTTATTTTAATTATATTATTTTTGGTCTGGACATCTTACCTCAATATTAATGTTGATTAATCAACATTAATATTGAGGTAAGATGTCCAGACCAAAAATAATATAATACCCATGGATGTTTAAGACTTGGTACAGATATGTGGATGATATTTTTGCAATAATAAATTCTAAAGATATTGAAGATGCTCTTAAATTATTAAACCTTCAGGATGAATCAGTAAAGTTTACCGTCGAATTAGAAAAAGAAAACAAAATTCCTTTTTTGGATTTATGTATAATTAGGAATGATCAAACACTGAAAAATTGAATTTGATATATTTAGAAAAGGAACTCATACAGATAATTACATTAAATCATCAGGCTTTCAATCACATTGCTCATAAGCATGCAATATTCAATAGCTTAATTTACAGATTGACAAATGTACCATTAAACGAAGAAAATTTCAATAAAGAGTTTAAACATATCTTAAACACTGCTAGATTAAATGGTTTTGATAAAGAATTAATTATAAATAAGTTGAAGAAATTCAAACACAATAAAAGACTTAATGAATATACTACTTTACAAAATTGCAAAGAAAAGAAAAAATACAAGAAAATTACTTACCATCCTGAAATGCATAGGAAATTTCAAAAAATTTTTGACAAATACAACATTTTTTTGGCACCAATAAATAAATTTAGTCTGGGTAATCTTCTAAGTACCAATAAAAAGTCAAAGTTCCAGACAGTAAGAAATCTGGAATTTATCAAATAAATTGTGAAGATTGCAATAAAGTTTATATAGGAAAAACAAAAAGGAATTTGGAAATTCGGACAAAAGAACATTTCAGAAATATTAAAAATTGTGAAATTGAAAAATCTGCAATTGCTGCACATAGTTTTATTAGAACATCATAAAATTGGAAGAGAAGCTAAACTTTTAAAACAAGTAGAGAAACCTTTGGAATTGACAGTTTGGGAAAAAAATATACATTCAGAAAAACAAAAATAGATCAATGAATTTTGATATCCCTAACGAAATTACATTGATTTCGAAGTTCATAATTTCAACCATAGATAGCAGCACTGAAGATGGCGACAATAGAATAGTTGACGGCCGAAGAATTTCAACAGTCGGAGTTATGGCTGACGATGAACATGATTATGTTTGAAATCGCGATATCATGGAAGCATGAATCCTATGAGGTGAGTTATTTAAACAATATGTTCTCCGATAATTTTTAATTTCTATGTGCAGTAATTGCTGATTTTTCAATTTCACAATTTTTAATATTTCTAAAATGTTCTTTAGTGCGTGTTTCCAAATTCCTTTTTGTTTTTCCTATGTATACTTTGCTACAATCATTAGAAAGAAGTTTTAAAATGTATGAGGTGAGTCGATTAAAATATGTTCTCCACTCACTATTAATTAAGTTTAACCATTTTGCAACAAATTCTACACTTTATTCAAGGAAAAAAAAGGCTTGGAAAAATATGGAGCACAGTACGGTGTATTTTTGAAGAACTTTGTAATCAAAAATACAACAGATGGCAGTTTAGAAAATGATTCCTTCAAAAGAACACCAGATGGCAGTTTAGAAAATAATTCCTTCAAAAGAACACCAGATGGCAGTTTGGATAATTACCAACAAAAGAAAAAATTGACAGTCGTGAAAACAGCTGAGGGTGGTGACGATGGTCGCTGATACTGCAGTGCTGTGTTTAAAAAAAAACATAGAAGTATGAGGTAAGAAGAAATCACAATTCATTTAATTCTTATGAATTATACCTCATAATGTTAAAAATTACCAAATTTATTATATAAACATAATAGTATGTTTACTTGATGACAATTAAAATTAAAGTGATTAAATAAAATAAAACTGTTAAAGTTTTATATGATTTTCATATTTATTCTAATACAAACTCGTTACACAGCTGTTTCGGTACACTGAATTATATCTTAATAAATATGAAAATCAAATAAAACTACGTTTTATTTTTATTTAATTAATGGATATGGATTTTCATCAAGTAAACACCAACTCAATTATTAAATTAATGTTTTTATTACCTCACCTCATATTCTTTTCCTTCTATACTGCAGTTTTGGAGCTTATCACCATCTTCAGTAGCCTCTGGTCGACCGGTGTTATGTCGTTTCTTGGCGGTTTTCTTCTTACTTCTATCGGTGGACCGATGAACCTATGGATCAGGTCAAAATTTGCAGGAGTTTCGAAATTTTGACCTGATCCAGAGGTTCATCGGTCCACTGATAGAAGAAAGAAGAAACCCGCCAAGAAACAACATAACACTGGTCGACCAGAGGCTACTGAAGATGGAGATAAGCTCCGAAACTGCAGTATAGATGAAAAAGAATATGAGGTGAGGTAATAAAAACACTAATTTAATTCTTAAATTAAACCTCATAGTGTTCTTTCCCTGTGAAAGTTAAATAACCAATTCAATTGATTACTTGTTTTATTGCTAACTTTGAAAATTATTGACGATTTTTATTATTAATTTAACACTTCTCATAGAAGGATAAATTATATTTGAAGAGAAAAATTATCTTCATGTAGTCTTCCTGCCATTGGAAGGAATAAAAAAAATGCAGAATTATGCATGGTGTTATTGTGAAGATTTTTAGCAGGAACCTAGCATTCCTCTTATTGATATGATGACAGTGGAGTTGATGAGGTGTGAGAATAGAATGATATTTTTCCATGGTTATAAAGAGCATATACAGAAATGAAACTGCCTTCAAGTAGCTACCTGACTGTTCAAATTGAAGCAAAGATATCTGCACTACTAAGTTGCTCTCTTGGCACTACAACATTTGAAAACACTTCTGCTATCTCTTGCTGCGTTGCTGACTGGTCCACTTGATCTTGCAAAACACTTTAATCGATCAAGAAGTGACCTCTTCTCTTCAAGTAATGAAGCTACATCATCTTGCGCTGTGGCTAAACATGTTCGCAGGATCTTAAATAAAAATCATATAACATTTTACACTTTATTGGCATTTGCTATTCATAACAATAGTTGGGGTTTGTTTACAATATTGGCAAATGAAAATATACAGTACCTAAATTCTCCATATTTTATGGGTTCTGTTAGAAATTTACACAAGTATTGTAATAGATTTTATTCAAGTAAAATTTTATGATATTTTATATTTGAAGAGAAAAATTTTCGCCTAGACCGAGACACGAACCCGAGACCCTTGGCTTTCCGGGCCAAGTGCTCTACCAACTGAGCTACCGAGGCGAGTTGCGATCTAGATGCAAATTTTTCTCTTATATACGTTATAATTCCTTGCGCCAAATGCTTGAAACCTTTGTTTCTATCTTTGCAAATGGCGGCTTCTTAGTTAAGAAGACATTTATTGGAAATTTAACACTACTTTATAAAGCCAGTAGGGCTTCTATTGACATTTTTATTATTAATTTAACACGTCTCACGAATGATAAATTATATTTGAAGAGAAAAATTTTCGCCTAGACCGAGACTCGAATCCGGGACCCTTGGCTTTCCAGGCCAAGTGCTCTACCAACTGAGCTATGGAGACAAGTTGCAATCTAGACGCAAATTTTTCTCTTATATACGTTGTAATTCCCTACAAGAAAAATTTGCATCTAGATCGCAACTTGCCTCCATAGCTCAGTTGGTAGAGCACTTGGCCTGGAAAGCCAAGGGTCCCGGATTCGAGTCTCGGTCTAGGCAAAAATTTTTCTCTTCAAATATAATTTATCATTCAGTGAGAAAGTGTTAAATTAATAATAAAAACGTCAAAATTGTTATGACTTCAGCTCATATTCTTCTTCTTCTTAAACTGGTTTTGGAATTTTCTTCTTCAGTTCCATCCTCAGTATTTTTACGGTTGTTGTCTTGAAGAGGTTGCCTCCAGCTCCCTCTGTTGGTAGACTAAAGAACCTCGAAATCAAATCTTTTTCCCCAGGAATTTCAAAGTTCAATTAATTTCTCCTTTTCATTTCTTTGAATATAGAAATCTAAATTTTTGGGAAAAAGTCTACATTAAAAAAATGAAAAGGAGAAATTAATGAACTTTGAAATTCCTGCAGAAAATTATTTGATTTCAAGGTTCTTCAGTCTACCAACAGAGGGAGCAGGAGGTGGCTCTTCAAGACGATAAAACAACAATTGTGAAAATACTGAGGATGGAGCTGAAGAAGAAAGTTCTGAAACAGGTCTAAAAAGAAGAAGAATATGAGATTATGTGATAACATTTTATTTAAATTAATAATACCTTATAGTGTTAATTCCTAAAAAGTATTTTATAATTTTTATATATAAGTTCCAGAGAAAAGTTTATAGATTATTGTGCATATATATGTTTTATTTAGTTATTTACAACTTCGAAAGCTAATAATATAGAATTTTGAAATTTATTTTACCTTAGCAAATATAAGAAATATATCAAATTTATATTTTTTATAGAAGTAAAGTAAAGTGATCCCACAACAGACCCGGAGGTCCTTGGGGTAGTAGGAGGTTAAGGCTCCCACTTTTTCTAGACAATCGACACTTTATGTCAGCCGGGTTGTCAGCCCTGCGTGACGGCCGCCTTTACCCCAGAACAAGCGTCTGGTACTCATTTCCGTTAGAGGCTGAGTCGACCCCAGGGCCATAGTGCCGCCAGAGGGTTTGGGTCAGTTTAAAAATCCTGACCCCTACGGGACTTGAACCCTCGACCCTCCAAGATTTTATAAATAACATATAAATATTTTTGTTGCCTGTTTCTTGTTTAGTGGAAACATTAGTGATAATTTTGTACATTAATTATGAAGGAAGAAACAGTTTTATATTTTTTATATTCTTAATATAGCTGCCTTAGTAACTGTGAAATCAATGTGTTTAATATAATTTCTCTTTAAGGAAAGAAAAATTATATTTGAAGAGAAAAATTATATGCCCAGACTGAGACTCGAACCCAGGACCTTCGGCTTTCTGGGCTAATGCTCTACCGACTGAGCTACTGGGGCGAGTTACAATCTCAATGCAAATTCTTCTCTTATATATGTTGTTAATTCTCGTGCACCAAATTCTATGAAACCTTTGTTTCTATCTTTGCAAATGGTGGCTTCTTTATTAAGAAGACATTTATTTGGAAAGCCAAAAGTCCTGGGTTCGAGTCTCAGTCTGGGCATATAATTTTTCTCTTCAAATATGGTTTATCCATCATTGAGATGTATGAAATGAATAATAAAAAAATAAAAAGAAGCCGTACTGGCATTATAATGTAATATAAAAATTCCCAAATATTTCTTGTATGTTCTTTGGATCTAATTTTTAGATTTCTTTTTGTTTTTCCTATATATATCTTTTCACAACCCCAAAGAACACAAAAAAATATTAAAAATGGGGAAATAGAAAAATCTGCAGTTGCTGCTCATGTTTGGCCTGAAAAACATAATATAAATTCAGACACTAAATTATTAAAACAATCAGAAAATACAAAAGAGCTGACTATTTGGGGAAAAAAACCTATATTCAGAAGAACAAAAACAGAGTTATGAATTTTGAAATACTGATGGAGCGTAACCTTGTTTGGAGGTTCTTTGGCCAACCACAGGATGGAGCTGACATCGACATCCAGGGTGTGCAACATAAATCTAACTAGTCTGGACAAGCTGACGATAAAACAGAATTATTTTGAAACATGTCCAAGAACAAATCGACATTAATACTGAGGTAAGATGATCAGACTGGAAATAATTTAATTAAAATAACCACAAAATATCACTTCCTAAAATTAAATATTGTCCTAGTAACCCTCTTTTAAGAAGTTACTTTCTAATTATTAATATCTTTTATGTCCCGCGCCGTAGCCGAGCGGTTAAGGTAGGAAGCCTTGGCGCAGAGCTACGGGACTTGCGCTGGTTCGAGTCTCCATGGGGGAAGAAATTTTCTCATGGTATTTCGGCCAGTATGGGACCGGTGCCCACCCAGCATCGTGAGGCAATTGGGTAGCTACAATAAGTAGCGGCTCCAGGTTGAGGAACCAGCTATAACGGCTGGGGGGACTCGACATGCTAACCACATGTCACCCCTACACTGGCTGTTGATCACCTACCTCTGTGATTGACACATGTGGATGTGAAGGGCCAGCAGCCGGCTGGTAAAAGGGCAACCGCTGAAAAGTGGAAAGACCCCCAATCGAATCGGAATATCTTTTATACCAGAAAATAATATCCCTATGATAAATCTTATCTCCATGTTAACCAACTGATGTAACCACCAAGTTAAACAGCTGGTCCCATTGGCTTAGTAGTTATGATGCTCAACTCTGAATTCAAGGGTCACATTAAACTGGTCTGGGATTAATGGTTTTTTGTTGTAATAATCTTCAGTTGATTTCCATTAGAAGGGACGTAAAGATATAGGTCACCAATTTAACAAAAATAAAAGAATCTCAAACCTGAAATAAGAGGCTCTGAGCAAAATTCTTTGTTTTTTCATATTCAGCTTTGAATCAAGACAACTATTGTGGCAAGAAGTAATAGACTCGTAAGTACTAAAACATACCATTAATAGTAATAACTGGAAGGCGCACAAAACGTGCACACGAGTCTATAGCCAACATAGAAACCCAAATGAATGGTACCTACCCCTCTAAGCTATAATGAATAACATATACACTCGGAGTGGGGATGGTGACTTATGGGAGGAGTCATCGCCCTTATAAGGCGAGGACGCGTGTGAAAACACTCTCACGCTCATACGTTCTGCAATAGTTAAGTTCTTCAGTAACCGTTCGCGAAGGTGATATTAAAACACGTGGGCGGAAGTAATTCATCAACTCCACTCCGAATTACTTAAGTATGAAATATTGTAAGTCTACAATTGTACACACAAAATTGTCCAATAAACTGCAATAATAAGTGTATAATATAAACATCCCAGAGTGATCATATTCTACCCTGAGCGAACCGGCACACTATTTGAGATATAAAAAGTGTCATTAAAAATAAAATACTAACTACTACTACTAACATTATATTATAAAATTAAACATGCAGTTTACCAACAAGCTAAATAAAAGATGTGAATGTTTTGAGAAATAAATGCAGTCAATAATAACAGCATGAATCAATTTACAGAAGCAGAATCATTTCATAAAGAAATTACAATAATATTTAATTAATGTTGGGAAGTAAACATTATGAGGTATAATCATTAAAATTCATCGGAGAACATATTGTTTAAACAACTCACCTCATAGGATTCATGCTTCCATGATATCGCGATTTCAAACATAATCATGTTCATCGTCAGCCATAACTCCGACTGATGAAATTCTTCGGCCGTCAACTATTCTATTGTCGCCATCTTCAGTGCTGCCATCTATGGTTGAATTTATGAACTTCGAAATCAATGTAATTTCGTTAGGGTTATCAAAATTCATTGATCTATTCGGACAAAAGAACATTTCAGAAATATTAAAAATTGTGAAATTGAAAAATCTGCAATTGCTGCACATAGTTTATTAGAACATCATAAAATTGGAAGAGAAGCTAAACTTTTAAAACAAGTAGAGAAACCTTTGGAATTGACAGTTTGGGAAAAAATATACATTCAGAAAAACAAAAATAGATCAATGAATTTTGATATCCCTAACGAAATTACATTGATTTCGAAGTTCATAAATTCAACCATAGATGGCAGCACTGAAGATGGCGACAATAGAATAGTTGACGGCCGAAGAATTACATCAGTCGGAGTTATGGCTGACGATGAACATGATTATGTTTGAAATCGCGATATCATGGAAGCATGAATCCTATGAGGTGAGTTGTTTAAACAATATGTTCTCCGATGAATTTTAAATTACAATAAACTTAATTATCAATTCAACTAAGAGGTTAAAAAAATAACAGCAAAGATTAAGCATCATGATTGCTACAGAAAAGAATGTCAATAAAAATATTTATTTTTTTAAATTTTCTTTATCCAATGATCTTCTTGTTGAGACTTCTAGCTCATTTAGAAGTACAATTTGGCAATATCACCATTTTTTAATTATGTATTTTAAGAAAGACTTGGCAACAGATTTATCAAGTATATCAATTACTGTATGGAGCACAGCATAATCTTTTTTGTGTTCTTAAAATAAATTATATTGTGAACATTTATTTGGGGGAAGAAAAAAAAACTAAATTTTGTATAATTGGACACACATTTAAGTGGTTTCTTTTTATATTAAATTAATTTGGGAAGTAAACATTATGATGTATAATCATTAAAATTCATCGGAGAACATTTTGTTTAAACAACTCACCTCATAGGATTCATGCTTCCATGATACTGCGGTTTCAAACACAGTCGTGTTCATCCTCAGCCATAACTCCGACTGATGAAATTCTGACAATAGAACAGTTGACGGCTGAGGATGAACATGACTGTGTTTAAAACTGCGGTGTCATGGAAGCATGAATCCTATGATGTGAGTTGTTTAAACAAAATGTTCTCCGATGAATTTTTTTCTGTTTGTTCGATTTCTTCTGATTTATTTAAATATTAAATTAATTAAACCACTGATGTATCCTATAGGATACTTTATGAATTAAAGTAAAAAGAATTCTGTATGTTGATTGGATTTATAAAATTTAGTCTTTTAAATGAACGGAGTGATAGGGAGAGTTGTACTGCATGAAACAAGCAGCTAAGATTGAAAGTTTGAAATTCCCTTATAAATTTGTCCAATAAAAATAAATAATTAAAAGAAGTTAATAATTTTTAATTCAAAATAAACTCACGTGGAACTAACCTGACTTTCTTCTGTTGACTGGCGCAACGTGTGGTTCTCCTTTGAGACTCGTTCAAGTGCTGCCAATTTTCTCTTCAGCTCCATATTTTCAGCTTGTAACTGTCTGTTCGAATGTTCAAGAGCTGCTAACTTCCTCACAGCAGTTTCACTTGAGATCTCATTTGAATCAGTTAAAACTTTCGGATGTTGAACTGTTTCCACTAAACAAAGTGTTTTACATAACTATTAACTAACTCCAAAAACATGGAGTAACATCATTGAATAAAAATTATCAACTTATTTTCAAATAATTTTCTATTCAGATAAAGAGTTACATTTATTTAATGCAATAAATTTTGCAATTGGCAAAAAATACAATAGGAAGTTAACATTATGAGGTTCTACATAATAAGTAAGTTGAGTCATCTTATTTTTATTATTAATTTAACACTTCTCACTGAAGGATAAATTATATTTGAAGAGAAAAATTTTCACCTAGACCGAGACTCGAACCTGGGATCTTTGGCTTTCTGGGCCAAATGCTCTACCAACTGAGCTACCGAGGCGAGTTGCAATATAATTTATCCTTCAGTGAGAAGTGTTAAATTAATAATAAAAACATCAATAGAAGCCCTACTGGTTTTATAAAGTAGTGTTAAATTCTCAATAAATGTCTTCTTAACTAAGAATCTGCCATTTGCAAAGATCTATGTTGAAATCTGATGATGGATTATTAGAGTGTTTTGAAAGGAAGACACTGAGATCCATTTTTGGTGCCATGAAAGAAAATAATGCATGGAGAAAGAGATACAATAATGAATAGTATACACTGTACAATCAGCCAGATATTCTGAATTTTGTTAAAGTTAATAGATTGGCCTGGGCTGGACACATTATTCACATGGACAACAAAAGGATTACAAAAAGAATTTACAATGAACAACCATTATTGGCCAGAAAAGTTGGAAGACCTAAATTAAGATGGGAGGATGGAATAATTCAAGACATTAAGATTTTAAAAATAAAAAAAACTGGAAGAATGAAGTGCAGAACAGGGAAGTCTGGCATAAGCTTTTGAAGGCGGCCAAGGCCCACATGGGGCTGTCGAGCCAATTATGATGATAATGATGATTTGCAAAGATAGAAACAAAGGTTCCAAAGCATTTGGCACGAGGGAATTACAACGTATATAAGAGAAAAATTTGCATCTAGATCGCAACTCGCCTCAGTAGCTCAATTGGTAGAGCATTTGGCACGGAAAGCCAAAGGTCCCGGGTTTGAGTTTCAGTCTAGGCGAAAATTTTTATCTTCAAATATAATTTATCCTTCAGTGAGAAGTGTTAAATTAATAATAAAAATATCAATAGAAGCCCTACTGGCTTTATAAAGTAGTGTTAAATTCCCAATAAATGTCTTCTTAACTAAGAAGCCGCCATTTGCAAAGATAGAAACAAAGATTTCAAAGCATTTGGTGTGAGGGAATTACAACGTATATAAGAGAAAAATTTGCGTCTAGATCACAACTCGCCTCAGTAGGTCAGTTGGTAGAGCATTTGGCCCAAAAAGCCAAAGGTCCCGGGTTCGAGTCTCGGTCTAGGTGAAAATTTTTCTCTTCAAATATGAGTCATCTTACCTCATATTTCGTTGTACCAACTGATGATGGAGTAGAGATATTTTGAAAAAATCTTACAAGAAACAATGAAATATGAGGTACTAACTGATGATGGAGCAGAGACTTTTGAAAAATGTCTTACAAGAAACAACAAAATATGAGGTAAGATGATGGTAGACTCAACTTATTTATTGATTAGAAAATAAATTTTGATTTTGAAACACAAGGAGGATGGAGCATAATAGATATCCTAAGAAAGTCTTTCAATGGGTACAAAAAAAGTGAGAGAGAGAGGGTAATCAAGAAGTGGCTGGAGAGATGTAAAATCATTTTTTAAATAAATTATTTTCACTCTGATCATCTTACCACAATATTAATGTTGATTTATTCTTGAACATGTATGGATTATATAATAATTTTATCATCGGCATAATAATAATAATAATCAGCATCTTGCTGATAATGATTATGATATAATCAAAACATGTTCAAGAACAAATCAACATTAATATTGAGGTAAGATGATCTAACTGAAAATAATTTAATTAACATAACCTCAAAATATCACTTCCTAAAATTAAATATTAATTCTTTAATTCTTATAAATTGAGTCGTTTAATGCTTTTTTCATCTCACCTTATAAAGTTCCATATTTTTGCGATACTGGTTTCAAAGGCCTTTTCCTTCATCATCAGTCAAATTCCAAATGTTGAAATTTTGCAGATAACTCAGTTTGACTGACGATGGAGATGAAGGCCTTTGAAACTGGAATCATGAGATGGTGAGGTGAGATGAAAAAACATTTAATTCACTCAATTTATAGATTGTAAATTATCTCATAGTGTTACTTCCCACTGTAATTTTGATTAAAGATATAGGGCAAGTTCAAATGTAAACTTGGAACATGAAGAAATCTGTATGACTAATGTTAGTAGTTATAGAAGCAGCAATGTGATGGTTATGATTGTTGTTGTGGTGATGGGGGTGGCTGCAGTTGCAGTAGTGAAGAAGACGACGGTGATAATAATAATGATGATGATGATAATAATACTTAATTTACAAAAATAGCTGCCAAATTTAATATGGAAATATCAATTAACAAAACTAAAATTATGGAATTTCATGGGAAGTACCCCATACAAAGTAAAACCTGTCTCCAGAATAACATTTTAGAGAGATCTAATCAATTTAAATATTTTGGATATTATCTCTCTATCTGGGATGAAAAGGATATCCCTGAAAAAATTACTAGTTATAATAAAAGTTTGGGAATTATTAATCAAGTTATGAAACCATCCCTTGTACAAAAAAACACCAGATTACATTTATGTAACACTTCGGCTAGACCAGTGTTGACCTATGGTAGTGAAGCATGGACACTAAAAAGACAATATGAAAGCAGAATAACGGCTTGTGAAATGAGATTCTTGCGTAGTAGAACGCGGGTACACCAGATGAGATCGCAAAAGGAATACCGATATCTTAAAAGAATTGAAGACTGCACCAATTTTGGAATATATTAAACAGTAGTACTAACTAAATTGGAAACACCATCTTGAAAGAATGAGTTCAAATCGGATCCCCAAAGCTGTTTATAATTATATATCAAGAGGACGAAGATCTCTGGGCCATCCTATGAAATGCTGGAGGGAAAATTTTCTATAGGATCATAATAGACCTTGGCCTAATACTTGGAAGGAATAATAATAATAATAATAATAATAATAATATATAATAATAATAATAATAATAATAATAATAATAATAATAATAATAATAATAATTTTTTTAATTAGGAATATTCCACAATACAGTATTTCTCCTTCAACCAAAAGTGACTTGTTGCCAGAGGTTCCTGTCTAGAGCATCTTCTTCCCTCAGATCTCTAGCTTCCATACTTCTCCTCACTCCATCCATCCAACATTCTCTAATACTAATAAATGACTAGTCATTTATGTAATTAAAAAAAAAAGCATGTTAATTATTAAGATTGGTTGATGAAAACCCTCAATGATAAGGATAATTCTCAAAATGAATGAATAATAATCTTCTTCTTCTTCCTTCCAAGTATTAGGCCAAGGCCTGTTACGATCCTATAGAAAATTTTCCCTCCAGCGTTTCATAGGACGGCCCAGAGATCTTCGTCCTCTTGGTATATAATTATAAACAGCTTTGAGGATCCGATTTGAACTCATTCTTTCAAGATGGTGTTTCCAATTTAGTTGGTACTGCTTAATATATTCCAAAATTGGCGTAGTCATGAATAATAATAATAATAATAATAATAATTATTGTTATGCCAGTTGGTAGATTATACAGAAAATGATTGGAAAGCATTAGCTCAGGATAGGGATGTATGGATAGCTTATGTCCATGTGGCCATTAACTATGGGTTTGATAGTGCCAGTGAGTGAGTGAGTGAGTGAGTGAGTGAGTGAGTGAGTGAGTGAGTGAGTGAGTGAGTGAGTGAGTGAGTGAGTGAGTGAGTGAGTGAGTGAGTGAGTAAGTAAGTAAGTAAGTAAGTAAGTAAGTAAGTAAGTAAGTAAGTAAGTAAGTAAGTAAGTAAGTAAGTAAGTAAGTAAGTAAGTAAGTATTATTATTATTATTTAATAATAATAATGATAATAATAATAATAAATTATTATTATTTATTATGATTACATAAAATAAATGAATGGCATGACAGCTTCAAAAAGCTAAGATGATTGAAATAACAGTTTTCACTATTAAGCAGGTGACAGTATATATTAGCATGAAGCAATTCCTCAATTTTAAATTTAGATTTCTTAAATTAATTTGTTACTTCTCAATTCAAGTAGATACTGAGTTGTCTACAGAAGTCAAGTGGATTCAATTCCAGTCTATATACTCAAAGAAAAAATTCTATTATACAACTAGGAATTGAATATGGGAATCTTTGGTCACTAATAAAACACATTGTTACACCATAAAACTAATTAGCATATCGATGGTGGGCAATGAAAACCTCGTAACTCCATTTTGGTAAATTTTACAGGAGAAACAACTGTTTTAAATAATTATGAAAATTGATAAGCAATATTTCCCACATATTTTACTACAGAATACAAGTCAAGTTATATTTGAAGAGAAAAATTTTCGCCTAGACCGGGACTCGAACCCGGGACCCTTGGGTTTCCGGGCCAAGTGCTCTACCAACTGAGCTACCGAGGCGAGTTAAGATCTAGACGCAAATTTTTCTCTTATGTACGTTGTAATTCCCTCGCGCCAAATGCTTGAAACCATAGCTTCTATCTTTGCAAATGGCGGCTTCTTAGTTAAGAAGACATTTATTGGGAATTTAACACTACTTTATAGCCAGTAGGGCTTCTATTGACGATTTTATTATTAATTTAACACTTCTCATTGAAGGATAAATTATATTTGAAGAGAAAAATTACAACGTACATAAGAGAAAAATTTGCGTCTAGATCGTAACTCGCCTCGGTAGCTCAGTTGGTAGAGCACTTGGCCCGGAAAGCCAAGGGTCCCGGGTTCGAGTCCCGGTCTAGGCGAAAATTTTTCTCTTCAAATATAATTTATCCTTCAATGAGAAGTGTTAAATTAATAATAAAATCGTCACAAGTCAAGTTATTAATAAATTAGTAGTCAGTGTTCTCAACAGGTTATGCATCACATATTTCTGTGCTTGCTAATGGAGTTACGTGGTTTTCAATGACTGATGGAGTTATGAGGTTTTCATTGCCTACCGTCAATATCTCAATTATGACATAAGAATGAAAATGAACATACCTTGTGATTCAATGTGAAATATACCATCGAAGCCACGACAGATGTTAAGCTGCGATATCTCTAAGTTAATAGGAATAGGCCCAGGTGATGTAATATTTGCTGACGGGCGATCTTCATTTAAACAGATTTTGATATTCTCAAGTATCATCTGAGAAAAATAGTACAAGTTGTATGTTACAATAAAAAAAATATGAAATTGAAGTGTGAAAAAATAGTACACTAATCTGCTTAGTGTTTTTTTTAAACTTTATAGTCAGTCAAACTAAAGCGAAATTTAATTTTTATAACATGAAACTGACGCTACATAAGACAAAATAGCAAATATATTTGAAAATACAACAGGAAATAATATAATGAGTTTTTACTTGTCCCGCGCCATAGCCGAGCGGTTAAGGTAGGAAGCCTTGGTGCAGAGCTACAGGACTTGCGCTGGTTCGAGTCTCCATGGGGGAAGATATTTTCTCATGGTATTTCGGCCAGTATGGGACCGGTGCCCAGCCAGCATCTTGAGGCAATTGGGTAGCTACAATAAGTAGCGGCTCCAGGTTGAGGAACCAGCTATAACGGCTGGGGGACTCGATATGCTGACCACATGTCACCCCTACACTGGCTGTTGTGATTGACACATGTGGATGTGAAGGGCCAGCAGCCGGCTGGTAAAAGGGCAACCGCTGAAAAGTGGAAAGACCCTCAATCAATCGGTTTTTACTTAATAAATAATTTTGGTCTGTATTTTTCTTACCTCATATAGTTGTTTCTATTAAGACATATGTTTCAGAACATGTTTGCCTCCAACTTCAGTTGGTACACACTAATTTTTTCCAAGTTGTCGGCCCTGGATCTTGACCTCTGCTTCCTCTTTCTTATTAGGAACGTAAGTAGCAAGTTCTTTGAACCACAGAAAGAGGGGGCAGGAGTTGAGATCCAGGGCTGACAACTTGGAAAAAATCAGTCTGTACCAACTGAAGATGGAGCAAACATGCTCAGAAACATATGTCTTAATACTCACTCACTGGCACTATCGAACCCATAGGTTCATGGCCACACTGACATAAGCTCTCCATACATCCTTATCCTGAGCTAATGCTTTCCAATCATTCCCTGTATAATCTACTTCCCTCAAATCATAGTTAATGTTATTCTACCACCTCATTCTTGGTCTACCAACTGGGCGTTTTCCCTCTGGCTTTCCTACAAGAAGCTTCCATGCACGTCTTTCATTCCCCATACATGCAACATGTCCTGCCCATCGTAGTCTACAAGACTTAACTGTTCTTATTATATAGACAATTTTCATATGATATCGTGAAACGCTATCAAATGAGCATTCTAATTCTTCATAGAACTCATCCTTGATCTTGTCATATTTATCTTCTGTGGGAGCATGTACATTCATGATTATAAAATCTTGTCGTTTACCCTTTAGAATTATGTATGATATCCTATCACTGACAAACTTAATATCTCGGATAGCGGACAGGATCCTCCTCCTGACTAAAAACCCGTTCCAAATTCAGGTCTTTCTGCACCCCCGTAATATAATGCAAAGCTTCCTGATTCCTGACTACCTTCTCCTGGCCATCTAACTTCCTGTAAAGCGACAACAACTATATGAGGGAAGAAAAATTTTTTTTCTAAGCCCATGTTTTCCCTTTACAGAGATTTAGGCACTCTCCCCCTACAGGGAAGAATTTGAACCATACTAATTTAGTTACACTTGTTTTTGTATAGATGTCATTTTTGAGTGGTCCGTGGTCAGCGTTCCACCTCATATTGACATCTAGGAAACCAAGGTAGTACTAGGACGGGAAAATTCGGTAAATTTTGCTTAGAGGCCTTTTCATTCAGGCTTAAGGATTTTTTACGAGCCTGAAAATCTTCAGACTCGGGACCCATGGCTTAAAGTCCCTCCCGGAGGACTTGCTGCTTGGATTTTTCCGTCCTAAAAAATCCATCGACCCCGGCCGGGTTTGAACCCGCGACCCTCGGGACCAGAGGCAAGGAGCATAACCATTAGTCCACCACGGCCGATGGGAAGAAAAATACAGACCAAAATTATTTATTAGCAAATATATATTTTTAACAAACAATGTTTAAAACACAATATAACTCAAAAGAATAGCACATGCTCTTCTGCTGTAAATAGAAGCCAATTTCTGAAAGGCCTATGGTTTTGAAAAATTTAACCTAGTTGAGGACGATAGCACCTGCCAAGGTATTTATTTATTTTAATATTTTACTTCATGAATGTTTACCTCATAGTGCAATTTCCTATTAAATTTTTTATTAACCAGTAATAATATCTTAGAATGTAGGAAGATTAAGAACATTTATGTAAACTTACATTTAAGGGAAGAGGTTGAGGAATAATTTCATCTTCTATGAGATCCGTCAATCCTGTTAGAGTGCTCATGTTTAATTCCAAACTTAAATCACCAGCTTTTATTTCCATGTGATCCCTACACCATTCCTTAAAACTGGATCTGTCAACTATCACACCTGGATTTCTGTGTGATTAAGTCTTATCCGGGCTCGAGGATGTCCTGCAGCATCAAGAGGAACTTCATTCCAGGCACGTGAACGAGAGCTGAACTTACTCTGCAAAAAACAAGTTAAAGTCAAGCATTTATTAACACGTCCACATATGCATTTGCATGCAATTTACGACAAAAGCCAAGGGTTACATCTAACTGGTCGCATCTAAGGAAATCACTGTGATGGCACAATATTAAATTAGTGTGCACCCTTTATCATGCAATATTCAGTAATCAATTTATCAAATTATGTTATTAACATAGTAGGGAAAATTCAGGAGAAGAAAGCATTGTAGATGAACGATACAGATATGGAAATAAAAATTAAAGCAAATTCCTTTCAGAATTGCTACATATACCATGTTTTATAAACCATTAATAAAAAGTGATGTATTTCCATGGAAGAAATGAGGAAGCAAAAGAATAACCTCAGAATAGGATAAGCTTAGACTTGTTAAAATAACAAATATAGTAAAACCTGTCTATGAAGGAACATGACGGTTCCTTAAATATATTTCCGTCTTGGCAGTTTTCCTTCCTATAAAGGGTTCCCAAATTACAAGCTTGAATTTTCTCAAGCAGTGTAAGGGTTTTACATGCACGCTTTAAAGACATAACATACTGAACTGAAATACAGACAAAATAGTGTATGTAACACAGCACAGTTTGCATGGCAATACAAAAACAACTTTAATACACAAAAACGAGAAATAACTCAACTATAGGAGGACTGAAGAGTTTCCCAACTCCCTCGCAGGTTACGTAAGCAGGGAAGGAAAAGTAAGGGATTCCCTGCTGTCACACATAAGCAAGGGTATCCCCGCAATACAATGGCAACACAAGAAGCTAAAAACGATATAATGCAGTAGCGTCATATGCAGAATTTTTTCACATGTGGTCATTAATACCATAATTAGAACATGCTTAAGAATAATTTTCCATCTTACTGAGGTAAAAATTAACTATTGGTACTTTAAAAACCATTCTGTTTCCGTGTTATGAAGGTTTTCGGCATTGCAATAAAAATAAAAGAAAAAATAACTCAGTGGAAAGAAATAAACGCAGGAGTCAGACAAGGTTGTGGCCTCTCCCCTCTACTTTTATATATAATATATATTGAATGCCATTGTAAAAGACTTTAGAGAAACAAAACATGGAAGTATCACTATCAATAGAAATTTAAAATTAGATATAATAATGTTTGCAGATGATCTTGTTTTACTAGAAACATCTGAAGATGATCTACAATGGTCAGTATATAATTTAAATTTGATAGCCCAGAAATATTCAATGGAAATATCTACCCCCAGGAGCTATCACCTTGACGTGGTGGGGGGGGCTTAGTACCCGATGAACCAGACGACTCTACTGGGGAAGATTGACTTTGGTTAATCTTGCTGGTGGGTAAGAGGCGAGGGGAACTAAGTATAGCTCATAACGAAAGAATGGCGTCTGTATCCATATTGGGCGGCCACATCTTCGTCAAGTACTTCAACGGTCAACAGGGCAACAAGGAATAGCACAGCTAAACTTGTAGGGTTTGAAGAGCGGAAGAAGCAGTCCTCTCTTGGGGGGGTGGATACCCAGAGGAGCATGTTTGGAGGCTCAGAGGAAGCAGCCCTTCCACCATCCTTGCCCTGCGAAGCGCTCGTAACGCTTCCAGGAGACATTTATCTTACTGAGAAGCTTCATGGAAATCAGCCGGATTGTCATAAAAGGAACCGACCCAAGCAAGAAATGTTGGAAGACCTAGAAGACGTTAGGCTGATGCATTATGAAGTCGGAACGGGCAATTGCCTAATCCCTGGAGTGATGATGATGATGATATCTACCAATAAAACTAAAATAATGGCCTTTTGTGGAAAATCCGCAATACCAAGCAAAGTTTGTTTAAATAACATTTTAGAGAGAGTTAATGAGTTTACTTATTTGGGATATAAACTCTCTTTTGTTGAAAATTTTGATTTATCAGAGAAAATTGTGAAATTCAACAAATCAATGGGAATCATTAATAGAGTTTTAAAACCTTCATTAGTTCAAAAATCAACTCGTACTCGTCTTTATCAAATAATGGCTCGACCAGTCCTATGTTATGGGAGTGAAGCGTGGACTATAAGGACGAGAGATGAAAGCAGACTAACAGCTTGTGAGATGAAATTTATGCGCCGAACAGCTGGCTACACCAAATGGGATCGAAAGAAAAATGTAGAAATCCTTCAAGAACTTAATGTGTCACCAATACTGGACTACATCTCCAGATATCAGCTAAACTGGAAGGAACATGTCTCAAGAATGGCTAGATCCAGGATCCCCAAGGCAATAATGAACTACTGTCCAAATGGGAAACGGTCACTTGGTCGACCTATGAAAAGATGGCATGAAAACCGCTTTCTCAGGCCTTAACAGTTCTTCTAGGACTAATACCTGGCAGGATGATGATGATGATGATGACAGGACGATTTTACACATAAAATCGTACCGTTCTGGAGATTTTTTTACGTCTCTACAGGTTTCCTTCTTATAAAGATTCCGCTAAGACAGGTTTTACTGTAGTATTTAACAACACTTTTTAACATTTTAGATCATCAGCGTCAATATTCAGAGCTTGGTATGGAAGTAAACACAAATTTTGTTAAGAATCATCTTATTTAATGCTTGAAATTCTTTTACAATTCTTTAAGAATTGGAATGGGAAGATAGAGAAATGGAGAAAGAAGATAAAAGTTTTGGACACAGTTTATATATAAAATTCTTTTACATGCCATAAATCCATCATTTACTTTAGGTCCTTCCAAATGAAGCCATATTCAGAAAATGTAAAAAAATCACTACTTCTGTTTTACCATAAATTTGAGAAAAATTTTATATCTAATGAATTTCATAACAATACCAATGAAAAATTTGTTATCAAACCTTTCAGTTCATGGAACAAATGCAGATTATAAAAATTACTTTTAATACCATCTCTTAATATTATATATGTACATAATATTTTATTTTAGGAAGCTATATTTTGAGGTTATTTTAATTAAATTATTTTTAGTCTAAATCAACATTAATATTGAGGTAAGATGAACAGACTAAAAATAATTTAATTGCATATGTGCATTTTATGAGAATAAAATCTTTCAATACACTGTTCATTTTAAATATCTTTACTAAAAAAAACTTCTAAACTATATGGTGCGACAGACTTAAGACTAAACTATTTTTGAATTATCAATTAAAAGTCACAAATATATTTTTCATATCTTCATCATATGTTCAGATTTTTAAACTATGGAATATTCTAATTTTAATTTAATTTTAAGCTACTGTTTGATTGAACTTTTATAGGAAAAAATCAATGAGGTTTAATTTAAGATTAAATTAAAATGCTTCATACCTCACATCATATACAGCCTTCTAATTAGACTGCAGTTTCAAAGCCTTGGCAGCTTCATCTTCAGTAATATATTGCTGACTTCTTCTGATCGACATAACATCAGTCTGACGAGAAATTACTGAAGATGAAGCTGCCAAGGGTTTGAAACTGCAGTCTAATTAGAAGACTGGATATGAGGTGAGGTATGAAGCATTTTAGTTTAATCTTACTGTTTAATTACTGTGAATTTTTTTATAAAATACCAAAAGAGACTAACATTATTATTTGAAAAGAAATATTAATGCCTGAACTGGGATTTGTACTTGATACCTTTAGCTTTATATGCTAATGTGCTATCATCTATCAGGCAACCCAATGCAAACAATTTATATAAAATTTATAAAAAATTGTTCTCTTTAAATATAATTTATCCTTCAGTGAGAAGTGTTAAATTAATAATAAAATCGTCAATAGAAGCCCTACTGGCTTTATAAAGTAGTGTTAAATTCCCAATAAATGTCTTCTTAACTAAGAAGCCACCATTTGCAAAGATAGAAGCTACGGTTTGAAGAATTTGGCACGAGGGAATTACAACGTATATAAGAGAAAAATTTGCATCTAGATCGCAACTCGCCTCGGTAGCTCAGTTGGTAGAGCACTTGGCCTGGAAAGCCAAGGGTCCCGGGTTCGAGTCTCGGTCTAGGCAAAAATTTTTCTCTTCAAATATAATTTATATATATATATGTATATATTTGTCTAACATTTTTACATATTTTTTGACTAACAATTTTAGATTTTTTGACTAACATTTTTACATATTTTTTTGTTTAAGACAAGTAGTGTATTAATTATCATTCAGAATAACTCCTGTAAAATGGACAGAAGCACTAGCAGCTCGCGGATTCTGATAATGGTGCTTGCACTAACAAACAAAATATAATATATTACAATGTTTAGCATTAATATTCTAGATACATAAATGTTTTCAAGGTACATTTACAGTATTAAATAAAAATTTAATAATCAATGGGATAATATTAATAAAAACAGCTTAGATTGTAGAGCAGTTATTGCATTCATTATTTTAAATTCTTAAGGAAAGAATAACTGATGGTTGTGCAATACCCCATAAAAACCGCTCCACGAAGAAAGCGTGTCAATGCAATATTTTTTGCATGATAAAGGTTACACACTATACTTTGCATTTTAAATCTGTGAATTTTTCGAAAGCCGTGTTGTGTCTGAGTTCTGTGTCATATGCCAAAATAGCAGTTTTAATATATTTTTATTTCACTTTGATTACTACAGATTATAGATATATTATTTATTTCAATAATTGTATATGTACAAACCTGTAAAATTAGCTTAATTTGGAGAAACAACAGTTAATAATTATGGATCATTCAGGGAACATAATATAAAGGATAAACAACAACATTTGTACAATAAATTAAATATTTTTCTTTTGTAATTTATGACATCATATATGATCTCTTTAATAAAACAGAGAAGTTTTAAAGCAGAAAAATTTAGTGAAGTTATTTAACAGTAAGCTCTACAAAACCCGACATTTGTAATGATGGCTGAAGATGGGAGGCATTTCTCTTCAAAACTGCAGTTTCCATGCTTGAAGAACATGAAGTATGAGGTGAGATACAATTCATTTTATTAATTATTAATTGAAAATCTCAATGTTATTTCCCATAATTAATTTATGAATAATAAGCTACTTGCAGACTCCAAAAAAGATAACCTATAACATAATTAAGAAATGGCAAATACAAGGGACATCACTTAAAATAACTAAAAAGCTAATTAACTAATTCAATGGCATTACTGAACCTGGAGGTTCGTGACCAGGCACATATAAGCTCTCCATACATTTACATTCTTAATTATTGTCTATATAGAAGAAGAAGATTGAAAATATATAAAAATATTATTCTACTATTTATATTATATGGATGCAAAATATGGACTCTTACTTTAAAGGAGAAAAGAAGATTATGAGTATTTGGGAATAAAGTACTTAGGAAAATTTTTGGACCAAAGAGAGATGAACAGACAGGTGAATAGAGAAGTCTACATTACAGTAAACTGCATGGTCTTTATAGGAAGCCAGATATAATAAGAACAGTTAAGTCTCGTAGACTGTGATAGGCAGGACATGTTGCACGTATGGGGAATGAAAGACTTGCATGGAAGCTTCTTGTAAGTAAACCAGAGAGAAAACGCCCAGTTGGTATACCAAGAATGAGGTGGGAGAATGACATTAACTATGATTTGAGGGAAGTAGATATACAGGGAATGATTGGAAAGCATTAGCTCAGGTTAGGGATGTATGGAGAGCTTATATCCACATGGCCATGAACCTACAAGTTCAATAGTGCCAGTGAGTAAGTAAGTAAGTGAGTAAGTATAGAAGAAGATTAGACCAGCAGTAAATTATTATTTCATTTAACAATGCTCTCTAACAGTTAAAGTCATTGGCATCACGATTCAAATATGGGCGTAAAAGAGCTGACAAATTTTGCTCAGTGGCTTCTCTTTTTTAGGCTTGAGGTTGTTTTATGTGCATTAAGTAAATCTACAACACAGGACCCAAGGCCATAGTTCCCTTCCGAAGAAACCCATAATCAAATTTTTAGTCATGAAAAATACTGTCATGCGTCATATAGTGACATTTAAATTGCACGAAGAAGGGGGAGAGTATCGGTCTTGCATTGGTCAGAATAATTTTGTGAGTTGCCAATCGCGAGTCAAAAGGTCTGTGCAAACTGGCCAAAGTGGTTCCAGACGTCTCTACCAACATCTCCCTCCCTTTTTGGGAAAGATTGGTGGCTGGAAACTTCCATATTTGGAAGTGTCCTGACTCATATCTAGAAAGTTCATCGTTACCTATATATTTGAGGCAAGTCTTGTTGGGCGGCGAGAAGTTAAGTGCAGAGAAATCAGGATGAACGGATTCATCAGTGATTGTGAAATAGTTGTGACTGAGATAAACATTGAAAGAAGATTAATTGTGAATGGAAATTGTGATTTAAAGTTTACTGATAATTTTCAGAAGGAAATAAAGTGTTAAGTGAGATTTTAAACAACATCTGTATATAAGAGAAAAATTTGCATCTAGATTGCAACTCGCCTCGGTAGCTCAGTTGGTATAGCATTTGGCCTGGAAAGCCAAAGGTCCCGGGTTCGAGGCTCGGTCTAGGCAAAAAAATTCTGTTCAAATGTAATTTATCCTTAAGTGAGAAGTGTTAAATTAATAATAAAAACGTCAATAGAAGCCCTACTGGCTTTATAAAGTAGTGTTAAATTCCAATAAATGTGTTCTTAACTAAGAAGCCGCCATTTGCAAAGATAGAAGCAAAGGTTTCAAAGCATTTGGCACGAAGGAATTACAACGTATATAAGAGAAAAATTTGCATCTAGATTGCAACTCGCCTCGGTAGCTCAGTTGGTAGAGAATTTGGCCCAGAAAGCCAAAGGTCCTGGGTTTGAGTCTCAGTCTAGGCAAACATTTTTCTCTTCAAATATAATTTATCCTTCAGTGAGAAGTGTTAAATTAATAATAAAAACATCTGTGTGTTCATTTACACCAAAATAACAAAGTAAAAATCTTGGTCATCCAAGTGGCAATACATTGGCTCTGGCCAGGTTTGAATCTGAAAATCTTTGAATCAGAGGCAAGCATTGTAACCATTTGCGACTAGCAGTAAACTCATTTATTTTGCCCTTCAATAAAACAATAAGAAAATAAATAATTATCATATTAGGCCTAATGGTCTGTTGTAGTTTTCTTCAATTATTTATTTGGTCTTTCCCAAGTTTCTTTGACCTGCTGGGAGCCTGACATAAATTTCAGTTTGGTTGATCTTGATTTAAGGCTTTCATAGTGATCCATAAGATGACTTCAATTATTGGTTATTGCATCGTGTTACAGTGTTGAAATGTGACAACATTTCTGAACTCTTGCTATCTTCTTCTTCTGGATTGAAACACTTCAGCCCACAAGAGATAATTCTTTTTTTTTTTTTTTAGAAAATCATATATTTGTGTAATTTTTTAATTGAACTTTTATAGGAAAAAATCACTATGAGGTTTAATTTGATATTTAAATTAAAATGTTTTATACCTCACCTCATGTCCACTGTCTAAAACATTTAAATTTAAATTTTATGGATATGAAGTGAGGTATAAAACATTTTAATTTAAAGCTCAATATTTTTAATATTGCTCTTTCAGGAAAAAAGATAGACTGGATTATCATATTTAGAAATATTATAGAGCCATATTTAATTTTAGGAAGTTATATTTTGAGGTTATTTTAATTATATTATTTTTAGTCTGAACATCTTACCTCAATATTAATGTTGATTTGTTCTTGGACATGTTTCAAAACAATTCTGATTTATCAGTCTGGAAAAGCTGACGATAAAACAGAATTGTTTTGAAACATGTTCAAGAACAAATCAACATTAATATTGAGGTAAGATGTTCAGACTAAAAATAATATAATTATAGAGCCATGTCTCGTTTTGTATTTCAAATGTGTGGCTTAAGATGAACCCTGCATTCCTCATTATTAAATTATAGAGATCATATTTGGGTCATAAGTTATTAAAATGGATGTGAAATACACTCCATGCCTCACTGAATCATCAACATCAAAAAAGCTAAACTTAAAAAGCCATGCACAATAGTAATTACATGTAATTTACTTCTCTTGCATAAATCTACTGTAACTACTCATATTTCAGTCTAATTACAATAAAGATAAAACATAATTTCTAAATATTACTAATAGCAGATATGAAAATCAAAATACTGATACTGGATATGAACATTTCTACAAAATAAAAATAATTATTCTTTTACAATTGTGCAACAAAGATGCAACTTTTGACATTTCTTTGTAGTACATGGAAAAGAAATGATTAAAGCTACTTTTTTCATTGCATAGACTATGTTAATATATCTTAGTTAACAAATCTTAAGAGAAAAATTACCCGAGTTGATATTTGAAATAAAAATGTCATGCTTTACATGCCGAGGTAAATCTTACGTACAAGGAAAAATTCTTCTCCAATTCATAATTAGATATGGGAAACAACATTATGAGGTTCTTAACCCTTAAATTGACAAAACACTATTTTCTCATGTTGCAGACCGCACTAAAAACGAAATCATGCATAACTATTATTATCACATATAAATATAAATAAAACTTAAATTTTATATGATTTTCATATTTATTAAAATACAAATTCATAACAACTGTTTCAGTACTTCGTACCTTCTTCAGATGAATTTTATCACAATTACAAATGAAATTTGTTATTTTATATAATATATATAAAAAAATTAATTTGTAATTGTGATAAAATTCATCTGAAGAAGGTACAAAGTACTTATTAATATATATATATATATATATATATAATTCACAGACGAAGAGAATGAAACCACGGGACGAAGGGGGACACGGGGAATTGCAAGTGATACAATGGCATACTACCTGAGAATAAAGGAAAACTCATGACGTATGAAATACCTACTGATTTCATTCACTTTGTCTGTTGACAATATATATATATACATAACAACAAAATTTATTTGTAATCATGATAAAATTTGTTCTGAAGAAGGTACAAAGTACTGAAACAGCTGTTACGAATTTGTATTTTAATAAATATGAAAATCATACAAAACTTTAAGTTTTACTTATATTTATAAAAATGGATTTTCATCAAGTAAACGCCAAATAAATTGATTATTAATATTCAGTATGTTGTATAATGGTGCACGCCATAGCGTAGTGGTTAAGGCACTGTGCTACAAGTTGGAAGGTCGAGGGTTAAGTCCCGGTGGGGTCAGGATTTTTAAACTGATCAAAACCTTCTGGCAGCACTATGGCCCTGGGGTCGACTCAGCCTCTAACTGAAATGAGTACCAGACACTTGTTCTGGGGTAAAGGCGGCCGTCACGCAGGGCTGACATCAAGTGCCGATTGTGTAGAAAAAGTGGGAGCCTTAACCTCCTACTATCCCAAGGGCCTCCCGAGGCCTGTAGTAGGATTACTTTACTTTTACTTTATGTTGTATAATTAGACACATTTAAGTAATTTCTTCTCGTTTGTTTGTTTCTTTTGTTTTATTAGAAACTAGCGTACCTGGCAGACGTTGTCCTGCCCGAACGTTGAATTCTCATGTCATGGGCGGACGATAAAAATATGTTACTTTTTTACCATAAAATTCAACAATTAGGGCACAATTAGATATTATTAAATAAGTTCGCAAGAAAACTTCTTACAGCCTTCTGTTGCGGCTCAAGAAGTGTGAATGATGACATCACACAGTCATGAACATTAGAATTGTACCCTCCCTTGCAGATAAGTTAAGAACCGTCATATAACAATTATATTAAGGTGAAAAAAAAAAGATTAATTGATGAGAGTGAGTCAAAACAGTTTTTTTTTCTCAGCTAGATTTCATTTCTGACCCACTGTGCACCGGTCCCATACTGGTCGACATTCCACGAGAAAAATTTCTTCCCCCATAGAGACTCGAACCAGCATAAGTCCTGTAGTTCTGTGCCAAGACTTCTTGCCTTAACCACTCGGGTACGGCGCGAGACTCTTGGTATCAATGAAAGACAAAAATGGTTATTGTGAGTTATCCATAATAGATAAGGGACTCTTGGTATCAATGAAAGACAAAATGTACAGCGTTTTGAGATATTCAATTTTGTGTATTTCTTATGGTTTAGGCAGCATAAGCCATTTAAGCGCCCAAAGAGCTACTTTTTTTTTACATTTTCTACTACAGAGGGCGATATTTAAGGGTGTAGGAGTTGAGTATCACAACTCTCTTATAGCCTATGTTCATCCCGGGAATCTCCTGAACATTTTGCAAAAACCCCATCACAATCGGATCAACGGTATGGCCGCACATAAAGTACGAACAAATATACAAACAAACAAACAATTTTTATATATAAGATGTCAAATAAATTAAACCAATTGATGTATCCTACAGATCCATATTGCTAATTTAAGAGTTAAATCAATGAATGAATGAGTCATTTCTTATCTAACCTAATAGTTTATGTTTTCTCAAATACTGAAACTGAAGTTTTCAAGAGGAATATCCCTCCCAACTGACATTATGACTCAATAATGTCGTAATGTCGGTTGAAAATGGGAGGGATGTTCCTCTTGAAAACTGCAATTCCTGTTTTTAAGAAAATACAAACTATGAGGTAAGATAAGAAATGACTCATTCATTCATTCTTCTCCAATCTCTGAATCCTAATAATCAGTGAAAATGCAATCACATAATTTAGTATCAGTGCTTCAACTACATGTAACCCATTTATGAAAATAGCTGATGTTAGCAAAAAACCCTTTAATAGTAATTTCACACAGTTTGAGCACCACCACTAGTTATGCAAATTCACCATTCAGAGAGATTAATGTGTCTCATGAACTTAAACATGTAAAGTGTGTTCCTAATGCACTCATTTCACGTTACGTGCTCCAGGTGCTACACTGGGCAAATAAATGGCATTAATGTGGTAATACTAGAGAATTTAGTTTCAAACAAAACAGAATCTAAAAGAGAGACAGAATTTTAATCATATTTGAAGAGAAAAATTATATGCTCAGACTGGGGTTTGAACCCAGGACCTTTCGTGCTCTAGGTGAATGCTCTACCTGAGTAAGTTCCAATCTAAACGCAAATTTTCCTCTTATATACGAAGTTAATACACTGAATTTTAATGTTTCCTTGAACAACCAGTTGTTACATTCTCTAGACCCACATGTTCAATTTATATAAATTTCTCGCAAAGTTGTTGAACATCATCTTCAACTTTACAACATTAATTTTTAATCTGACTAGAAGTCAATTATCATCATCATCATATTTTATTCCTCTACATGAGGCTGATTCCAAATGTGGCTCCATCTGTCTTACCATATTTTTCTTTTCTTTAATTCTTCCCGTCCTGCGCTGTAGCCGAAGGCAAGAAGTCTTGGTGCAGAGCTACAGGACTTGTGCTGGTTCGAGTCCCCATGGGGGAAGAAATTTCCTTATGGAATTTTGGCCAGTATGGGACCGATGCCCACCCAGCATCGTGAGGCATTTGGGTAGCTACAATAACTAGCAACTCCAGGGTGAGAAGACCAGCTATAACTGCTGGGGGATCCAACATGCTGACCACATGTCACCCCTCCACTGGCTAGATATTCGTCTACCTCTGTGATTAACACATATAGATGTGAGGCCAGCAGACAGCAAGCAGGCCAAGGGCCTTCTAGGCCTGTCGCACTTCCTTATGGTCATTTGACCAGCCTTTATATTAAGCATTTGTAGTGGCACTCTCCCCTTTTCCTTTCTTTTGAGGTGTCTAAATCATTTTAATCTATTTTTCTCTAGAGCAGTAGTCAAATTTCTATATTTAATAGTTCCCTGAGTGGGGCATGCCGTAGTGTAATGGTTAAGGCAATACACTACAAGCTGGAAGATTGAAGGTTCAAGTCCAAGTGGGTCAGTATGTTTAAGCTGACCCAACCTTCTGATGGCACTATGGCCCTGGGGTCGATTCAGCCTCTAATGGAAATGAGTACCAAACACTTGTTCTGGGGATAAAGGCACCTGTCACGCAGGGCTGACAACCCAGCTGACATCAAGTACAGATTGTCTAGAAAAACTAGAAAAAAGTGGAAGCCTTAATCTCCTACCATCCCAAGGATCTCCTAAGGTCTATAGTGGAATCACTTTATCTTTACCAACAGCTCCCTGATTGTAACATTACATACCCTATCTTTAACACTAATAAAATTCATTGCTTAAAACTGTTGAGGTGGTTAGTCATAAAATAAAATAAAGTTAAAATGTACCTTCTTAGGTCAGAGCCATCATCCTCAACTTATAAAATATGTATGCTTTTTTATCTGAAGGCCTTTCAGAATCTCTACTCCATCTTCAGCAGGTCTTTCTTCGCTACATTACTTGATTTTCTCAGTGCTGGTCCTAATGTAGTGTTGTCCGTGAAGGTAATTTTAACTTTATTTTATGAATATCCTATCTTGTTTTTTGTGTGTTTCCATGCAGAAATTTAATTTTTGTGGCCTAAATTCTGGTCAACACTTTCTTTGTATATGTGCAAGAAACCAGTATTGGTTAGAAATAGGCATGTTATACCCACAAAATAGACATAAAGCGACTATTAACCCTATATAATTTCCACACAAGAAAGATGTAGGCTTTGAAAACTGTTATGGTAAAATCAAACGTTTCCTACCTCTCCTCATACAAATCTTCCAAGCAGATCGCGACTTCGAGACCATGATGGTCTCATATTCAGTGGTTTTTTGGCAACTGATGTTATTGATTCATGTATTTTATGTCTTTTGGGCTAAATGGCCGTGGTCTGGTTTTATTAACACTTGACGTTTCGTCTACTACTGCGGTAGACATCCTCAGGAGATTCTGCATGTTTTTGACCTCTTAGCTCTTCAAATGTCGGCTGCAGACTGGCTGCATGTTGAAAATCGTGTCCTTATTTATAGTTGAGTATAAACTATAAATAAGGACACGATTTCCAACACACAGCCAGTCTGCAGCCGACATTTGAAGAGTTAAGAGGTCAAAGAACATGTGGAATCTCCTGAGGATGTCTACCGCAGTAGTAGACGAAACGTTGAGTGTTAATAATACCAGACCACGGCCATTTAGCCCAAAAGACATAAAATACATGAATCAAAATACCTGCCGTGAAAGTCTACAATTTTACATAACTGATGTTATGTTGATCGGAAGAACTCTTCTAGGAAGTAGAAGAAGAGTTCTTCCGATCGACATAACCTCAGTCACCAAAAAAGTACTGAAGATGAGACCATTATGGTCTCAAAGTCGCGATCTGCTTGGAAGATTTGTATGAGGAGAGATAGGAAACATTTGATTTTACCATAAATTGAACCTCATAGTGATCAATTCCTGTAAAAGTTAAATTTGAAAACTGTATCATATTATAGCAAGATAGCAACTTCTAAAGCTCACAGCCAATTCCATAATACACATTACAAATAATACTGAAAAGCATTTTTTCTAGACTCCATTTACAAACTGATACTTTTTGTCGAACATTTATTTACAACATTTTCAGACTGTAAAATGATAATTTTTAATCAACTGTGCATAATTCAACTATAAATGCTAGTTAATGACATTTATTCAAATGGTACCATACCTTATTTGTTGATGGTTTTCTTTTTGTCATATGCAGAACCATATTACTTACTGAGGAGAGATATTACTACAAACTAAACATAGCCACATTCTCTCACAGTATTAATAAGCTTATTTTCATATGCTTTTGATGCCGTGAAATACAAAATGCCGACAAAATGTATATAAAAATTCATCACAATAAAACCAGAGATACAAACCTGTTGTAAATGGGAAAACTGAGGTTTTAATAATTCTACACCCTCAGCCAACAACTAACTCTTGGAAGCTCTGGACATCCCTTCCCTCAGATGTTGGTCAGATTAACCTCATGATCAAATAATTTTCTCCAGAAATTAAAAAATTCATTGGTTCAACTATTTTTCTGAATATAGATCTTCTCTCAAACTGTCAGTTCTGTTAGTCTTTGCAATTTTTTAAGCCATTCTGGCCATAATTATATAATAAGATTTATATAAATATAAACCACTTAAATTTAAATATATCTTTATTATATAATTATTTATATATTATTAGGGATATATATGACTTATAATATATAATAAATGTTAGATTTAGACAAAATTTATATTGGAAAAACAAAAAGAAATGTGAAAACAAGGGTGAAAGAACATCTTAGAAACGTCAAAAATGGAGAAGTGGAAAAATCGGCAGTAGCTGCTCATGCTTGGTTCGAAAAACATTTAATTGAATCAAAAGCCAGTCACGGTTTGGGAAAAGATCCACATTCAGAAAAACAAAGGAAAACTTATGAACTTCGAAATTCCCGCAAATTTTGACCTGATCCAGAGGTTCATCGGTCCACCAACAGAGGGAAGAAGAGTTTCTTCCAATCGACATAACATCAGTCGCCAAAATAGTACTGAAGATGAGACCGTTATGGTCTCGAAATCGCAATCTACTTAGAAGATTTGTATGAGGGGAGGTAAGAAACATTTGATTTTACCATAAATTAAACCTCATAGTGATTAATTCCTGTAAAAGTTAAATTCTGACCATTTCAATTCTATAATTTTTTTGTTCAACTGTCACAGAATTCAGAAGAAGTCAAAATAGATGAAGTAATTGGAACAACCAACTGAACTCACAGTTTCAGAGAAGACGTACATAGAGATTATCTTATTGATCAAATCTTCATTTAGTATTTAATATTAGAGTTAATTGTGATTGTTATATTCTGATGTAATATATGTTTGTCCTGGTGAGTGGAAGAGAAGGCCACATGACCTTAACTCTACCAGACTAAATAAATAAATAAAAATACTTTTTTTTTTAAATCATTAGGAAGTTACATGAGGTTTAATTTAATATTTGAGTTTGTATTCTTTAACATCCTTACCTCATATGTTTATTCTGTTGGACGATTGTTTCAAAACAAGGGTGAAAGAACATCTTAGAAACGTCAAAAATAGAGAAGTGGAAAAGTCAGCAGTAGCTGCTCAGGCTTGGTCCGAAAAACATTTCATTGAATCAAAAGCCTGTTAAGGTCATGTGGCCTTCTCTTCCACTCACCAGGACAAACATATATTACATAAAAATATAACAATCATAATTAACTCTAATATTAAATACTAAATTAAGAAGAACAGAAACAGAGTTATGAATTTTGATATTCCGATGGAGCGTGACCTTGTTTGGAGGTTCTTTGGCCAACCACAGGATGGAGCTGACATCGACATCCAGGTTGTGCAACATAATGCAACATAAATAAAACCAGTCTGGGAAAGCTGACGATAAAACAGAATTGTTTTGAAACATGTCCAAGAACAAATCAACATTAATATTGAGGTAAGATGTCCAGATTAAAAATAATATAATTAAAATAACCTCAAAATATAACTTCCTAAAATTAAATATTACTAAATGAAGATGATAATTTGATCAATAAGATAATATCTATGTAGGTCTTCTCCGAAACTGTGAGTTCAAGCTGAAGATGGAGCAATAGCTTTGAAATGATCGTCCAACAGAATGAACATATGAGGTAAGAATGTTAAAGAATACAAACTCAAATATTAAATAAAAATACATTCACAAAAATAAGGACAAGCTAATGAATTTTGAATTTTTTAGGGAAAATAATTTGATTATGAAGTTCGTCTACCCAACACTCAAAGGAAGGGATGTGGAAAGCTTCCAACAGACATCTCAACTGTCTGTTGTTGGCTGAGGATGAAGGGGATGTTCATTTGAAACCAGTCCAAGGAAGAGAGATAATATGAGATGAATATAAAAACTGGTTCAAATTATTTATCACTGACTTGATTACCTGATGTTGCAACTGTATATCATGATTTTTTTTAACAGTTGCATACCCGCAGGGGTTTCAGAGATGATTACTGAAGTTGTAATAACACAATTAACAGTTGCCTTCCAGTATCAATAGAGGTTGTATTGACCTCTTAAATACGGATTTAAGTCCCCTAATGTTGTAAATACTGCTGGATGGATTACAGGGAGTATTATATTTTTTTCAGCACCATTTTATAAAACTTATTGTTTCTCTTAATAATCCTGACAAAAATCATTTCTACATTTGCACCCATCTCTCAGACCAGAGAACACAAGGATCCATTAATATGTATTTTTTTAATGCCCCAGTTTTTGTCATTTTAGACATTTCTGGTTTCTCTCCTGGCAATGGCATAATTGTAACCCACTTCTGAGGTTGGGGTGCCTGGAAGGCAGGGTTACATTGCCCCGATGATATGATGAGTGATGATGGCGATAGTGGTGCGCCAGGAGAGCTCCTAATCCTAAGCGTAATCTAAGATGAATATGAATGATGGTGATTGCGATGGCCACATGATTTCAGGGACCGTTTGGGCCTTAAAGTTTTCCTGACATTTGTCTTACAGGTGAGGAAAAACCCCGTTAAAAACCTCACCCAGAAAAACTGTCCTGACCGGGGATCGAACCTGGACCTGCTGCGTGACAAGGCAGCATGCTACCTAGAAACCACAGCAGTGGACAGGGTCCATTAATATAATGCTGAAGAATAAGAGGTGAGTGATAAAAGTTTACCCAAATAATACTGACTATGTCAGGAGCATCTTAAAGGAAAATTTAGTCTTAGAGGTAAAAAAAATATATATATATGAAAATGCAATTATCAATCAATGTGTAAAATATTTAGTGCATCTTCAATTTTAAATACAGTTGAACCTGAGTTATATATATATCAAGGTGAAGGAAAAATAATACTTATTCTATACACACAGAATTACTCACATATCAGATTTACATAATAAATAATATTTTAGCTCTTCTGATAGATTGCAGGTGGAAGTCATAATATGAAGGTAAAATCAAATGTTTCCTACCTCTCCTCATACAAATCTTCTAAGTAGATCGTGATTTTGAGACCATAACTGTCTCATCTTCAGTACTATTTTGGCGACTGATGTTATGTTGATCGGAAGAAACTCTTCTTCTTCCCTCTGTTGGTGGGACCAATGAACCTCTGGATCAGGTCAAAATTTGCAGGAATTTCGAAGTTCATAAGTTTTCCTTTGTTTTTCTGAATGTGGATTTTTCCCAAATTATGAGTTCCTTTTGTTTGTCTATTTGTTTAATTAGGCTGGCTTTTGATTCAATTAAATGTTTTTCGGACCAAGCATGAGCAGCTACTGCTGACTTTTCCACTTCTCCATTTTTGACATTTCTAAGATGTTCTTTCACCCTTGTTTTCAAATTTCTTTTTGTTTTTCCAATATAATTTTGTCACAATCCCTGCATTTGATCTGATAAATTCCTGAAATAAAAGAATTGAAGAAGAAAACAAATCAGTAATTTATCAGATCAAATGCAGGGATTGTGACAAAATTTATATTGGAAAAACAAAAAAGAAATTTGAAAACAAGGGTGAAAGATCATCTTAGAAATGTCAAAAATGGAGAAGTGGAAAAGTCAGCAGTAGCTGCTCATGCTTGGTCCAAAAAACATTTAATTGAATCAAAAGCCAGTCTAATTAAACAAATAGATAAACAAAAGGAACTCACTCACGGCTTGGGAAAAAATCCACATTCAGAAAAACAAAGGAAAACTTAAGAACTTCGAAATTCCTGCAAATTCTGACCTGATCCAGAGGTTCATCGGTCCACCAACAGAGGGAAGAAGAAGAGTTTCTTCCGATCGACATAACATCAGTCGCTAAAATAGTATTGAAAATGAGACCATTATGGTCTCGAAATTGTGATCTACTTATAAGATTTGTATGAGGAGAGGTAGGAAACGTTTGATTTTACCATAAATTAAACCTCATAGTGATTAATTCCTGTAATGTTAATCATAATATGATGTTTTTATTATTAATAATCCCCCCAAGAGCTATCACCTTGACGTGGTGGGGGGGCTTAGTACCCGATGAACCAGACGACCCTACTGGGGAAGAATGACTTAGTTTAATCTTGCTGGTGGGTAAGAGGCAAGGGGAACTAAATATAGCTCACAACGAGGCAATGGCGTCTGTATCCATATTGGGCGGCCACATCTTCGTCAAGTCTTCAACAGTCAACAGGGCAACAAGGAATAGAACAGCTAAACTTGTAGGGCTTGAAGAGCGGAAGAAGTAGCCCTCTCTTGGGGGGTGGATACCCAGAGGAGCACATTTGGAGGCTCAGCGGAAGCAGCCCTTCCACCATCCTTGTCCTGCGAAACGCTCGTAATGCTTCCAGGAGACATTCATCTTACTGAGAAGCTTCATGAAAATCAGCTGGATATCCATTGTTAGCAAGAAATTATCAAGCAAGAGGAAGACGTGATGTTGGAAGACCTAGAAGACGTTGGGCTGATGCATTATGAAGTCGGAACGGGCAATTGCCTAATCCCTGGAGTGATGATGATGATTATTAATAATAAAAACATCAATAGAAGCCCTACTGGCTTTATAAAGTAGTGTTTAAATTCCCGATAAATGTCTTCATAACTAAGAAGCCGCCATTTGCAAAGATAGAAGCAAAGGCTTCATAGCATTTAGTGCTGGCAATTACAATGTATATAAGAGAAAATTTGCATTTAGATCAGAACTTGCCCCGCTAGCTCAGATGGTAGAGCATTGGCCTAGAAAGCCAAAGGTCCCAGGTTCGAGTCTCGGTCTGGGTGAGAATTTTTCTCTTCAAATATAATTATAATATGAGCTTATTAGATTTACCAAAATATTATTTCTAAGGGCGAACAGTACTGGCAGGCACTAGGCCTATAATTACAATTTATATAAATTGGAGTTTAACTAACTAACTCACTGGCACAGACAAACTCTCCATACATCCCTATCCTGAGTTAATGTTTTTCAATCATTACTTGTATAATCTACTTTTCTCAAATCATAGTTAATGTTATTTTTCCACCTCATTCTTGGTCTACCAACTGGGCATTTTCCCTCTGGTTTTCCTATAAGAAGCTTCCATGCACGTCTTTCATTCCCCATTCATGCCACATGTCCTGCCCATTGCAGCCTACAAGTCTTAACTGTTCTTATTATATCTGGCTTCCTATAAAGACCATGTAGTTCATTGTTATGTAGTCTTCTCCATTCACCTGGCTGTTCATCTCTCTTTGGTCCAAAAATTTTCCTAAGAACTTTATTCTCAAATACTCATGATTCTCCAATCCTGCCTTAAAGTGAGAGTTCATGTTTCACACCCATATAATATAACTGGTAGAATAATAGTTTTATATATTTACAGTTTAATATTTTTTGAAAGGAGTTGGGACATCAAAAGTCTCTGTAATGCATAATAGCACGCATTTCCAGAATTGAGCCTATGTTTAATTTCCTTGTGCATCTCATTCCTATTTGTGATTATTGTTCCTAGGTATTTGAATTCAGCCACTTCCTCAAAATTTCCCTCATTTGTCATTAGCTGTCCATTTCCATTATATAATGTATTTCTATATGTGACCATATATTTACTTTCATTGATATTTACTTCCAGTCCCAATTTTTAGCACATATTGGCCTTTAGTATCTCTTGCTGTCACCCATTAGTACTACATCATCAGCATAAACTAAAGCTTATTAATTAAAACATTTTGTCTGTTCATTCTTACCTCTTAGAGTTGTTTTTGTCGAACATATGTTTCAGAGCTTCTTAGCCCCATCTGAAACATATGTTCGACAAAAACAACTCTAAGAGGTAAGAATGAACAGACAAAATGTTTTAATTATTAAACAAACATGTTAATTATATTAAATAAATGTTGGGAAGTAAACATTATGAGGTATAATCATTAAAATTCATCGGAGAACATTTTGTTTAAACAACTCACCTCATAGTATTCATGCTTCCATAATGCCGCGGTTTCAAACACAGTCGTGTTCATCTTCAGCCATAACTCTGGAAGATGAACACGACTGTGTTTGAAACCGCGATATCATGGAAGCATGAATCCTATGAGGTGAGTTGTTTAAACAAAATGTTCTCCGATGAATTTTAAACTTCTTAATGTTACTTCGTATTGTATTTTAAAATAACAGCTTAATACTTAAACTGAAATTTATCAAAATTAATTTAAATTCTACCAAGAAACACGCATACAGTTAACTGTAATATGGAATCATGAATTGACTTATATTAGGAGTTAACTGAAAAAATCTTATAAATACAGTAGGCCGATATTCTTAGAAGTTCATATAAAAACAAGTACACTAAAAAAATATATATTACAATATTGAACTTGGAGGTATAAATTTCAGCATGGTATAAGCAATTCCTAAACACATAGCTGCAGAATTATAAGTACAAAAATCAATTAATGTAGAAAAACAATTTTTAAAGACCAAAATTAAACTCATGCTATAGTAAAGAAAGAATCAAATTTCTTTCTTATTAATAAAAAAAATTAGAATAGATATTAAGAACTTAGCTAGGTTTTTAAGGACAAATCCATTTTTTCAAGAAATAATGATGATCTTCTTTTAAATATAAAACATATCACTGACTTGCAAGAAAAGCAAATGAGTTGATGCCTGGTCCGAAAAACATTTAATTGAATCAAAAGCCAGCCCTAATTAAACAAACGGTTTGGGGAAAAATCCACATTCATAAAAACAAAGGAAAACTTATGAACTTCAAAATTCCCACGAATCCTGACCTGATACAGAGGTTCATCGATCCACCAACAGAGGGAAGAGAAAGTGTTTCTTCCATTCGACATAACATCAGTCACCAAGATTGTACTGAAGATGTGACCATTATGGTCTCGAAATTGCGATCTATTTAGAAGATTTATACGAGGAGAGGTAGGAAACATTTGATTTTATCATAATTATTGACAAAATTTATATAATTTCCTGGTTAATCCATTCGCCTCAAAAGACGAGGTAGACTCACAGGCAGTTAAATGCCCTTCAATTCAGAAGACGAGGTACACTCGCTTAACTCTGCTGTTATATATTTTGTAAAATCTTGTACATCCCTTCGCAGGGCAATCTTTTGCTAACATTTATGAATAGTAGAGGAATGTGTTTTTGTCTTTACCCTTATTATGATCACAAGAACCGTTATCTTTTGTTTGTTTTGAATGTCTGAAAATAGACAATATAATTTACGGTAACTTAAATCCGGTTTCTGGGAAAATGCGTTGAACATTTAAACCTGAGGCGAATTGGTTAATCAAAATTTTTATTAGGAATATTATTCTATGTTAATGTATTCTATTATTTATTTTGTATATACTAAATATATAAAACATTTTTATGAGCATAATGCAAATAAATGCTAAAAACAAACAAATGGTAAATTACACATACTAAAGCCATTACTGGCATCTAAGATACCAAGTAGCCAGGCAACCATGCAAACATACAATATACTGGTCATGCATATTGATTATAGAAACTGCCAATACCTTGATCTTGGCCTGCCAATGTGCCACACACAACATTCACAAGAGATCGAAGGCAGGAAGAAGGCATGCAAAAAATTTACAGACAAAATATGTAGTATACAATTTTATATACAAAACATACCAAAAGAAGAGCAGCACTCTTCAATGTCCAAATTATATACAGAAATTTGTTTTACTAATTCTCATCTGGTTTTAATATTAATGTCTATTAGGTATTTGTAGAACAGTGCAATACAACCCCATATATTCTGTTACTCAGACAAATTCCCAATAAATGTCTTCTTAACTAAGAAGCCGCCATTTGTAAAGATAGAAACAAAGGTTTCAAAGCATTTGGCGCTAGGGAATTACAACGTATATAAGAGAAAAATTTGTGTCTAGATCGCAACTCGCCTTGGTAGCTCAGTTGGTAGAGCATTTGGCTTAGAAAGCCAAAGGTCCCGGGTTCAAGTCTCGGTCTAGGCGAAAATTTGTCTCTTCAAATATAAATTCATTAATATTTCTTTTTAATTGCAAAGCCTGTCCCTGCTAATGGAGTAGGCACTTGTAAGCATTTGTTCAACATGGATAATTTGGGAATTAATTCCTAAATTCAATCTAGAATGTTACAATAGCTTTAATCCTCTTCCAATAAAAAAAAATATTATTTAAATACCCTAAGTTATATGGAAAGTATAATCATACTAACTAGAAAATATTCATTTTGCTCAATTTCAAAATTAGAATCAACACATTATGAATTTCAGATATTTTAATTTATGCTGTGTTAGTGGAGGTATTAAAATAAATGTCTAAGATTTTTCAAGTAGTGAGCATATAATAAATGTTACAATATAAATATTTTAGAAATTAAATACCTCATATTAACTAATCTGTCATGAAAAAAAAAAGGCCCGAAGGCCCTTGGCCTACAAGGTGGATGCTGGCCTTACATCCACAAGTGTCAATCACAGAGCTAAATGATCATCCAGCCAGTGTAGGAGTGATATGTAGTCAGCATATTGGGTTCCCAAGCCATTATAGCTGGTTTTCTCAACCTGGAGTCGCTACTTATTGTAGCTACCCAGATGCCTCACAATGCTGGGTGGACACTGGCTGAAATTCCACAAGAAAATTTCTTCCCAATGGAGACCCGAATCAGCACAACTCCCATCTCCCATAGCTCTGCACCAAGGCATCTTGCCTTAACCATTTGGCTATGGTGAAGGATTAAATTAAAAGAGAATATATAAATAAGGTCCACCACTATGGGCTTGAGGTAGCTTGCTACCTTGTCATGCAGCGAACCCAGATTGATTCCCGGTCGAGTGAGGTTTTTTCTCACTTGTAAGACAAATGCCAGGTAGCTTTGAGGCCCAAAAGGTCCCTGAACATCATCTGGCCATTATCATCCCTTGGTGTGGAAAACACCACACCTATAATTCCCTAGTAAAGCTGCAAAGCATAGCATGAAAATGCTATGATTGCAGTGAAGGATCTGCACTAGGGCAGAACACTGTAAATAAAAAATATAAATAAGGGAAAAAACTAACATAAAATTAAGCCCCCAACAGATAAAAAATATACGTTAGAATATAGATTTGATGCCAATTGATAAAATTATATAATTCTTCTTGTAATCTTGTAAGCCCATGATTCCCTTAACAGAGATTTAGGGAAGAATTTGAACCATACTAATTTAGTTACACCTATTTTCGTACAGATGTCATTTAAGTGGTCCGTGTCAGCGTTCCGCCTCATACTGACATCTAGGAAACCAAGGTAGTACTAGGACGGGAAAATTTGGTAAATTTTGCTTAGAGGCCTTTTCATTCAGGCTTAAGGATCTTTTATGAGCCTGAAAATCTTCAGACTCGGGACCCACGGCTTAAAGTCCTTCCCGGAGGACTTGCTCCTTGCATTTATCCATCCTATATTATATAATACCAGATGTAAATTTATTTGTAATTGTAATATTTTAGTTATCGTGTTTGTATTCTGTTATATGTTAACCTTATGATAAATAATATAGTTGTGTTACTGATATCACATGCTGCAAAGATACTTTTGGTACATCTTGTATGAGGAGAAGAGCAACACACTTAATCAAATGGGCATGTTTTATAATAATATTATGGGAAAATGCTAAAAAAATATAAAAATTTCAATGTGTATATCAATATAATACCATACAAACACTTTGAAAAATTGCAGATTATTAAAACTGACAGTGAGAAAAAACTGTAAATCGGCTAAAGCATTAAGCATACCATTCTAAAACTCGCCTGCTGATAAAATATATATAGTAAGAAAATGTAGTAATTAATATTAATACAAATGCCATATCTACTTATTATTATTATTATTGTGCAACTTTTCAAATGGGGAAATTAACCATATCTTTCAATACTCCAAATATTATTTTATATACTACTAAAAGTTTTCCAAAGTTAAAATTGGGAAACACATTATGAGGTTCTTAATTAATAAATTAATGAGTCATTTTAACATCTTACCTCATATTTCATGTTTTTCAAACACGGTAACTATAGTTTTCAAATGATCTTGAAAAACATGAAATATGAGGTAAGATGTTAAAATGACTCATTAATTTACTACTAAAAGTATTTATACAAGGAAAATTCAAACAAGAGTTCCACTGTCAAAATAAATAATAGTTAAAAAAAACTAAAACAACACGCTTTATTAGAAAACCGAACTAAAAAATTAAAAATAATTTTAATTTCCAACATGCTTGGGATAAAATTAAAATGGTCAACAAAAAAATCATCTCCAACACATCTTGAATAAAACTAGAGTTATATACAAAAAAATAATAATTTTACCACCAAAAGCATGGGATGATCTTTATCAATTAATATATTTGATAATAAAGAGATGTTGGTAAAAGTAAAGTCTCTAAGAAGAAAACGTAAAAACCATAAATAGCATCCCACGCTTTTAAATTTGTTTTTTGTAGATAACTCTAGTTTTATTCTAGATGTGTTGGAGATTATTTTTTTGTTGATCACTTTAATTTTATCCCAAGCGTGTTGGAAATTAAAATAATTTTTCATTTTTTGTTCGGTTTTCTAATAAAGCGTGTTGTTTTAGTATTTTTAAACTATTATTTATTTTTTAGTTTGGTTTTCTAATAAAGCATGTTGTTTTAAAGAGGAATCCCATGAAAATTTAATTGCTTATGATATTTTTTAGCATCTAGGCACGAATATAATTATATATTTTTAAAATTATTATTATCTAACATTATTATAATATTTTTTAATGTTTTAACATAGATAAATAGTATCCTTCTCATATTTTTTTTGGATAAATTACAATGTGGTAAGTTTACAAAATTGTCATTAATATTTTACAGAATAAGATAAAAATGTAAATATCTTTAAATTCGATACTATTGTAGTATGAGCTAAAAGTAATACTCTTCTAAAAAAAAAAATCCTCCACGCCGGATTTGAACCAGTGACCTATGGATTATTGAAATTATATACCACTACATTTCTTTTATGGTCCCACTTTGTGTAGCCTGCTGTACGGCGCATAAATCTCATCTCATTTGCTGTTATTCGGCTTTCATCTCTTCTTCGTATTGTCCATGCTTTACTACCATATCTTAATACTGGTCTTGCAAGAACCTTATAAAGCCGTAATCTGTGTTCTTCTGTACTAAAGATGGTTTCATTATACTGTTATACAACGAATGCCATCTCATAAAATTCCAAAAGTCATGCTTCATTACTGCCCCAAGGCAAAAGATCGCTGGGATGTCCAAAAAAGCGCTGAATAGAAAACTCCTCTTTGAGACCGTAACAGGCCACATGGCCTAATACTTGCATGGATATGATGTTCCTTTCAACTTGTTGCAGACAAAGCAGCACAAACAGAACTAATAGTTCATGTTGTGACAGAAGTCAAGCCATCTACATATAAGACCATCTAGCAGCAAAACGGTGCATATGCCAAAGTTTTGTCAGATAAAAAAGGTGTTTGTTTTTACCTCCTCTATCATCCCTGAAACCTTGTAAATATTATTTTTTAACACCCTGTGTGTGTGTGTGTATATGTATATATATATATATATATATATATATATCTAATGATAGTATTTATTGCTTGAAATATGGGTTATTACTACTTGTTCTATTGAATTTTCCTTGTATAATTCATAAATTCTTGATTTAAGTACTCTTCTTAGAATTTTAAGAATTTTATTCTTATAATTTGAAGAATTTTATTCTTATAATTTGAATAATTTTTTTTTTCCAGTTCATATGTTGTTGCTAATGTTCTAACAAGTGACTGTCAACCATTGGGTGCTGAAACCTACCTTGAAATTTCTCCCAGAGAAGTGTTGCGATGTACCAAGGCCACGCCCAAAAAAAAATTATCTGCCATTTTTAACTGCAAGGCATAGAAATCTAAGCTGGAATTCAGCTATGTCAACTCACTGTACAGAGCAAATCCATTTGCATGAGTAACATTGTGTGTAAGTGATGAGGGATGCGGCAAAGTTGGCAGGTATTGAGGGTTATCCAATCTACCAATTCAGGTGTTGTATTACTTCCCTGTAGTTTAAATGAGAGATTTGATGCTAGATTTTAGTGCCTTGCAGTTAACCTTTTGACCGCCAAGTTTCCCTTTTGCCAGTGGGGCTGTGGTTGCCAGCTTTTTAAATGTAAAGTACTACGCCATACTATATAATATAAACCTATATAAAATATAATTTACTGTCTACATGCCATGCTAAATTGAATTTAAACTCACTATTATACATTTATTTGAAGGTTAGGCGGTGTTGCTTCCACTTGTAAAGATCCCAGGTTCGAATTCAGCACGGTGTCTTCATTGAAATTTATTATCACTATCACTAAAACATTTATCCTATTGAATAATTTTGATGGCTTATCACTAAACACTTATCATATTAAATATTGTTGAACATTTTTAGGGCCCTGGGTTTGAATCAATTCCAGTCAAAAAGCTGTTTTATGCCACGTGTTTCGTCTGGCGCGACACACCCCTACTGTCACTCACACCCTGTTCATTTAGGTCTACATCACTTGCTTTACTATTTACAGGCTTAGATTGTAATAATATTCTCTTAGAAACAGGACTCACATTCGTCAAACGAATAATCATTTGATGACCTGTTACTGTCACTTTCATCTTCTGATAAAACTGACACAATAAACTCGCGTATTGTATTTTTGTCATCTTCAAGACATGAATCACTGTGTTTCACCGCATGACCTACCCCTTGGCCAGGTATATTTTCAACTAAATATTAAACAAATAAAGAGAAAATCCTGAAATTTCAACATTCCATAGGCAAAAAAAAAGACCTTGAAACACGAATATACACCCTCCTATAGAAAACCCTTTTACAACCAGCCTGTACCGTTATTCTGTAAGGGATGTGCAAAGTATTGCTAAGAAAGGATGAACAAATACAGAATGAAAAATAATTTTAGTTTATTGAAGTAAAAACTTCAGGAAAAAAATATTTAAAATAATAAGATTGAAAACCGGAGCTTGCCGGGCATTGCATACAAAAGGTTAAAAAGGCAGATAATTTTTTGGACATGGCCTTGGTACATCACGCTTCTCTGGAAGAAATTGCAAAGTAGGTTTCGGCTTGCAATGGTTGACAGTTATCTTATTAGTTAAAAGGTTTGCTTTATTTTACCTTAATTACACATAAATTACATCAATATAGGAAAAAAAAAAAGAGAATTTAAAACTAGAAATATAAATTAATTGAATAGGTTAATTTCCCATATTATTAATAATGTAATAACGGTGATAAACATCTATTTGGAAGAAAAGTCTTGAGACTCCAAGCAGCAGAATTACCTACATGCGAGGCTTGTAGCAAACATCTCAACTGTAAGGTAATGTTGTTTTGTGTTGTTTTATCAGATTCTATACCTAGTTATTACATGTGACTGTGTTTTCTGACATTCATTACCATTGCTGGGTATTTTCATTGACGCCTGTTGCATTTCCTCCATGGTGAGGCGAGGTTACACATTGCAACATGAATTGCATATTTCCATCATCTGAGAGAGCAGAAGTATTGCTCAAGAGTATTAAAGGAAAGATTTTTTTTTATTTACTGCTTCTTTTTGTCTATGGAGAGTAAATATGGATAAAATAGTGTACTTGCATAATTATCAGTTTTGTATCTTTTTATTGTAATGTGTTTAGGAGAAGAATGTACGATGTGTCTAAGATCAAGATTAAATATAAAATCAATTCACAATATTTTATTTAGGAAGCAATATTTTGGGTTATTTTAATTAAATTATTTTAGTCTGTTCATCTTACCTCAATATTAATGTTGATTTGTTCTTGAACATGTTTCGATTATATCATAATCATCGTCAGCATCTTGCCCAGACTGGTTAGATTTATGTTGTACACCCTGGATGTCGATATCAGTTCCATCCTGTGGTTGGCCAAAGAACCTCCAAACAAGGTCACGCTCAGTCAGTATTTCAAAATTCATAACTCTGTTTTTGTTCTTCTGAATATAGATTTTTTCCCAAATGGTCAGCTCTCTTTTGTTTTCTAACTGTTTTAATAATTTAGTGTCTGAATTTACATTATGTTTTTCAGACCAAACATTAGCAGCAAGTGCAGATTTTTCAATTTCCCCATTTTAATATTTCTTATGTGTTCTTTGGTTCTAATTTTTAGGTTTCTTTTTGTTTTTGTGAAAAAAAAAATATATAGGAAAAAAAATATATATATAGGAAAAACAAAAAGAAACCTAAAAATTAGAACCAAAGAACACACAAGAAATATTAAAAATGGGGAAATTGAAAAATCTGCAGTTGCTGCTCATGTTTGGTCTGAAAAACATAATATAAATTCGGACACTAAATTAAGGCAGTTAGAAAATACAAAAGAGCTGACTATTTGGAAAAAAATCTATATTCAGAAGAGCAAAACCAGAGTTATGAATTTTGAAATACCAACTGAGCATGACCATGTTTGGAGGTTCTTTGGCCAACCACAGGATGGAGCTGACATTGACATCCAGGGTGTGCAACATAAATCTAACCAGTCTGGGCAAGATGCTGATGATGATTATGATATAATCAAAACATGTTCAAGAACAAATCAACATTAATATTGAGGTAAGATGAACAGACTAAAGATAATTCAATTCACAATGTTTTATTATTTTTCCCAAATAATAGCAACTGTCAGACCATAGTCCGTTTCTGAACTTAACCTCAATTATATTAACCATGATAGGTTTTCATAGCACCTGTTACAGAAATTTTAAATAAAGCATTCTTCATGTATAAAAATCTAATTCAAATATCATTGTGACATTTATGTGTCATGAATTAGTAATATGTACTTTGTCAACGACTTTACATCCCACTGACTTTTTTTTCCTTAGCACATTTTCATGATGACTTTTAATACATAATTCTTTTTATAAAGACTTTTCAAATAACATCAACAAAGGCAATTTAATCTGTAGAATGCAGGATTTTCAGGCCAGAAATCATGATATTAGAAGATTTCGAGGTATAAGGTTGTAGTCCATAACTGGTATTTTTCCCCAGATGTTTCTCCCTCAGCTATGGAGGGCAACTTCAGAAGTGAGTTCTTGTAGGTGATATTCCCTGGTTGGAAGCTCGACTGTGTATGAGCAGTAGACTGTGGAACCTGGTATTTATACTCGAATGGCTGGACGAAGTCAAAGCTGATTGGATAGTCACTGTCAATCTAGAATCTGATTGGTTTGTTTCTGATAAATTAAAATGTTTCTCTCCTCGTAATTGATCTTCTAGGTAGATCGCAATTTTGGGTTCATGGCGAACCCATCTTCAGTACTATTTTTCCAACTGATGTTATGTCGAATAGTAGAACCACTTCTTCTTCCCTCTATTAGTTCTGATACAGAGGTTCATCGGTCCTCCAATAGAGGGAACAAGAAGTGGTTCTTCTGATCGACATAACATCAGTTGGAAAAATAGTACTGAAGATAGGTTCACCATGAACCCGAAATTGCGATCTACTTAGAAGATCAATTATGTGGAGAGGTATGAAACATTTTAATTTATCTTAAATTAAACCTCATAGTGATTTATTCCTATAAAAGTTGGTTTGTTTCCGTATTTTCATTATTAAGTAGGCGTGACCATGTTTGGAGGTTCTTTGGCCAACCACAGGATGGAGCTGACATTGACATCCAGGGTGTGCAACATAAATCTAACCAGTCTGGACAAGCTGACGATAAATCAGAATTGTTTTGAAACATGTCTAAGAACAAATCAACATTAATATTGAGGTAAGATGATCAGACTGAAAATAATTTAATTATATGCTTGTTATTTAACGTGTGATACCCGGTTTTAGCCAGTCTATTTTCAATAGAAAAGATGAAGGTATAAAACTGGCTAAAACCGGATATCACATGATAAATAACAGACATATAAGCCTACTTAGTAACAAGCAGACAGAAACAAACCAATCAGATCCTAGATTGACAGTGACTTTCCAATCAGGTTCGACTTCATTCAGCCATTCAGGAACAAGCAAAAGTATAAATACCAGGTTCCAGCAGTCTGCCACCCATACACAGCTGAGCTTCCAACCAGGGAACACCACCTAGAAGAACTCGCCACTGAAGATGCGCTCCATAGCCGAGGGAGAAACATCTGGGGAAAACATCAGTTGTGGACCACGGAATTATAGCCAGAAATGTTCTAATATCAATACAGCAATCTGTTTCAAACTAAGTGATTTATTTGTGCTTGCAATTAAATTATATAGTTAATCAGCATAAATTAACTTAATGGTGTGTCCACTGGTGTGGTCACGAGGCAGTGCTCTGCCTTGTCATGCAACATATACAGGGTGTAACAGGACCTCACCGACAAAATTATATGGGTCATGCAGAGAGGATCATTTTTAGTGAAGCAATATATAGTCTCAAACACGTCGTTTATGAGTTATGCTCAATGAAGTGTTCACCTGTAAGGGTCGAAATTGAATACAAACAATTATACAAGTATAATTTTATTGAAAAAGGCATGTTTTTACAATAAGTGTTCAAACAGTCGATCCTGTGCCTCATTGCATGTTTGATATTGTTGCAGCAACAATTGGCCAGTACAGCTGAGCATGGCAGGATTCTTTTTGACATCGTCAAAACACTTAAGAGTTTCAACACTTACTGTAAAAACATATATCTTTCAATAAAATTACACGTGTACAATTGTTTGTATTCAATTCCGGCCCTTGCAGGTGAACACCTTCATCTGCACACTACTCATATATGATGTGTTTGAGACTATGTTCCTTCACAAAAAATGATCCTCTCTGCATGGCCTATCATCCCTATCATTTTGTCAGTAAGTTCCCTGTTACACCTGTATTAGACTATTTTAGAAATATTAAAAATTATGAAATTGAAAAATCTGCAATTGCTGCACATAGTTTATTAGAACATCATAAAATTGAAAGAGAAGCAAAACTTTTAATACAAGTGGATGAACCTTTAGAATTGACAGTTTGGGAGAAGATTTACATTCAGAAAAATAAATATAGATAAATGAATTTTGATATTCCTAATGAACAAAATTTGATTTCGAAGTTCATAAATTCAACCATAGATGGCAGTGCTGAAGATGGTGACAATAGAAGAGTTGACTAGTGAAGAATTTCATCAGTCGGAGTTATGGCTGAAGATGAACGTGATTACCGTTTGAAACTGCAGTATCGTGAAAAACATGAAATTTATGAGGTGAGTTGTCAAAAAATGTTCTCCGATGAATTTCAATGATTATACCTCATAATGTTTACTTGCCAACATTAATTTAATATAATATTTTTGTTAATGTAATAATTTGATATGAAGTGATATTATTATAAAATGTAACATTTGTTATATCAATTAACAAAACTAAAATTATGGCATTTCATGGGAGGACCCCATACAAAGTAAAATCTGTCTCCAGAATAAAATTTTAGAGAGATCTAATCAATTTAAATATCTTGGATATTATTTCTCTATCTGGGATGAAAAGGATATCCCTGAAAAAATTACTAGTTATAATAAAAGTTTGGGAATTATTAATCAAGTTATGAAACCATCCCTTGTACAAAAAAACACCAGATTACGTTTATATAACACTTTGGCTAGACCAGTGTTCACCTATGGTAGTGAAGCATGGACACTAAAAACACGACATGAAAGCAGAATACGACTTGTGAAATGAGATTTATGCACAGAACAGCGGGTTACACCAGATGGGATTGGAAAAGGAACACCGATATCTTAAAAGAATTGAAGACTATGCCAATTTTGGAATATATTAAACAGTACCAACTAATTAAGTTATGTAGATAGGAAATAACACTATGAGGTTCTTTAATATTGTTTATTTTTTATTACTTCATGAAGTATGAGGTGAGTGAAATAATAAAAAATAAACAGTACCAACTAAATTGGAAACACCATCTTGAAAGAATGAGTTCAAATTGGATCCCCAAAGCTGTTTATAATTATATACCAAGAGGACGGAGATCACTGGGCCGTCCTATGAAACGCTGGAAGGAAAATTTTCTATAGGATCGTAACAGGCCTTGGCCTAATACTTGGAAGGAAGAAGAAGAAGAAGAAGAAGAAGAAGAAGAAGAAGAAGATTTGTTAAAAAATTAACATGCTCAGAATGTTTTTTTCTTAATTACAAATCTATTTCTCCTACTTATGTAATTATAAAGTTTCGCTGGTTCTGTAGCACAAGTAGTTAGATGCTTTCCTCTCATTGCTATGGTCTCAAGATTGAGACTTGGTCACTCCATGTGGCTTTTGTGATGGATGAAGGTTATTCTCAGGCTTTCTCTCCCATTTTCCCCTGCCACAAAATAAATTCCACTATTTCTCCATACTCATCTCATCCATATCGTTTAATTTTGTTCATCTGTCCCTGTGATGCTGCATCAGGCATGATCAGTTGGTACCCTTGTCACTCACAAACTTCTAAAAATATAGGGAGTTCATCTCAACTTATCCCTCGACCTGACCCTGAGTTCAACATTAATTAAGGATATTATATTATATTATATTATAGCCCTCAGGGGTCCTCATCTAGGGGATATGTGGATGGCGACCACAAGGTGCCCAAGCTGTGCAAAACATTTCTTCCACTTACTTGTGTTTTGCACTCTTTTAACTTTACTATCTAACCTCCCTTGGTTAACTCTTGTTTTTTCGACCCCGACGCTATTAGGGCATCCGAGGGCTAGGGAGTCTTTCCTTTCTTCTTCCATTTCTTCTTTCCTTTATTTTTCTTTCCTTCTCCAGAAAAGCCTGACCAGAGGCTATAAGATGGTAGCCCATCACTGGTCTTGCCTTCCTTTGGCCAGCAACCAATCGAAGGGACTATTATTATGCTTTCAAGTCTTATACGAGAATTTCCCATACGGGAAAATTTTCTATAGGATCGTAACAGGCCTTGGCCTAATACTTGGAAGGAAGAAGATATTATATTATATAAGTCCACCACTGTGGTCTCAAGGTAGCATGCTGCCTTGTCAAGCAGCAGGTCCGGGTTTGATTTCCAGATGGGACAGGCTCCTGGGTGAGGTTTTTTTGTGTTGTTTTTTCCTCATCTGGTAAGGTAAATCATCATCCTTCACTGGTGTGGTCTCGAGGTAGCGTGCTGCCTTGTCAAGCAGCAGGCCCGGGTTTGATTCCCAGTTGGGACAGGCTCCTGGGTGAGGTTTTTCCTCACCTGGTAAGGTAAATCATCATCCTTCACTGGTGTGGTCTCGAGGTAGCGTGCTGCCTTGTCAAGCAGCAGGCCCGGGTTTGATTCCCAGTTGGGACATGCTCCTGGGTGAGGTTTTTTCAAGGTTTTTCCTCACCTGGTAAGGTAAATCATCATCCTTCACTGGTGTGGTCTCGAGGTAGCGTGCTGCCTTGTCAAGCAGCAGGCCCGGGTTTGATTCCCAGTTGGGACAGGCTCCTGGGTGAGGTTTTTTGAAGGTTTTTCCTCACCTGGTAAGGTAAATCATCATCCTTCACTGGTGTGGTCTCGAGGTAGCATGCTGCCTTGTCAAGCAGCAGGCCCGGGTTTGATTCCCAGTTGGGACATGCTCCTGGGTGAGGTTTTTTCAAGGTTTTTCCTCACCTGGTAAGACAAATGTCAGGAAGCTGCACCAAGGCGACATAACAGCGGTCAAGAAAATACTGAGGATGAAACTTAATAGGTCCCGAAACCAGTCTAATAAGAAGAATGGTATAAGAAAAGGTGATATAATTTTTCTTAAATATTTCTATTTGTTACTTTCATTATTTGATTATTAATGTTACAGTCATTGTTGAGAGGAATAACAGGATACCAAAGAACCGATAAAAAGAAAAGTGAAGATATAAGAACAGAACTTAATATATATAATCTCTGTGAAAGAATAAAATATTATCAAAATGCTTATCTTCAGCACGTATTACGAATGAATAAACAGCGCATATCAAGAAGAATGTATAATTATAAACTAAAAGGGAGAAGAATGTTGGGAAGACCATTGAAGAGATGGAAGGACCAATTTGACCTATAATGAGATCGGAACAGATCATTGGGCTTAATCCTTGTTGTTGATGATGTATTATGCAGTTATACAGAGTGTCCCATTCAAATCTCCACATTTTAATTAATCATAACTAACAAAGTATGCGGAATTATGAAATGAGGTTGGTATTAAACGAAACAGAAACTCAAAGAATTTTCATTGTCACACATAGACAAACACTAAAACACCTCTATATGTGCACCATTAGTAGCACGAACATTATCAAGTCTGTATTCAATTTCGTGCCACGTTCTGTCCAACATGTCCATTGGTACTGTTGCAATTGCGTCAAGGATATGGGTTCATAAATCATGAAGATCTTGTACTGGAGTCGCAAACACACGGTCTTTTACATATCCCCAGAGGAAGAAGTCCAGTGGAGTGATGTCTGGCAAACATGGTGGCCAGCAAATTGGTCCGCCATGTCCAATCCACCTATCTGGAAAGGATTCTTTGAGTGAATTCCGAACATCCAGGCTTCAGTGTGGTGGGACTCCATCTTGCTGGAAGATTACTTGGGGTTGCAGATCAGCTACTTGGGGGTACAAGAACTGTTCCAACATGTCTTGGTATACCGGGCCAGTTATTGACTTCTCGTGGAAGAAAAAAGGACCTATAATCCTGTTCTTCATCAGGCCGCACCAAACATTTACTTTTGGGCTATCCCGGACATGTTCACGGTAGACATGTGGATTTTGCTTACCCTAGATCCTTACATTGTGCCGATTAACAGATCCTGATTAATGGAACGTTGCCTCGTCAGAAAACAAGACGTTTCCAAGGAATTGAGGGTCCTTGTCAATACGATCCAGCAGTTCAATAGTGAATGCCTGTCGTCGTGGCCTGTCATCTCACTTTATTTGTTGAACACTTTGCACCTTGTAGGGGTACAAACGAAGCTGCTTATGAAGCACTCGATGCACAGTTGATCTCGGCACATTGAACTGCTGGGAAGCTTGGAGGATTGATTTTTGTGGACTTCTCTGAAATCCTGCTCTAATTTCTTCAATATTTTCATCTGAAACACATGTATGAGCACTTTCTGATTCTTTTTTAACACTTCCAGTCGCCAGAAACTTCTCAAGCCATGCCTTAATGGTCTTCTCATCAGGTGCATTTCCTCCATATTCTCTCCGGTAATTTTGCATTGTAATTATTGATTTCGTCTCTGCATACTAGAAAACATTTTGTGTTCATTGCTGAGGAGTCGCCATTTTGTTTTATGTCATTATTGTCCAACATGTGACAGATGAATTAACTGCAACAATGAAAACAAAAATTCTTTGAGTTTCTCTTTCGTTTAATACCAACCTCATTTCATAATTTCACATACTTTGAGAGTTATGATTAATTAAAATGTGGGAGGTTTGAATGGGACACGGTGTATTAGTAATGAAATATACCAGTATTTTGTGACGCAGAAAGACTGTTAAGTAAATAAAAATGACTAAATTGCTCAATATTTTTGACAGAAATATAAAAATTAATTTAACAAGATTATGTAAACAATTTAAAATTATAATATAAAATTATATACCTCTTAGATCCGTCTTCTCAACCATTAAAGCATGAGTAGATGGACCTAAGAGGTATATAATTTTATTGATGTTTTTATTATTAATTTAACACTTCTCACTGAATTTATCCTTCAGTTAGAAGTGTTAAATTAATAATAAAAACATAAATTGAAGCCCTACTGGCTTTATAAAGTAGTGTTAAATTCCTGATAAATGTCTTCCTAACTAAGAAGCCGCCATTTGCAAAGATAGAAGCAAAGCATTTGGTGCTGGGAATTACAACGTATATAAGAGAAAAATTTGCATCTAGATCGGAACTTGCCCTGATAGCTCAGATGGTAGAGCACTGGCTTAGAAAGCAAAAGGTCCTGGGTTCGAGTCTGGGCAAAAATTTTTCTCTTCAAATATAATATAATTTTATATATAACTTTAAATTGTGCTAACACCTCAACGGAGTTTAAAGTGAATTTTAATAATGTTCAAGTTTATGTAAAATTATGTAAAAATATTACAAGATTATATTTAAGATAAAGTGTTAAGCATATTAAAATTAAAATATTTTATAAACTGGAAAATTTGTTAAAATAAAATGGTCATGAAGTAAATGTATACATAAATGCATGAGTTCATGCATGTACACACACGTGCATACACACATCCATGCACATGTATACTCGGACCAACGGATCTGTGCCCCTATAGCGCTGGTATTGTTCTTAGAAAAGTACACGTCTATACTCATACCACTTCATCACTGCACTCCCCTCCCACTATGTCAAACAACAGCCACAGTAACTTATCGAGTAAGGATGTTGCAAAACTTCCCCCAGCTCTTGAATATTGAATAATGCAAGGTTGACAACACTGGAGTGCAAGTGCAAATGAGAGATAGAAAAGAGAGAGAGATGAGAATACAGAGAGGGAAATGATTTGCCGAGGCAGGGAGGGAAGGAGGCTTTAGTTCACATATCTTACGGAGGTACAGATCCGTTGGACAGACAATATATGGTAGTATATTTAAATTAATATTGGGAAGTAAACATTATGAGGTTATATCATTAATAGTGAGTGGAGAACATATTTTTATCGACTCACCTCATATACTTTCAAATTTCTTTGATACCGACGGTTTCAGACAATATCATGACTGAAGAGGGACATGATATTGTCTGAAACCGTCGGTATCAAAGAAATTTGAAATTATATGAGGTGAGTCGATAAAAATATGTTCTCCACTCACTATTAATATATGGTAGTCCTTGACTTATAATTTCTAAATAACTTTAATGAAATTTAAGATTAGCTTTGCTGTAGATATCTATATTTACCAATCAGAATGTTTTACACTATGAAAATCCAAAAAGTATGATATGAAAAATTGTGAAAATCCTTTTTTTTTTTTTTTTCATTAATATACGGGAGCAATTTGGACTGCATATCACAGCTATTAAAAAGATCACAGAATTTACATATTACTTAATATAATTTTGGGGGCATGCCATAGCATAAATTGGTTAAGGCAATACGTTCAAGCTGGAAGGTCAAGAGTTCGAGTCCTGGTAGGGATCAGGATTTTGTATGTGTGTGGTGTGGGTCTTGTAATATCATTCTTTAATAGTGACACATATTTTTTATTATTAATATTATTAAATCACATTTGCAATAGCTGAAATTACAGCATAACTCCATCATAATGGATTCTTGCAATAAAAGTAATCCTATTCAATCTTGTGAAAAAAAAAACACTACTTATAGGGGATTCATGGATTAAAAGAGAGAGAAATGCATGCTTGCTCCTAGAGATGTGCTTAAGTAGCTCAATGGTAGAGCATCTGCATATACAGCTGGAGATTTTGGGTTTAAATTCTGGCTGAAGTGCCAATTTATCACTCTAGTTACAATAATTTAATTATTTTCAAAATTATATATTATTAAATTTGAAGAGAAAAATTTTCGCCTAGACCGGGACTCGAACCCGGGACCCTTGGCTTTCCGGGCCAAGTGCTCTACCAACTGAGCTACCGAGGCGAGTTACGATCTAGACGCAAATTTTTCTCTTATATACATTGTAATTCCCTATCGCCAAATGCTTTTTGAAACCATTGTTTCTATCTTTGCAAATGGCGGCTTCTTAGTTAAGAAGACATTTATTGGAAATTTAACATTACTTTTAAAAGCCAGTAAGGCCTCTAATGATGTTTTTATTATTAATTAAACATTTCTCAATGAAAGATAAATTAAATTTGAAGAGAAAAATTTTCGCCTAGACCGGGACTCGAACCCGGGACCCTTGGCTTTCCGGGCCAAGTGCTCTACCAACTGAGCTACCGAGGCGAGTTACGATCTAGACGCAAATTTTTCTCTTATATACATTGTAATTCCCTATCGCCAAATGCTTTTTGAAACCATTGTTTCTATCTATCTATCTATCCCGGGTTCGAGTCCCGGTCTAGGCGAAAATTTTTCTCTTCAAATTTAATTTATCTTTCATTGAGAAATGTTTAATTAATAATAAAAACATCATTAGAGGCCTTACTGGCTTTTAAAAGTAATGTTAAATTTCCAATAAATGTCTTCTTAACTAAGAAGCCGCCATTTGCAAAGATAGAAACAATGGTTTCAAAAAGCATTTGGCGATAGGGAATTACAATGTATATAAGAGAAAAATTTGCATCTAGATCGTAACTCGCCTCGGTAGCTCAGTTGGTAGAGCACTTGGCCCGGAAAGCCAAGGGTCCCGGGTTCGAGTCCCGGTCTAGGCGAAAATTTTTCTCTTCAAATTTAATTTATCTTTCATTGAGAAATGTTTAATTAATAATAAAACATTATATATTATTATTGTTTATTTTTTATTATTTCACTCACCTCATACTTCATAATTCATAGCAGACCCAGGGTTTCTCTTCACATCTTTTGTGACATTCTCAATGCTGTGTCACGTTCACAACTGACGTCCAACGGCGTTCTATCCTGCAGACTGACCTCCGCACCATCTGGTGGCCAACCGAAGAATTTCCAAATCAGTCCTCTCTCCTTATAACCGGGTATTTCAAAATTCATAGTTGTATTTTCATTCTTGCATATGTAAATTTTTTTCCCAAATTGTGAGTTCCTTCGGTTCTTCCAATTGTTTAAGTAATTTTGTTTTGGTTTCTATTCTATGTTTTTCTGACCAGGCATGTGCAGCTATTGCAGATTTTTCGGTTTCTCCATTTTTAACATTTCTGAGGTGTTCTTTTAATCTTGTATTTAGATTCCTTTTTGTTTTTCCTATGTATATCTTTTCACAATCTTTACAATTAATTTGATAAATTCCCGATTTTTTGCAGTCTTCAATCTTTTCATTTTTGTTGGTTTTTATTAAATTACCTAAGCTGTAATCATTACTTAAACAATTGGAAAAACCGAAGGAACTCACAATTTGGGAAAAAAATTTACATATGCAAGAATGAAAATACAACTGTGAATTTTGAAATACCTGGTTATAAGGAGAGAGGACTGATTTGGAAAATCTTCGGTCGGCCACCAGATGGCGCGGAGGTCAGTCTGCAGGATAGAAGGCCGTTGGACGTCAGTTGTGAACGTGACACAGCATTGAGAATGTCACAAAAGATGTGAAGAAACCCTGGGTCTGCTATGAATTATGAAGTATAAGGTGAGTGAAATAATAAAAAATAAACAATATTAAAAAACCTCATAGTGTTATTTTCTATCTACATAACTTTATATATTATTAACTGATATTTTTAGGAAGAAGCACTAAGATGTTTTATTTAACAATCATTAAATGAATCAGATATTACATACACCTCATATTTTGTATCTTCTTCAGTACAAGATTCATCAGATACTAGCTGAAAATGGGGGGAAAAAATCCTTGAAACTAGTCGTGGAAAAGATACGAAATATAAGGTGAGGTGTAAAATTCGATTAATTTAAAGATGGTTGGTTGGTATCTAATGTCGAGCACTTGATAATGAAATCATTCGCTCTCTTGCACTCCAATATTTAGCAGAAATTAATTTAAAGATTAAATATCCTCAACTCGTGTCCAACTCAGGGTTGGGTTGAGGAATGAGATGAGATGAAGCCTCTATATTTATAGAGGTCTGTGAACTACAAGGATGCACTGTCACAGGGGCGGATGAACAAAATGAAATGAAATGGATGAGATGAGTATGGAGAAATGAAATTTATCACAGAATAAAATAGGAGAAACCCCAAGAAAAACCTGCCCAAGCTCCGTTTCATCCACCGTGACACCCATAAGGAGTGACCAAGACTCGATCTTGGGACTCCAGTGGTGTGAGACAAGCATCTAACCACTTGCACCACGGAGCCACCAAATTTAAAGATTATTGTTATTATGTGGTTGTAAAAATACAATAATTTAGAAATGATCAGTTAATAGGGTTAATAGTGAATAAAAAAACAGCAACTGAAACTAATATATTTTTATAGATGAAAACAGATTCTGATTTTTTTGTTTAAGAATTTATTAATCCTGACCTTTGTGAAGTTTTTAAAAAAGTCTCTATAATATATCGCAAATGAGATTAAGAGAAATGTATGTACATAAAATCTAAAATAGCATCAATTAACAAGGACATTTATTATAAAATTATTAATTAATGAAGTATTCTTAGGTTTAAATTTTTTCCCTCTTTTCTAAATAATTCTGCAATGTAAGATAAGGACAATATATTAGTGTTCTTAGACACAATGTACATTCAAGAAGAATACAAACATTGATATTAGCCATTATAGACATGCTACAACAACGTACAACACTCTCCTGATCTGTAATGTATCTGTATGTCATATGTTATTGTAAGGAAATTATTTATACTACATATATAAAATGTTACTTTACTTACATCTAACCTGAGGTAAATGTGTCAATTAAGAAAATACAGACTGTAAGAAGAATCTAACTTATTTTCAGTGAAGAAGTAATGATAGTTCACATAATGTTAGTATTAAAGAAGGCTTAGATTTGTCCAACTATATAATGTACTTAAATTAAATTATCTTAATTTTTTTATCATCTGCCTCTGTAATGTACAGGATAGATGTAATGTAAGTGCATGGTTTTGAAGTAATTATAATCAAAATATGTTACATATTTTAGGTCAAAAATGCAATTTTCTTTGGAAAAATATGTATATATTTTTTTTAAATTTATATGTGCATTATTTTATAATACATAGGTGGATGTAAAATGGTACGACTTCTTCTCTGGTTTAAATAAAATTTTATCACCTCATATTCTTCTTCTTCTTAGGCTAGTTTCAGTACCTTCATCAGTTCCATCCTCAGTATTTTCACAACTGTTGATATGTCATCTTGAAGAGCCGTTTCTTATTCCCTCTGTTGGTAGACTGAAGAACCTCGAAATCAAATCATTTTCTTCGGGAATTTCAAAGTTCATTAATTTCTCCTTTCCATTTTTTGAACGTAATTTTTTTCTTAAACCATGAGTTCTTTGGGTTTTTATAATGGTTGTGAAAATACTGAAGATGGAACTGAAAAAGGTTCTGAAACTAGTCTAAGAAGAAGAAGAATATGAAGTGAGGTGATAAAATATTACTTGAATAAATAATTCCTCATAGTGTTAATTCCTAGAAAAATAAATTCTTCCTTGGTATTTTTCAATTCCATGGTCAGTTTTAGAAAATATTAAATTAAAATATACAGAATGAAATAATTTATTAATGATGTTATGCAAGGAAAAGAGGTAACATTGTAGCCATATATTGCATATTTTACAAAAAATTAGCAAAGGGGAAAGTTCCATTTCATATTCCCTTCATACTATGTGCCATTACACATGATCATTATAAAGTAATGCATGAGTAAAATAAGTTTGTACATTTTTTGAGAAAACTTTACATTTAGGACCCAAGTAAATGAGATATTTTGATAATTATATTATTTTTGGTCTGGACATCTTACCTCAATATTAATGTTGATTTGTTCTTGGACATGTTTCAAAACAATTCTATTTTATCGTCAGCTTTCCCAGACTGGTTTTATTTATGTTGCATTATGTTGCACCACCTGGATGTCGATGTCAGCTCCATCCTGTGGTTGGCCAAAGAACCTCCAAACAAGGTCACCCTCCATCGGAATATCAAAATTCATAACTCTGTTTCTGTTCTTCTGAATATAAATTTTTTCCCAAATAGTCGCTCTTTTGTATTTTCTAACTGTTTTAATAATTTAGTGTCTGAATTTATATTATGTTTTTCAGACCAAACATGAGCAGCAACTGCAGATTTTTCAATTTCTCCATTTTTAATATTTCTTATGTGTTCTTTGGTTCTAATTTTTAGGTTTCTTTTTGTTTTCCCTATATATATCTTTTTGTTTTCCCTATATAAAAATCAGAACCAAAGAAACCTAAAAATTAGAACCAAAGAACACATAAGAAATATTAAAATGGAGAAATTGAAAAATCTGCAGTTGCTGCTCATGTTTGGTCTGAAAAACATAATATAAATTCAGACACTAAATTATTAAAACAGTTAGAAAATACAAAAGAGCTGACTATTTGGGAAAAAATTTATATTCAGAAGAACAGAAACAGAGTTATGAATTTTGATATTCTGATGGAGGGTGACCTTGTTTGGAGGTTCTTTGGCCAACCACAGGATGGAGCTGACATCGACATCCAGGTGGTGCAACATAATGCAACATAAATAAAACCAGTCTGGGAAAGCTGACAATAAAACAGAATTGTTTTGAAACATGTCCTAGAACAAATCAACATTAATATTGAGGTAAGATGTCCAGACCAAAAATAATATAATTAAAATACCCTCAAAATATAACTTCCTAAAATTAAATATTAATTTGATAATATTTACCTCAAGGAATTTGTTCTTAATATCTGTAAATATATATTACCTCTATTCTGTGATGTGCAACTATAAATCATATGAAATGAAAGTACATCCTTTTCCAGAAATGTCAGATCTCTCTATACCATTTGTTGTTCGACTTCTTTTTATGTAAATTTTTAATCTCTACTAATACTATAATATATAAATATTACTTGTAATGTACAATAAATAATCATTATATTTAAAAATTATTGGTCCCTATATTATTCATAAAATTTTCACGAATCATGTGTCTCCAATTTATGATATAGTGTTGTTAACATATATAATTCTATAGCATAGGATCTGCTCCTTGGTGGGGATTCAAGCATCAGCTAGTAAAATTACTGTTGTCTACTTTGCTTGTCCATTTTTGTCAAACCTAGGAATGGATGTAGAAATCTCATCTGTGCCGCTTGCAATTTTGATTTGATTTTAGAATTTAGTATCCAATTTTTGCTGCTATATTTCAGTCCTGATTTTGCAGTTACATTGTGTAATCTCAATTTGGTTGCAGGTGACATTTTGTTTACCAAATTTCTTTTACGACTCCATTTATAGCATTGTATTTCTGTAACTTTATATCTGTGTCATTTCTTATATCAGATATTAGATGATCGAGATAATTAAATTTAGAAACTTGTTCTAATTATGGCTTTTCAGGGCAAAGTGCCAGTCAGAGCAAAAATAGTAATCAATAATGAAATAATAGAACAGACAGCACACTTTAACTATCTTGGTTCAGATATAACATATAGCTACGAATGGGATATACATAATAAATTAAACCGATATCAAACAATGTGTGGCACCATAAGAAGAACCCTCCGAAAGACTCGAAGAGAAACTCAGCTCAGGTTTTATAAAATTATGGCTGTTCCTGTTCTTTTATATGGATCTGAATCTTGGGTATTTACAAAAAAAAGATATCTCATACATTCAAGCCACTGAAATGAAATTTTTAAGATCCGTAAATGGATGTACACGCATGGATAGATTACACAATGAATCAATAAGAAAAATGAACTGGAGATATTTACAATAGTCGATAAACTAGAAGAGCACAAATACCAATGGAAAGTGGACAATAGAAGATTACCCAAAAAGATCAACACCTACAAACCACATGGGAAAAGATCTTTGGGACGTCCAAGGAAACGATGGACTTGAGACCGGAACAGGTCACATTGACCTAATCTTGGAAAGGAAAAAGAAGAAGAAACTTGTTCTATGATTTTCCATCTAATTCTATATTAACTCCTTGTAAGAGTAAGAAAAGATTAAAAAAATTATGATTGATTTCTGTTGGACTCTGCAATCACATATATGGTTTATTAATCATAAACACAATGATCACAAACACAATGATGATATCTTGAAGGAACTACGTTTAGAACCGGTCATTGAATACATACATAGATACGAGAACAACTGGATGAATTTATTTACAATGAATGAGTTCAGATAGAGTTCCCAAGGCAATGCTTCATTACTGTCCAACAAGGAAGAGATCTCTGGGCCGTCCAAGGAAACGCTGGATACAAAATTCATCAGTGGGATTTTAACAGGCCTATAGGCCTAAGACTTTGGTTGGATGAAGAAGAAGGTTTAATAATCATTAAATACAATAGGTGAAGTGTTTGATAAAATAATTAGTATTAATTTGAGATCCTTGTGCTCTCTTGCTTTTCTATTCAAGCAAGAATTTTACTAGCAAATGTTCAAATTGTCTCTAAGAGAAAAAGCCAAATGTCAGGATGTATGAAAATTCCCATTACAAACTCCTACAGCTTGTAGAGGGGACTGCGTAAATAATGTTCTGAATATGAACCTTCGTCCGAAAACGTACTATTTTCGTGCTAAGGTACAACAAGTTCGCATTAAGCAATTAAGTCTCCTGCATCAGCCAGGGATAAACTGATAGTAATTTAATGATTTATGACTCAATTGTATTTATACAATCAAACATTCACTGATTTCGTGACAATGTCCAATGTCAAGAGAAAAATAAAGAAAATTCACTGTGATGATCTTGTAGAAGATTTCCGGGCTGTTGGCCGTGGTCTTGAGGCTTGTAGTTCCCTGACATTTCGCCAGAGACTGCATCCGGCATCCTCAAGGTTTGTCTTGAGACTGGCAATTTTGTCGACTACCTGTCCTATTTATACATTTATCGGACCGTGCAGAGAACACGTCGCAGATAAATGTATAAATAGGGCAGGTAGTCGATAAAATTGCCAGTCTCAAGACAACCCTTGAGGATGCCGGACACAGTCTCTGGCAAAACGTCGGGGAATTACAAGTCTCATGACCACGGCCAACAGGCCAGAAATCTTCTACAAGATCATCATAGTAACTCCGGCCATGAAAGCCTAAGTCAATAAACTTCACTTTGTCATAGTAAAAATAATTGTTTATATGAAAACTCACTAAACTGCACTTAATACTGTGTTAGTACTTAACCACTGCAACAGCAGTTCAACGTGGCAATCACTAAACTCGTTGCATACATTATACCTGCAAATTATACTTACTCAATCTTATTCTTACAGTAACAAAATTAAATATCTTTATTTTTCCACTGACATTGGACATTGTCATGAAATCAGTGAATGTTGGGTTGTGTAAATGTAATTGAGTCATAAATTATGTTGTTTTTGCTCTCCAATATTTCTCTATGGTGGATCCAACAGGAAATACTTCACAGGTTTGTAGATGTTCTCTTCGTTCATTTCTTCATCTTTGTTGCATAGAGGACAATTTGGATTTGTGTAGATTTCTATTTTATATAAATGTTTGGCAGGCTTTTGACAAAGTAGACAGAAATATATTACTACAAATTTTAGCTGATGATAACGTTCCACAATATATTACTAATATCTTCAACTTCTATAAAAATAATGAAATCTCTGTTAAACAAGATGGCAAATTATCTTCTTGGGAAAAGATCAACACTGGAGTAAGACAGGGATCTGGACTTTCACCGGTGCTTTTTATTATATACATGAATAAATTAATAAATGAATGGAGGAAAACACAACGAGGATATATACCCATCAATACGAACCTCAAACTCGATGCTATTCTTTTTGCAGACGATTTAGCTCTTCTGGCACTTTCCGAAAATGATTTACAACGATCAATTTATGATTTACAAAAAATAAGTGCCAAATTTAATATGGAAATATCAATTAATAAAACTAAAATTATGGCATTTCATGGGAAGGACCCCATATGAAGTAAAATCTGTCTCCAGAATAAAATTTTAGAGAGATCTAATCAATTTAAATATCTTGGATATTATCTCTCTATCTGGGATGAAAAGGATATCCCTGAAAAAGTTACTAGTTATAATAAAAGTTTAGGAATTATTAATCAAGTTATGAAACCATCCCTTGTACAAAAAAACACCAGATTACGTTTATATAACACTTTGGCTAGACCAGTGTTGACCTATGGTAGTGAAGCATGGACACTAAGAAAACAACATGAAAGCAGAATAACGGCTTGTGAAATGAGATTCATGCGCAGAACAGCGGGTTACACCAGATGGGATCGGAAAAGGAACACCGATATCTTAAAAGAATTGAAGACTACGCCAATTTTGGAATATATTAAACAGTACCAACTAAATTGGAAACACCATCTAGAAAGAATGAGTTCAAATCGGATCCCCAAAGCTGTTTATAATTATATACCAAGAGGACGAAGATCACTGGGCCGTCCTATGAAACGCTGGAGGGAAAATTTTCTATAGGATCGTAACAGGCCTTGGCCTAATACTTGGAAGGAAGGAAGAAGAAGATGTTTGGCCAAATAGTCATGTTCTGTATGCAGTCTAAGTTTTGCTACTGTAGTTTTAAGTGGTCATAAATTATTAAATTCTTATTATTCATCCCCAGCAGACTGGGAGATTTAAATGTTTAATGTGAACTTGTACTTGCAGCACGAAAACATTTCATTTCTGGATAATGGTTTCTATTCAAAATTTTATCAACTCATATCCCTCTAATATTTAATTTTAGGAAGTTATATTTTGAGGTTATTTTAATTATATTATTTTTGGTCTGGACATCTTACCTCAATATTAATGTTGATTTGTTCTTGGACATGTTTCAAAACAATTCTATTTTATCGTCAGCTTTCCCAGACTGGTTTTATTTATGTTGCATTATGTTGCACCACCTGGATGTCGATGTCAGCTCCATCCTGTGGTTGGCCAAAGAACCTCCAAACAAGGTCACCCTCCATCGGAATATCAAAATTCATAACTCTGTTTCTGTTCTTCTGAATATAAATTTTTTCCCAAATAGTCAGCTCTTTTGTATTTTCTAACTGTTTTAATAATTTAGTGTCTGAATTTATATTATGTTTTTCAGACCAAACATGAGCAGCAACTGCAGATTTTTCAATTTCTCCATTTTTAATATTTCTTATGTGTTCTTTGGTTCTAATTTTTAGGTTTCTTTTTGTTTTCCCTATATATATCTTTTCACAACCCATGCATTCAATTTGATATATTCCTGACTTTTTATTTTTATCAGTTTTTTCATTTTTGTTGGTTTTTATTAGTTTATTTAAACTGTAGTTATTTTTTGGTGCTAATTTAATATTAAACTTCTCAAATATATTTTATAATGCAACATAAATAAAACCAGTCTGGGAAAGCTGACGATAAAACAGAATTGTTTTGAAACATGTCCAAGAACAAATCAACATTAATATTGAGGTAAGATGTCCAGACCAAAAATCATATCCCTCTACTAGTCCTAGAAGTATATAATGGGAATTTCCAAATACCCTTTACATTAATGATCCTATACTACTTAAATTATATTTATATTTTGAGGGCAACAAGTTTTATCATTTCATTTACTGTTATGACAAACATCTCCTTCCAATAATAGTGAGTGGAGAACATATTTTAATCGACTCACCTCATACATTTTCAAACTTCTTTGATACCGACGGTTTCAGACAATATCATGTCCTTCATCAGTCATGGCGTCCACTGATGAAATTCCGTGATTGTTGATTTCTTTAGTGACATCACCTCTTGTGCTGCCATCTTTCATTGGGATTATAAACTTTGTAATTAAATTTTTATCCACCGGAATATCGAAATTCATAGATCGATATTTATTCTTCTGAATGAATATCATTTCCCAAATTGTCAATTCCAACGGTTTATCCAACTGTTTTAAAAGTTTTGCTTCTTTATCAATTTTATGATGTTCTAGTAAACTATGTGCAGCAATTGCTGAAAGAACATTATAAAATTGAAAAAGAAGCAAAACTTTTAAAACAGTTGGATAAACCGTTGGAATTGACAATTTGGGAAATGATATTCATTCAGAAGAATAAATATCGATCTATGAATTTCGATATTTTATGGATAAAAATTTAATTACAAAGTTTATAATCCCAACGAAAGATGGCAGCACAAGAGGTGATGTCACTAAAGAAATCAACAATCATGGAATTTCATCAGTGGACGCCATGACTGATGAAGGACATGATATTGTCTGAAACCGTCGGTATCAAAGAAGTTTGAAAATGTATGAGGTGAGTCGATTAAAATATGTTCTCCACTCACTATTAATGATATAACCTCATAATGTTTACTTCCCAATATTAATTTAAATCTCCTCTTCCAAGTTGATTCCTCAGCTGCCATCGGCAAGAAAGTTAACTTCTAGAGAAGACTGCTATAACAGCAGATGAATGTCGAGAAATAAATTTGGTTTCGAAGTCTCCAAAGCTCCAAACATCTTTATTTTCATATTTGAAGAGAAAAATTATACACTCAGACCAGGACTTGAACCCGGGACCCTTGGTTCTCTAGTCCAAGTGCTCTATCATCTGAGCTACCTGAGCAAGTACCGATCTAGATACAAATTTTTCTCTATATACGTTTAGATCGGTACTTGCTCAGGTAGTTCAAATGGTAGAGCACTTGGACTAGAGAACCAAGGGTCCCAGGTTCAAGTCCCAGTCTGAGCGTATAATTTTTTCCTTCAAATATGATTTATCCATCATTGAGATGTATGAAATTAATAATAAAAATATCTTTATTTTCAGATTATGTCAATTTTTAAATAACCTAGTAAAAGGAAAAGTTACTGTAGTTTCTGAACGCTTAGCAAACATAATCCTATTGTATCATTTCCATTGAAAACATAGCATGTAATCTAGAGAAGCGCTAGGTAGCACCAGCCTGCAACATCCAACATTTGCTCTCAATTTGTGCAAAAACATATATAATTGCAAAAGCATCCATGTATCACATTTTTATTGCTCATACTACTTAATTCAGGAAAATGTTTTCTTTTGGTATGCCAATCTAACAAAAGAAAAATCAAGGACTTTTAGAAGCAGTCATTTTCCTACGAAATTAATAAAATTTTGCTAACATACAATAACATACTGCATTAAACAGAAAAAAAGAGCAAATTAGCAATGCCTACTATAATCTCATATATTAATATGCCATTCAAAATTGTATTATATAAATTACAGCTGATCAACAGTGTACGTTAGTAACATATTTCCTAATAGTTCAAGTTAGTCATAATTGCAGTTTCATAAATTTTAGGAAAACTTATACCACCTTCATAAAAACACATACTGTATGAGATTCTGCAAAGAAAACAGTTTGGGACAAGCTGAAGATGGAGCAATAGCTTTGAAATGATCATCCAACAAAATAAACATATGAGGTAAGAATGTTAAAAAATACAAACTCAAATATTCTATTCAAAGTTAAAATTGGGAAACACATTATGAGGTTCTTAATTAATAAATTAATGAGTCATTTTAACATCTTACCTCAAGCCGTAATCATTTTTCGGTGCTAATTTAATTAGTTTAATTTGCACTGAAAAATGATTACAGCTTGGGTAATTTAATAAAAACCAACAAAAATGAAATGATTGAAGACGGCAAAAAAATCGGGAATTTATCAAATTAATTGTAAAGATTGTGAAAAGATATACATAGGAAAAACAAAAAGAAATCTAAATACAAGATTAAAAGAACACCTCAGAAATGTTAAAAATGGAGAAACCAAAAAATCTGCAATAGCTGCACATGCCTGGTCAGAAAAACATAGAATAGAAACCAAAACAAAATTACTTAAACAATTGGAAAAACCAAAGGAACTCACAATTTGGGAAAAAATTTACATATGCAAGAATGAAAATACAAGTATGAATTTTGAAATACCCAGTTATAAGGAGAGAGGACTGATTAGAAAATTCGTCAGTCAGCCATCAGATGGTGCAGAGGTCAGTCTGCAGGATAGAAAGCCGTTGGACGTCAGTTGTGAACGTGACACAGCATTGAGAATGTCACAAATGTTGTGATGAAACCTAGGTCTGCAAGAAGTTATGAAGTATGAGGTGAGTGAAATAATAAAAAATAAACAATTCTAACTCATATTAATTTTATTAGTGTATTATCCCATTTAAAATACCCTATACTGTAATGTGATGCTACTGTCTTATATCCTAAACTTTAAACACAAAATCATTGAATTGACAGTTTAGTAGAACAAATTTAGATCCATGAATTTTGAAAATCCCAATGAACAGGACCTGATCTCGAAGTTCATCAAATCAACACCAGATGGCAACATTATAGATGGATATTCCAACGAAAATCCAGTAGTCATAATGTCGGTTGAAAATGGAAGGGATGTTCCTCTTGAAAACTGCAGTTCCGTGTTTAAGAAAACATAAACCATGAGGTAAGATAAGAAATGACTTATTCATTCATTGAATAAGAACCTCATAATGTTATTTCCCATACTTAACTATGAACAAAATCATTTGTAAATTAATGAGTCATTTTTTAACATCTTACCTCATATTTTATGTTTCTTCAAACACGGGAACTAGTTTTCGAAAACTAGTTCCCGTGTTTGAAGAAACATAAAATATGAGGTAAGATGTTAAAAAATGACTCATTAATTTACGAATTAAGAACCTCAATGTTATTTCCCATATTTAACTATGAACAAAATCATTACATGAATTTTTTGTATTTTCCATAATGATCACAATTATAAAACACAAAGGACAAAATGATATTGCAAATTTTAGAACAAATTTAGATCCATGAATTTCGAAAATCCCAATGAATAGGACCTGATCTCGAAGTTCATCAAATCTACACCAGATGGCAACGTTATAGATAGATATTCCAACGAAAATCCGGTAGTCATAATGTCGGTTGAAAATGGAAGGGATGTTCCTCTTGAAAACTGCAGTTCCGTGTTTAAGAAAACATAAACCACGAGGTAAGATAAGAAATGACTCATTCATTCATTGAATAAGATTTCCAATATTTAACTATGAACAAAATCATTACATTGAATTTTTTTGTATTTTCCATGATGATCACAATTATAAAACACAATGGACAAAAATTATATTGCAAATTTTGCATAAATTCAAACATTCTTTAAGCTACAGGTCAGTTGTATAAATGTAATAAATTTGATGAAATGGATGTAGCAGAACTGGTATTACCTTATTATTAAAAACCCTTAAAGAAGGAATGACGAAATTTGAAGTGTAAACATTCATTGCTTCCTTCACTGTTAAAATGTTCCTATTTATTATTCTAAAATTTGAAGAAATATCACACACAAAAGCAATATTTATTCACAGAAAAGACAGAATGAAAAGAAAATGAAGAAATAAAGACAGTGCACATTAAAGAAATGTTAGCAAAGTATATGATATAAATGTACCTGAATTCATCCCAAGGTATGGATCCACACTCATCGCATGATAGGCTGGACACCTGTACTTTGACGGACGATGAAAATCCTTGAGACTGCTGTATGAATTCTACTTTCCCCAATTTAAAAGTTGACATTGAAACCTGTCAAACATTATTAAAACAAATTGAGAATAAATCATTTTTTTATTTTGTTATTTATAGATTCATTAACATCTAACAAGGGAATTGCCGAAACCTACCTTGAAATTTCTGCCAGAGAAGCATTGTGATGTACTAAAAAAAATGTGCCTTTTTTAACTGCAAGACACTAAAATTCAGCACCACAACACTGATTTAAACTACAGGGAAATAATACAACTCCTGAATTGGTGAAATGGATAACCCTGACAACCTCATTGCATGAAGCATTCTGCCATACTCCAACCCATATAATCTGTCCGTATGCCATGTCCTGCCACACTAAACACCACTTTATTTTGCACAGAGTTCACCTGCTTTACACAGTGGGTTGCCATTGTTGGATTCTGGCTTCGATTTCTGTGCCTTGTAGTTAAAAATGGCAGATCATTTTTTGGACATGGCCTTGGTAAATCACAACACTTCTCTGGGAGAAATTTCAAGGTAGTTTCGGCATGCAATGGATGACAGTTTATAATTAGTATCTTTGGTTATATCTAATAGTTGGTATATTTATATTATGATAAAATAAAATGTTTCCTACCTCTCCTCACATGAATCTTTTAAGTAGATAGTGATTTCGAGACCATAATGGTCTCATCTTTAGTACAATCTTGGTGACTGATGTTATGTCGATCAGAAGAAACACTTCTTCTTCTTCCCTCTGTTGGTGGACCGATGAACCTCTGGATTGAAATTGCGATCTACTTAAAATATTCATATGAGGAGAGGTAGGAAACATTTGATTTTATCATAAATTAAACATCATAGTGATTAATTCCTATAAAAATTAAATATTTATATTGTTTTGTCATGTGTTTTCTGAACTATTCCTCAACTCGTGTCCGACTCAAGTCCAGGTCGAGGGATAAGATGCAATGAAGCTCAAAATTTCAACTGCAAAAGTCACTTTGTGGCTTGTATTCGCCATCTTTGCTCTTTACTTACCTTGCTGTTAAAAATTATGTAATAAGTGTACATATATGTTGAGAGCATGAAAATAAAGTTTTTGGTCATTTTTCTTCCCTCATTCTGGGTGTGACTTTATTTTCATAATGAACCTTTTATTCCAGCTGAATTTTAAGGTTGCATATTATACACAGTAAAGGCTTATTTTCAGTCAAATACAATATTTATAATCACAATACATCACTGCATGAAAAAAAAAACACAACACAAAGAGCCAAACACTACATAAAAAAATAAAATTATGGAGAATATAACAGCAGCTGAGATGTGATTTTTAAGAAATATAGCAGGATATACTCTGCTGGATAAGAAAAGAAATGAAGATATAAGAAAGGAACTAAATATTTTCAAATTTACAGACCAAATAATTAAATATAGGAACGACTGGAAAGAACATATTGATAGAATGTCAAAAGGAAGATTTCCAAATTACTGCTAAATTATAAACCGCACGGAAGGAATAAATGTTGGATGACCACACAGAAGATGGTCTGAACAATTTTAACAATTCTAGCTTTCATGGAACCGGAACGAGCCAACAGGCTTAATCCCTGGATGATGATGATGATGATGATGATAACAGTGAACCCAAGTTCAATTAAAATAAAAAATAAATAAACAAATAAACTTCAAATAATAATCATATTGAAACTTAACTAAAAATTGAAATGCTTAGAACATGTTATGGGGGAAGTTAAACCTATCTTTTTGAAAGTGAAATCTCTCAAATCATTTTTTTAATATAATAAATTTGGGAATTTTTACACAATTAATAAGAATCAAAAGAATTGTGAATTCTTCTTACCTCATACATCTATGTATTTTTAAACACAGCACCGCAGTATCGGAGAAAAATCTTCCTCATCGTCAGCTGTTTTCACAACTGTAAATTTTTTCTATTGCCAGTAATTATCCAAGGAGTAATTTTCTAAACTGCCATCTGGTGTATTTTTGAAGAACTAAGCTTGATTACAATGTTCTTCAAAAATACACCAGATGGCAGTTTAGAAAATTACTCCTTCAAAAGTACACCAGATGGCAGTTTGGATAATTACCGGCAAAAGAAAAAATTGACAGTCGTGAAAACAGCGATGATGGGGAAGATTGTTCTCCGATACTGCAGTGCTGTGCTTAAAAAAAACATAGATGATGAGGTAAGAAGAATTCACGATTCATTTGATTCTTACTCTCAAATCTTGTTCATCCAGGTCATTTGATTCAGATCTATACTCTGTCCACTCTTAAAGTGATCCTCGTCAAAACAAAACCATGTGACCTGCTCGCTTTTCATTGGTTATGGACACTAACATATGTTGTAGAAGCAATATCCTTCTGCCATTCGCACCACAATTACTGTCACTTTTGACAGGGAGATGATGACACAGCAACAGAAGACTCGATACTTTCAGCCATTTTGTTTCATGAGAATCGACGGAAGCATGACTCAAATGCATCACCCATATGTAATAAACTATTTAAAGTTGTAATTATTGATTAGGTATATTTTAGAATATTTTCTATGTTTTGAATATTATTATTTTCATTCACAAAGAATAACAAGTATATTCAGAGGACATATTTTTAATTTAATGAAGGGAACTACTTTTACACGTACTTATTCTTCTACAATGTACGTCGGTGTCCATAACCAATGAAAAGCGAGCAGGTCACATGGTTTTGTTTTGAACGAGGATCACTTTAAAAGCGAACAGGTTTTATCTTAGGATTGAAATAACATCTCCTGAAATATGTTTACATGAATAATCTAATTAGAAAGAGCTAACTAATTAAGTTTTTACTGTGATTACTTGTTTACAGTTTGTTTATTAAGCATATAAGGAAATAACCAATTTATTAATATTTAATTTTAGGAAGTGATATTTTCAGGTTATCTTAATTATATTATTTTCAGTCTCATCATCTTACTTCAATATTAATGTTGATTTGTTCTTGAACATGTTTCAAAACAATCCGGACAAGCTGATGACAAAACAGAATTGTTTTGAAACATGTTCAAGAACAAATCAACATTAATATTGAGGTAAGATGATCAGACTGAAAATAATACCAATTTATTATTTGTTTCATTAGGAATTTATATTAAGAAGTGCAAAATCACGTTTATTTAATTTCAGCAGGAGGAAAAACAACATCCTAGTATTACCCTTGTTACCTGCTAGATGTTTTTTCATTGAGTCTGTATGTTGACCGCATGCCATTCATGACATCTATGAGCAAATAAAGGAACTAAATTAACTTGGTCTAGTGGCTCCTCAAGGGAGAGGCTATAAGGCTCAACAACAGGCTGCATCATTATAGATAGGAGGAAAAAATCTTGATAAAATCAATAAAAGAATTCAATAAGTAGTATGTCTGGTTAGATTAAGACTTGCTAAATTGGGATAATTAGCAGAAATGTTTACCTTGAAAATATATAACATTTTATCTTATTTTATAGTATTTGCTGAAAAGGGATTATTGTAAAAGATACTTTTTAATCATTTTTCTAAAAAACACATTCAGAATTAAGATTCTGAACATATGCTCCATAGACAAGTACAGCCTTTAGATATGGAACTTGGCTTATCTTTGGGAGGGTAAATTTTTCTAAGTTCTGATCATGCAAACACTTGATACACATGAGCATGACAGAGGCAATATAGGCTGAAACAAATATATGGAAAATATTCACCACATGTTAAATCTGCTTGTATGTATACAGGGTGATCCATAATAAGTATTACAGACTTCTATGGGTTGTAGAGGGGACTTAGTAGATAATTTTGATGAGGAACCCATGTCCGGAAACATACCATTTTGATGAAAATAAGTTTGAAGATCAGAACACAATGGGCTGATATCGCATGTCTTGTGTTTCAGAATAAGAATTACAGACTTTTACGGGTTGTATTACAAGTGTGGTTCCATGTGGTGACCCTGTTGTTCGTTGCACAAAGTGTACCTGCGACGCATGTTTCCATACACATGCCCTACAATACATTGAGTGTGCTCAATAATTTCTGCTGCCGCCTGAATTCACGTAAAAAGATCTGCCTCTGACTCGATAGGTGTAGTACAACCCCTAGAAGTCTGTAATACTTATTCTGAAACACAAACACATGATATCAGCCGATTGTGTGTTGATCTTCAAACTTATTTCACATCAAAATGGTATGTTTCCAGACATGGGTTCCTTATCAAAACTTTATCTACTAAGTCCCCTCTACAACTCCTAGAAGTATGTAATTGACAGCCAGTCAAATTCCATATCTAAGGGTGTATATAATTATATGCACACATCAAGAAACCAAAGCTACTGTAAGCATTATTTTTATTCCTAATTATATCAAAGAGAACAATGATTTACCCATTGATATATGAGGTAGCAAGCATAAAGGAGAAATATGATGATCTTGTAGAAGATTTCCGGGCTGTTGGCCGTGGTCTTGAAGCTTGTAGTTCCCCGACGTTTTGCCAGAGACTGTTTCCGGCATCCTCAAGGGTTGTCTTGAGACTGGCAATTTTGTCGACTACCTGCCCTATTTATATATTAATCTGCAACATGTTCTCTGCACGGATAAATGTATAAATAGGGCAGGTAGTCGACAAAATTGCCAGTCTCAAGACAACCCTTGAGGATGCCGGACTCAGTCTCTGGTAAAATGTCGGAGAACTACAAGCCTCAAGATCATGGCCAACAGCCCAGAAATCTTCTACAAGATCATCATAGTAACTCTGGCCATGAAAGCTTAAGTCAATATATAAAGGAGAAAATTTATATCCAAAAAAATATAGGGAAAAAGTCACTAATTATGACATTCTAGAATTGAAAATTGACCCCTTTGTCCAATACACCAACCAGTAAAGGCACCATTGCAAGGAACACATAGAGAGGATACTTTCTGAAAGATTGTCGAAACAAATTCTTAGATATTATAATTAAATATTTAACATTGAGCAATGCAAGCTTAATATGGTATGATAAGAAAAATAAATGCCTGGACGGGATTCGAACCCGGATCTCTGAGTCTGTACCTCAGTGTAATGGATATCACACTGAGGTACAGACTCAGAGATCCGGGTTCGAATCCCGTCCAGGCATTTATTTTTCTTATCATACCAAATTCTTAGATATATTTACAAATGACAATGAAACTTGGGAAGACGTAAGATATGAGGCATGAGGCCATAACAGACCCATTAGGATCTAATTAATGCTTTAAGAATGATGATGAGTTAATATTTTACCTAATATTTCATGTCATTCGCATCACAATTCAAAGAAGAACATAAAAGTGTCAATACATTTTGTTCTGAGGTTTCTTTTTTTTGCCTTGAGGTTCTTTTATGTCCTGTAAATCTACAACACTCTTTCCCAAAGTTTTACCTAATTTCCAAAGGAAGCAGGATTTTTACTTCCAAAATATTCAATCATGATTTGAACTCATGACCTTGGAACCAAAGGCAAGCATGGTGACCACTATATTATATTAATGTTGGGAAGTAAACATTATGAGGTATGTTAAAATGATAAGGAAGTAACATTGAGGTATAGTCATTGAGGTAAGATAGTACAGACTCAAAAAACTTGATAATCATTGAAATTCATCAGAGAAGGTTTTTTTGACAACTCACATCATAGATTTCATGTTTTTCACGATACTGCAGTTTCAAACATAATCTCGTCCATCTTCAGCCATAACTCTGACTGATGAAATTCTTCGGCCATCAACTCTTCTATTGTCACCATCTTCAGCACTGCCATTTATGGTTGAATTTATGAACTTTGAAATCAAATTTTGTCCGTTAAGAATATCAAAATTCATTGAACTATATTTATTTTTCTGAATGTATATCTTCTCACAAAATGTCAATTCTAAAGGTTTATCCACTTGTTTTAAAAGTTTTTCTTCTCTTCCAATTTTATGATGTTCTAATAAACTATGTGCAGCAATTGCAGATTTTTCAATTCACGATCGGATTGAGGGTCTTTCCACTTTTCAGCAGTTGCCCTTTTACCAGCCGTCTGCTGGCTCTTCACATCCACATGTGTCAATCACAGAAGTAGATGATCAACAGCCAGTGTAGGGGTGACATGTGGTTAGCATGTCGAGTCCCCCAGCCGTTATAGCTGGTTCCTCAACCTGGAGCCGCTACTTATTGTAGCTACCCAATTGCCTCACGATGTTGGGTGGGCACCGGTCCCATACTGGCCGAAATACCATGAGAAAATTTCTTCCCCCATGGAGACTCGAACCAGCGCAAGTCCCGTAGCTCTGCGCCAAGGCTTCCTACCTTAACCGCTCGGCTACGGCGCCAATTTTTAATATTTCTAAAATGTTCTTCGGTACGAGTTTCCAAATTTCATTTAGTTTTTCCTATATAAACTTTATTGCAATCTTTACAACTTATTTGATAAATTCCAGATTTCTTACTGTCTGGGACATTTTGTGCTTGCTACTTAAGATTGCCCAGACTAAATTTATTTATTGGTGCCGAAGTAATATTGTATTTGTCAAAATTAAAAAAAAATGTTCTATGCATTTCAGAATGGTAAGTAATTTTTTTTATATTTTTTCATTTCTTTGCAAATGTGAATACATTTGAAACTGCAGTATTGTGGAAAACATGAAATTTATGAGGTGAGAATTAAATTAATGTTTTTATTACCTCACCTCATATCCTTTTTCTTCTAGACTGCAGTTTTGGAGCTTATCTCCATCATCAGTAGTCTCTGGTCGACTGGTGTTATGTCGTCGTTTCTTGGCGGTTTTCTTCTTACTTCTATCGGTGGACCGATGAACCTCTGGATCAGGTCAAAATCTGCGGGAGTTTCGAAATAAATTAATGAATTTTGAAACTCCTGCAAATTTTGACCTGATCCAGAGGTTCATCGATCCACCGATAGAAGTAAGAAGAAAACCGCCAAGAAATGATATAACACAGGTCGACCAGAGGTTACTGATGATGGAGATAAGCTCCGAAACAGCAGTCTAGAAGAAAAAGGATATGTGGTGAGGTAATAAAAAATATTAATTTAATTCTTAAATTAAACCTCATAGTGTTCTTTCCCTGTGAAAGTTAAATATTTATGAGGTGAGTTGTCAAAAAAATGTTCTGCGATGAATTTCGATGGTGACCACTATTCCACCCGACTGAAATATGTATAAAAATTATCATTTGGCTCATTATTGAATTAATTTAAGATTTTTTTTTATTGGGTTAGTATCTACTGCTTATTGTTTTTGTTTGTTATTAATATCTAAAGGAAATTAATAGGATGTTAAATTTTGAGAAAGTATCTTTCCTTACATTATTTGTGAAAGGTATTTGAATCATACCACATACTACCTGATATTTATTGATTTTTGTATCTATATCTCCTTCTAAGTTAAAAATAATATCACAGCCTAAATATTTAAAACTAGACACTCTGCATGGCATAGGCTCAATTCTGGAAATGCGTGCTATTATGCATTGCAGAGACTTTTGATGTCCCAACTCCTTTCAAAAAACGTTAAGCTGAAAATATATACAACTATTATTCTACCAGTTATATTATATGAGTGCGAAACATGGACTCTTACTTTAAGGGAGGAAATGAGATTACGAGTATTTGAGAATAAAATTCTTAGGAAAATTTTTGGACCAAAGAGAGATGAACAGACAGGTGAATAGAGAAGACTACATAACAATGAACTACACGGTCTTTATAGGAAGCCAGATATAATAAGAACAGTTATCAGGAATTTAAACACTACTTTATAAAGCCAGTAGGGCTTAATAATAAAAACGTCAAAAAAGCAAAGGTTTTTGCCAAAACAAGCCCTCATTTCCAGGAAATAGCTGGGATTTACCCCCTCTTTTGTACTCCAGCAAACAAAAGGCAACTATTCTTATCCTGCTTTTAAATACCGCAAAAAAAAAACAGTGACACATCTCTTAAAAATAAAATACAGCAATACCAGGATGCACACTACCCTTGTATTATAAATTCCAGTCTTTTATGTAATTCCATGGTGAATAGAAGTTTGATTGCGTGTGATTGTGAATTTATAACGCATTATAGTGTTTGGTGTTTTTATAGAACATGTCATTATTTTCTTAACATTGTTAAGTGATACAAATGAAGTGAAAAAATTTGTTCAGCCAGGATCTTCTTCACCAAGAGCTCCAACGAATAATAATAATAATAATTGAATTTTTATAGGAATAAATCACTAAGAAGTTTAATTTAAGATACATTAAAATGTTACGTACACCTCCACATAAACAGTTTTCTGGGTAGATCGCGATTTCGGGGCCATGGCGGCCCCATCCTCAGTACAATTTTGCCGACTGATGTTGTGTCAATCGGAAGAACCACTTCTTCTTCCTTCTGACCTGATCCAAAGGTTTATCGGTCCACCAACAGAGGGAAGAAGTAGTTTTTCCGATCAACATAGCATCGGTCGTCAGAGTTGTACTGAGGATGGGGTTGCCATGGCCCCGAAATCGCGATATATTTGGAAGATTGTTTATGAGGAGAGGTATGAAACAGTTTAATTTATCTTAATAATAATAATAATAATAATAATAATAATAATAATAATAATAATAATAATAATAATCAATTGAGTTGATTATATTTGAAGAGAAAAATTTTTGCCTAGACCGAGATTTGAACCTGGGACCTTTGGCTTGCTGGGCCAAACGCTCTACCAACTGAGCTACCGAGGCGAGTTACGATCTAGACGCAAATTTTTCTCTTATATACGTTGTAAACCCTCCATGGTATCTTTACCTTGTCGTGGTGGAGTGTCTTCCGTGCTTAAATGATCCTGAGAGCTATGCCGGCGGTAGCATTGCTGCCGATAGGGTTACCCATGCCGGACTGGTCGAAGGTGATAAGTCAGACGAAAAAAGTACCTTGGTCGAAAGAGTGACGATCTTTCACCGTAAAAATAGAACCGTCAAGAAATGCGGACATGGATTCAACTGGGGTAAAATTTTCCGGAGGTCAAATAGTCCCCCATTCGGTTCTCCGGGCGGGGACTACTTCAGGGAACCCATGCCAAAGGCCCAAACGGAAAGCATTAGCTCAGGATAGGGATGTATTGAGAGCTTATGTCTGTGCGGCCATGAACCTACGGGTTCGATAGTGCCAGTGAGTAAGTAAGTAAGTAAGTAAGTAAGTAAGTAAGTAAGTAAGTAAGTCTCGTAGACTGCGATGGGCAGGACATGTTGCGCGTATGGGGAATGAAAGACGTGCATGGAAACTTCTTCTGGAAAGCCGGAAGGAAGGCGCCCAGTTGGTAGACCAAGAATGAGGTGGGAGAACAACATGAACTATGATTTGAGGGAAGTAGATTATACAGGGAATGATTGGAAAGCATTAGCTCAGGATAGGGATGTATGGAGAGCTTATGTCTGCGCGGCCATGAACCTACGGGTTCGATAGTGCCAGTGAGTAAGTAAGAGTAAGTAAGACACTCTGCATGGGAAGAGTGAATATAAAATCATGCCAAGCTTTGAATATGCATTCAGACATTGTTACTAAATTCAAATTCTTTATACCTCACCTCATATCCAGTCTTCTAACTATACCGATTTCAAAGTTTAGATGGCTTCATCTTCAGTAGTTTCTTGTCAACTGATATTATATACATAGGAAAAACAAAAGGATATATTTAATTAATGTTGGGAAGTAAACATTATAAAGTAGTGTTAAATTCCCAATAAATGTCTTCTTAACTAAGAAGCCGCCATTTGCAAAGATAGAAGCTATGGTTTCAAGCATTTGGCACAAGGGAATTACAACGTATATAAGAGAAAAATTAGCGTCTAGATCGTAACTCGCCTCGGTAGCTCAGTTGGTAGAGCACTTGGCCCGGAAAGCCAAGGGTCCCGGGTTCGAGTCCCGGTCTAGGCGAAAATTTTTCTCTTCAAATATAATTTATCCTTCAATGAGAAGTGTTAAATTAATAATAAAATCGTCAATAGAAGCCCTACTGGCTATAAAGTAGTGTTAAATTCCCAATAAATGTCTTCTTAACTAAGAAGCCGCCATTTGCAAAGATAGAAGCTATGTTTAATTAATGTTGGGAAGTAAACATTATGAGGTATAATCATTAAAAATCATCGGAGAACATATTGTTTAAATAACTCACCTCATAGGATTCATGCTTCCATGATATCGCGATTTCAAACATAATCATGTTCATCGTCAGCCATAACTCCGTCAGTCGGAGTTATGGCTGACGATGAACATGACTATGTTTGAAATCGCGATATCATGGAAGCATGAATCCTATGAGGTGAGTTGTTTAAACAATATGTTCTCCGATGAATTTTAAAAACAAAAGGAATTTGGACACTTGCAGAAAGGAACACTTTAAATATTAAAAATGGTGAAATTGAAAAATCAGTTATTGCAGCACAGTTTGTTGGAGAGTCAAAAAATTGAAAAAGAGGCCAAACTTCTAAAACATTTGGAAAACCTTTAGAATTGACAGTTTGGGAGACGATATATATTCAGAAGAACAAATTTAAATCCATGAATTTCGAAATTACCAATGAACAGGACCTGATCTCGAAGCTCATCAAATCAACACCAGATGGCAACGTTATAGATGGAGATTCCAATGAAAATCCGGTAGTCATAATGTCGGTTGAAAATAGGAGGGATGTATCTTCTTGAAAACTGCAGTTCCCATATTTAAGAAAACGTAAACTATGAGGTATGATATAAAAAATTACACATTCATTCTTGATATTGTCGTTTAGGAGAACTGCTTCTAACTCCCTCTGTTGGTGGACTGATGAAGTTGTGGATCAAATCAAATTTCCCAGGAATTTCAAAATTCATAAGTTTTTTCTTTCTTTTAAATTCTTTTAAATTCCTGGGAAATTAGATTTGATCTGGAAATTTGATTTAGGGTCGTATGCAAATACATTAGTCTCTACTCAAATTACTTCCAATCACTGGTGAGCTGAGATCGAATTAACGGCTGCCTTACCGGTCATGCATGAATGTTGACGTTTGCGTAATATTGGCAACGAATTACCCAGAATTCTCAGCAATAAAACATCTTCCGTTATTTTCGTCTGCTATAGAGGAATGCATTTATGCTTACATCCCACAAATAATACCGTATACAAACACGTCTGCAATGCGCAATATTACGCCAATTCTCCTGTTCTTCCAGTTGAATTCTTTGGTAGACTCTATCAAATTCCTCTTCTCCGCATATACCGAAAACATGATCAAAGTCTTCAAGGTCCGACATCTTGGATAAGTTTCAAACTACATCGGTTCCCTTCGGGATTTTCACATAAGTTTATATCTTGAGCTACGATCTTAAGGTACCTTGTCAGGTAGCTTACAATTATTACCGCGTGAATAGATTTCTGAGTAAGAAAAATGTGTTTGGATTAAACTTTATCAGCAGAGAACGCCTTTTACTGTCTAATGCGTTCAAACATTCGACCCTTAATCTCTTAAACAACATAACATCAGTCGACAAGAAATTATTGAAGATGAAGCCATCTAGGCTTTGTAATTGGTATAATTAGAAGACTGGATATGAGGTGAGGTATAGCGAATTTTAATTTAAATCTTAAATCAAACCTTATAGTGATTTTTCCTATAAAAGTTCAATATCATTAGTAAATATTGGGAGAGCTAGAAGGAAAGTAGTTTTATCATCAAATCCTGAACATTAAATAAATATGTACATCTAATAGTGAGTGGAGAACATATTTTTAACGACTCACCTCATATAATTTAAAATTTCTTTAATACCGGCAGTTTCAGACAATATCTTGTCCCTCTTCAGTCATGGCTTCCACTGAAATTTGAAATTATATGAGGTGAGTCGTTAAAAATATGTTCTCCACTCACTATTAATGATATAACCTCATAATAATAATTAAATGAATCGTGGTTTCTTCTTACCTCATACTTCTATGTTTTTTTAAACACAGCACTGCAGTATCGGCGACACGTTGTCGTCATCATCAGCTGTTTTCACGACTGTCAATTTTTTTCCCTTTTGCCAGTAATTATCTAGACTGCCATCTGGTGTTCTTTTGAAGGAATTACTCTTCAAACTGCCATCTGGTGTTATTTTGAATGAATCATTTTCTAAACTGCTATCTGTTGTATTTTTGAAGAACTTTGTAATCAAGCTCGGTTCGTCCGGAATCTCAAAGTTCATAGTTCTAGTATGGTTTTTTTGAATATATATTTTTTCCCAAACTGTTAAATCCAAAGGTAAGAAGAAATCATGATTCATTTAATAATTATTAATTGACCCTCATAATGTTAAAAATTCCCAAATTTAATATATAAAAATAACCTCATAATGTTTACTTCCCAATATTAATTTAAATATAACATACATCTAAGGTTATATCACATGTTGAATCTACAGTTATATCCATTATGGTGTGTGTGTATTTATTGTGTGTAGTCATGTGTTTTTAGGAAACTTTTTTACTGATTGTATGAAATAATGATAATGATGAAATGAGTATATTTGACTTCCAATCGGTGTACCGGAAGGTGTAGCTAGAATGGTTAAATAGATTAATAATTTTGTAAAAGGGTAATGAAATTTCAGTATTTGTCTTCATAACGGAGGAAAATCAGGGAATACCTCAGTCAGTTGATCAGCACCAGGATTTGAACCAGAAGCATCCGAAGCATGAATGCCAAATGCAATGGCCTGAGCCAACTAGCTCAGTTGTTAAAACACTTTTTTGTGGTTTCTAATTAATAATTATCAAATGTATTTATATTTGAGATAATGAGAACTCAATCCAAAAATACTTACTAGATCTCTTCTCTTACAAGAACTATCGAGTGAACGCTCGCTGGGGGTGGTGGTGGTAGCTGTCACGTCTTCTTCCTCGGGCACTACTTCACTTGCAAGTTCTAACTGCTGAGGTAGTGGTGTTTCACTGCCACGAACAGTACTAGGGTCAACGTGGAACATAGCATCTACACAGTCTAGAGCAGACCTATCTGCAGTACCTGAGTCTCCACCTGACATATTCACAACCACATAATTCTCACTGTCCGACGAAGCATCACTTCTCAATGAAACTGTATCACTAGCGTCATCTGGACTAGGTTTTAAAGCCGAATCTATTGAAGTCATCAAATTACTAAATCCCTTTTTCATAGAACTTATTCCTGCATTCAAATTGTTTGGTATGTTGATGTTAGAGAAGGCAGTGGCAGTGTTAGGCCCATTTGCAGTTGATTTTGAATAGGTGATGTTAGTGACAGTAGAGGTAGTTATGGTGGTAGTGGTCGTGGTAATGGTATTGGAAGATATATCGTGAGGCGGGAAATCCATGGATAGTGATGAAAGTTCACTCACTGGCGTGCTAACCCCACCCATCACCACTCGCTTGCCACCCATGCCCCCACTGTGCAGCACACTACTACTGCTAGCTGGCAAGTTGTTACCGATACCCACTAACTCGTCGGGAATACTAGCAGAATCTGGTAGCACTGATTCCAAGTCTCCTCCAGAACATTCTTTTCCTGGTGACTGTGAAGGCATTACAAATGTCACCTCTAACTGTAAAAAAATAAAGAAAATGCATATTCAAGAAGTAAATTTTTTTTCAAAAGAAAAGAAACTACCATCCTGGAACACAGAAAATTAAAAAAAAAATTAACAAATTCGATATTACATTAGCACCGATTAACAAATTTAGTCTGGATAATCTACTAATAACTAATAAGAATTTAATGTCCCAGATAGTAAAAAATCTGGAATTCATGAAATTAGTTGCGATGACTGCAATAAAGTATACATAGGAAAAACTAAAAGGAATTTAGAAACTCGTACAAAAGAACACTTTAGAAATATTCAAAATGGTGAAATTAAAAAATCGGCAATTGCAGCTCATAGTTTGCTAGACAATCACAAAATCGGAAGAGAAACTAAACTTTTGAAATGTTTGGAGAAACCTTTGGAATTGACAGTTTGGGAAAATATATACATTCTGAGGAATAAATATAAAGCCATATATTTTGATATTCCCAACAAGAATAATTTGATCTCTAAGTTCATAAAATCGACACCAATTGGCAGTTCAGAAGATGATGTTAACAGCAAAATTTTGACAGTTGGAGTTTGACTGAAGATGGAAGTAAAACTAATTAACTGGTATCGTGAAGACACGCAACTTTTTGTTAAAGTATGGAAAGAAACCATCTCCTCCATTGTCCAGCTTTTGTAGAAGAGACCAGCCTTTCTGCTAAATATTGGAGTGCAAGAGAGCGAATGATTTCATTATCAAGTGCTCAACATTAGATACCAACCAACCAACTTTATGTTAAAGTATTTTCTCCAACTCATTCATTAATGAGTAATATTTTACTTAAAGACCACACTCACTGCCACATGCACATTGGGAATATTCAACAGAGAGATGCACAGTCAGAAAAACATCTTATCGAAAGAAGAGCTAAATTATTAAAACAAATAGAAAACCCCAAAGAACTCATGGTTTGGGAAAAAATCTGCATTCAAAAAAATGGAAAGGAGAAATTAATGAACTTTGAAATTCCCAGGAAAAATGATTTGATTTCGAGGTTCTTCAGTCTACCAACAGAGCAAGCAGGAGGAAGCTCTTCAAGATGACAAAACAATGGTAATGAAAATAATGAGGATAGAAATGAAGAAGAAAGTTCGGAAACCAGTCTAAGAAGAAGAATGAGGTGTGGTGACAAAATTTATAATAGTGAGTAGAGAACATATTTTTAACAACTCACCTTATATCATTTCAAATTTCTTTAAGACCAATGGTTTCCGATGACTCCTCATCCCTCTTCAGTCAAGACTCCAACTGAATTGGAGTTGGAGTCATGACTGAAGATGGACGAGAAGTCGTCGGAAACCATTGGTCTTAAAGAAATTTTAAATTATATAAGGTGAGTTGTTAAAAATATGTTCTCCACTCACTATTAATGATATAACCTCATATTGTTTACTTCCTAATATTAATTTAAATATGGCAAAATTTTATTTAAATACCTCCTAGTGTTAATTCCTAAAGATCAAATGAAAAGTGTAGCTTACTTTTGAGTTATTTCTTTTTTTTTTAGGGGGATACCAGCTACATTTTTTTATTAATATCCAGCCTACAGTGAGCTGGGAAACACCACTGGAAAACAATGTTTTTTTTAAATTTACCATGCAATGTATTTCTTTTAACTTTCTTTTATATTTTGGAGGAAGTAATTAAACTTATAGGATAAAATATTGATATTTTTTAATTTAAATCTTAAAATATTACTATTCCTATTGTAAAGAAGGGCCAATCTTAATTTCTTGAATATTATAATTACCAATCTACAGGGTGGACCGCTCGAATGGACCTAATTTCAATTGCTTGTTACTGGCAAACGGTTGAAGATAGAAACCTAAAACAACGTTCATATTACAGAAAAACTCACCAAGTTTTGATATCCAGATCACCACATCTCTATATGAGCCCCAGCAGTCACTGTGACGATATCAAAGCGATGAACAATTTCTTGCCAAGTACGTTGGAGTATGTCTTCTGGAATGTTCTCAATAGCCTCTATGATGCGCTCACGAAGATCACGAAGGTCTTTGACTGGGGTGGTGTAAACTTTATCTTTGACATAGCCCCAGAGAAAGAAATCCAGTGGTGTTAAATCGGGAGATCTCGGGGGCCACGCGATTGGTCCTCCCCTACCAATCCAACGGCCAGGGAAAATGTTGTCCAAAGTCGTACGAACTTCATTGGACCAGTGGGGAGGAGCACCATCTTGCTGGAAAACGATGTTAGGCTGCAGTTGTTCAATTTGTGGAAAGAAGAACTGCTCCAGCATGTCAAGATATGTGGTACCACGAACAGTTTTCTCGGCGAAGAAAAACGGTCCAATGACCTTATTATGTGACAAACTGCACCAAACATTCATCTTCGGACTATCACGAACATGCTCTTGAATAGCGTGAGGATTCTCCGATCCCCAGATCCGCACATTATGCCGGTTTACCTTGCCTGACAAATGGAAAGTGGCTTCGTCCGAGAAGAAAATCTTGGTCATGAAGTCAGGATCAGCGCCGAGACGGTCCAGCATCGTATTGGCGAATTCCACTCGTTTCGGCATGTCATTCGGCTCCAGACGTTGCACTAACTGCACTTTATATGCGTGCAGTTTGAGGCGTTTGTGGACAATCCGTTGTAATGTCGATTTTGGTATTTGAAGTTCCCGCGAAGCTCTTCTTAATGACTTCCGGGGGCTTCGCTCAAATGCGGCTTTGAACATTTGCTACCATTTCATCGGATGCTCTGCGACCACCAGCATGCTTCTTCAACACAGATCCTGTAGCTAATAATGTATCACGCCACTTCTTTATGCTTCTAGCAGTTGGAGCTTCACGGTTAAACACACGCCGGAACTCCCTTTGAACTCTAATGATTGATTTAAACTCCGCATACCACAAAACAGCTTGCGCTTTCATCTGCGGAGTCGCCATTTTCACAAACAATAAAATTTAAGAACGAGAAACGTATCTTTGTGCCATCTACCGACAGGATTCGAAACTTGGTGAGTTTTTCTGTACTATGAACGTTGTTTTAAGTTTCTATCTTCAACCGTTTGCCAGTAACAAGCAATTGAAATTAGGTCCATTCGAGCGGTCCACCCTGTATTTATCTTACCTGAGGAACTAATGCACCCATGACTAGTGAACCACCGAGTTCTTTTTTGAGGATACGATTAGAATCAAGAGCCAAGAATGTTGCCAGCTCTGCTGCCTCCTCTGAGAGACGTAACAGGAACAGGTACTGGTAGTGGTTGATCTGAAGGCTGACCAGGCTTGATATATAGGCCAACACATGGATATCTGCAGTCTTCACACTCTCGACTTGGTTGCCAGCACCACTTATTCTTGAGGTATCAGACGGCTCATCCATTATCACACTTGTTTTGGAAACATCGCGGAAGCCCCGTGAAGCAATTTGGTTGAAAGACATAAAATCAGTTTTTCTATCTCTACTGATTTCATTAGTTTTAAATCCACTACTGTCCATACCTATTCTACTACTGGTCCAAACACTATCACTCTGGGAAGAACTAGAAGATGAGTGAGAGAAAGGGGCAGTAGGAGCAACATTTCTCACACTAGGAATAGCACCATTCTGGGAAGATGTTTTAGAATCAGTTGAAGAAGGCATTTTTAGATAAATCCAAAGAGTAAGAGGAAAGGCATCAAGGAATGGGACAGAACGATTGCTCCCGACAGCAGTGGCCCCAAAGAAATCACCCCACACAGGCTCCAAGTTCACACACCACATGTCTTTTGCTTCTGTCCATAACAGTTCACGGTTCAGCATTCTTTCCAATTCTGTTACATTTGTTGCTGTAAAGTGAGGAGGACGACGAACATTATCTGTACCTGTAATATGAAGTAATCTTGTAAACAATAATGCTTTAGCTGGTTTAACAATATTTTATACTATAATACATTATTGCACTTTTAAAATTTAAAATAAAATTCTTTGTCACATCACCTCACATCCTGCCTTCTAATTAGACTGGTTTCGAAACCTTATCAATTTAATCTTCACTAATTGCACAACCATTCTTCTGTTGTCTAGGAGCACTGCTTCTTAGGGCCGCATGCAAATACATTAGTCTCTACTCAAATTACTTCCAATCATTGGTGAGCTGACTTTCCGTGAGCAAGTGAAAAGATCAAATTAGCTACTCACTAACTGGTCATGCATGAAAGTTGTTGTTTTCGTAATATTGGCAAGAAATTACCCAGAATTCTCAGCAATAAAACCACTTCCATTATTTTCGTCTGCTAGAGGAATGCATTTATGCTTGCATCCTGCAAATAATACCGTATATGACGTCTGCATCGCACAATATTACGCCTAATCTCCTGTTCTTCCAGTTGAATTCTTTGGTAGACTCTATCAAATTCCTCTTTTCCGCGTATACCGAAAACATAATTGAAGTCTTCAAGGTCCGACATCTTGGATAAAGCAGCAAGATACGCGGCAAGGTTTCAAACTACATCGGTTACCATCGGGTTGCTCACGATTTGTTTCTCTGCTAAGTCACCTCGCCAGGTAGCTTAGGAATTTCAACAATTATTATCGCATGAACAGATTTTTGAGTACGCAAAAATGTATTTGGATGCAATTTTCTCAGCAGAGTACAGGCAGAGAACGACTTTTACGGTCTAATGCGTTCATAGATTCAAGCCTTAATCTAACTGTTGGTGGACCGATAAACTTTCAAATCAAATCAACTTCCCAATATTTTCAAAATTCATCAATTTTTCTTTCTTGTTTTTTTTTTTTGAATGTGGGTTTTTTTCCCCTTTAGATTTTCTATTTGTTTTATTAATTTAGCCTTTCTTTCAATTTGATGGTTTTCTGATCAAGAATGAATGGAAAAACAAAAAGAAACCTAAAAATTAGAACCAAAGAACACATAAGAAATATTAAAAATGGAGAAATTGAAAAATCTGCAGTTGCTGCTCATGTTTGGTCTGAAAAACATAATATAATATTGTTTATTTTTTATTATTTCACTCACCTCATACTTCATGAAGTATGAGGTGAGTGAAATAATAAAAAATAAACAATATTAAAGAATGATGTTTTTTTTTTATTATTAATTTAACATTTCTCAATGAAAGATAAATTAAATTTGAAGAGAAAAATTTTTCGCCTAGACCGGGACTCGAACCCGGGACCCTTGGCTTTCCGGGCCAAGTGCTCTACCAACTGAGCTACCGAGGCGAGTTACGATCTAGACGCAAATATTTCTCTTATGTACGTTGTAATTCCCTCGCGCCAAATGCTTGAAACCATAGCTTCTATCTTTGCAAATGGCGGCTTCTTAGTTAAGAAGACATTTATTGGGAATTTAACACTACTTTATAGCCAGTAGAAAGCCAAGGGTCCCGGGTTCGAGTCCCGGTCTAGGCAAAAATTTTTCTCTTCAAATATAATTTATCCTTCAATGAGAAGTGTTAAATGAATAATAAAATCATCAACATAATATAACTTCAGACACTAAATTATTAAAACAGTTAGAAAATACAAAAGAGCTGACTATTTGGGAAAAAATTTATATTCAGAAGAACAGAAACAGAGTTATGAATTTTGATATTCCGATGGAGCGTGACCTTGTTTGGAGGTTCTTTGGCCAACCACAGGATGGAGCTGACATCGACATCCAGGTTGTGCAACATAATGCAACATAAATAAAACCAGTCTGGGAAAGCTGACGATAAAACAGAATTGTTTTGAAACATGTCCAAGAACAAATCAACTTTAATATTGAGGTGAGATGTCCAGACTAAAAATAATATAATTAAGAATGAATGGCCATGGCTGGATGTTCCTAAGAAGTGAAAGTGGACAAATATGCAGTAGTTGCTCATGCTTGGACAGAAAAAAACATGTGATTCAAAGAAAGGGAAAATTAATAAGACAAACAGAAACCCTAAGGAGCTTATGGTTTGGGGAAAAAATTCACATTAAAAAAAAAAGAAGAAAGAAAAATTAACGATGGTTTATTTTAATTAAATTAATGAATTTCGAAATTCCTGGGGATTTGATTTGGAGGTTCATCGATCCACTAACAGATGGAGTATGAAGCAGTGCCCCTAGATGACAGGACGGTCGTGGAAACACTGAATATGAAACTGATAAGGTTTCAAAACCAGTCTAATTAGAAGACAGGATATGAGGTGAGGTGATACAGAATTTAATTTAAATTTTTAAAATACACTTCATGTGATATTTCCTAAATAGTTCAACATTATTAATAGTGAGTGGAGAACATATTTTTTAATGACTCACCTCATACAATTTCAAATTTCTTTGATACCAACAGTTTCAGACAACATCTTGTCCCTCTTCAGTCATGACTGACAAGATGTTGTCTGAAACCGTCGGTATCAAAGAAATTTGAAATTGTATGAGGTCAGTCATTAAAAATATGTTCTCCACTCACTATTAATGATATAACCTCATAATGTTTACTTCCCAACATTAATTTAAATATAAATTTGAATTTGAAGAGAAAAATTTTCGCCTAGACCGGGACTCGAACCCGGGACCCTTGGCTTTCTGGGCCAAGTGCTCTACCAACTGAGCTACCGAGGCGAGTTACGATCTAGACGCAAATTTTTCTCTTATATACGTTGTAATTCCCTATCGCCAAATGCTTATGAAACCATTGTTTCTATCTTTGCAAATGGCGGCTTCTTAGTTAAGAAGACATTTATTGGGAATTTAACATTACTTTATAAAGCTAGTAAGGCTTCTAATGATGTTTTTATTATTGATTTAACATTTCTCAATGAAAGATAAATTAAATTTGAAGAGAAAAATTTTCGCCTAGACCGGGACTCGAACCCAGGACCCTTGGCTTTCCGGGCCAAGTGCTCTACCAACTGAGCTACCGAGGCGAGTTACAATCTAGACGCAAATTTTTCTCTTATATACGTTGTAATTCCCTATCGCCAAATGCTTTTGAAACCATTGTTTCTATCTTTGCAAATGGCGATAGGGAATTACAACGTATATAAGAGAAAAATTTGCGTCTAGATCGTAACTCGCCTCGGTAGCTCAGTTGGTAGAGCACTTGGCCCGGAAAGCCAAGGGTCCCGGGTTCGAGTCCCGGTCTAGGCGAAAATTTTTCTCTTCAAATTTAATTTATCTTTCATTGAGAAATGTTAAATCAATAATAAAAACATAATTTAAATATAGTTCAACATTAATTAGAGTTGTGTTTTTGACTCACCTCATATTTCTTGATTTTTATGCAGACCTAAGGTTTCGTTGCTATACTTCGTGACAAAACCTAGATCTACATAAAAATCAAGAAATATGAGATGAGTCAAAAACTCAACTCAAATTAATTAAAATAAACGTCATAGTGTTAAGTTATGTAGATAGGAAATAATACTATGAGGTTTTTTAATATTGTTTATTTTTTATTTCACTCACCTCATACTTCATAACTCCTTGCAAACCAAGGGTTTCGTCACATCATTTATGACATTCCCAATGCTGTGTCACGTTCACAACCAAAGGAACTCACAATTTGGGAAAAAATTTACATATGCAAGAATGAAAATACAACTATGAATTTTGAAATACCCGGTTATAAGGAGAGAGGACTGATTTGGAAGTTTGTCGGTCAGCCATCAGATGGCGTGGAGGTCAGTCTGCAGGATAGAAGGTCATTGGACGTCAGTTGTGAACATAACACAGCATTGAGAATGTCACAAATGATGTGACGAAACCCTGGGTTTGCGAGGAGTTATGAAGTATGAGGTGAGTGAAATAAAAAATAAACAATGTCATAGTGTTATTTCCTACTATATTTAATTAATAGTTCAACATTATTGCATATTTCTGTATTTCAGGTCTCTGATACAGGGGATGATGGTTGGTGTATCATAATCACAGTATCGTCATAGTCTTGTAACCCTGCAATTTTTTGAGCAAGATTGATGCACTCAGTCACAACTGATTCAACTATTATCTTCTTTCATTCGTACTACCTGATGGAAATCTTACCTTCAACATGTTTAAGGAACTTGTCTGTTACAACGTGAAAATCATTTGGTATAGATGGAAAATCCGCTCCATAGAAGAGTGAACCTAGTTGATATGTGTCTATACACTTCGCTAGATCTGCTCGTGAACTGTGTTCCATGCTGCGGACATTAGTAACAGTAGCACGTGAAACTTGAAGGTGAAGTGATTTTGGTCGATCTCGCTGGTTTGGATGATCTGATGTACTCTCAAATATCAACTGCAACAGTAATATTATTATTTAATAATGTCAGTATGTAAATATTTTCTCATAGCAAAATAAATCAGAAATATATATCTCACCTTAAAGATTTTTTTTTTCACCTGGATATGTTTCTGACAAACTGTCAACCACTGTATGATGAAACCTACCTTAAAATTTCTCCCAGAGAGATGTTGTGATGTACCAACAGGATGTCCAGCAAATTACAAATATGAATTTCCTGACTATTTCCTGGTTTTTTCATGGCATCAAAGAATAATTCCCAAAATTTTTTAGTACTAAATTGAATTAATACTAATAAAGCTAATTTTGTAAAAATATTTAAAGCCAGATATTTACCTATACCCTTATAATAATGAGGGATCATTTTATTTTAATATAAATATTTTATATATTTTTTTTTAACTACAAGAAATATGATTTAAAATAGTATTAATATGAACATGAATAGAATTCAATATTTTCTATAACTAATTGAAAATAAGTTATTGTTGTCAATGTAATTTGATTTGGAAGTTTCTAGAAGTTGTTGAGAATTTGAAATACTAACTGATCTTCAAATATTTTGAAATGATAGGATAATTTGGAAATGAGTTAGCCAGTAATACTCGTGGCCAAGTTCATGAACCAATCATATTTGAATGGATATGGAAAAATTTTGAATGCTGGGACTTTATTGCAATTAATATTTAATTTTAGGAAGTGATATTTTGAGGTTATTTTATTTTTATTATATTATTTTTAGTCTGATCATCTTACCTCAAATTTCAGATTTATTTATTTTTTCCTACCTACATAACTTCAGATTTATTATTTATTATTATATGCAATTATATCTGCTTTGTTTACATTACAACTGGGAAGAGGTCTGGTGGGATGTTACTTACTCTAGGCATGATGGCTTCTAGTTTGACATCTATATACATTAAAGCTGCTGCAGCCTGCTGCTGTTCAGAGTTTGAGGTGAGAAGAGATTGATGCAAGTTCAGAGCAAATGCATTGAGCCACAAACAACTACACAAATCAAAGTGAATCTGAATGGGATTCACTTGCACGTAGAACTTAGGAGGAGGCACTGCAACAAACAAAATTAATTACTTCATGATTTTTTATGCACATCTGGTTTCATTGCTTTTGCACGACATTGTCTATTTCTGCTCCCTCTGCTGGCTGACCGATGAACTTCCAAATAAATTTTTTTTATTTTTCTCTGGGAATTTCACAATTCATGGTTTTCTTTTTATTCTTGCAGATGTAAATTTTCTCCTAAATTGTGAGTTCCTTAGATTTTTCTAACTGTATTAGTAATTTGGCCTTAGTTTCAATTCTGTGTTTTTCTGACCATGCATTATATAATTGAAACTAAGGCAAAATTACTAAAACAGTTATAAAAATCTATAGAACTCACAATTTGGGATAAAATTTACATCTGCAAGAATAAAAGGAAATCCCATGAATTTTGAAATTCCCGATGAAAAAGAAAAAAATTTGATCTGGAAGTTCATTGGTCAGCCAGCAGAGGGAGCAGAAATCAACTCACAGGATGGACAACCGGAAAACAACAGTTAGACAATGTCGCACAAAAGCGGCAAAACCTGGTCTGCATAAAAATCAAGAAATATGAGAAGAGTCAAAATAAAAAAAATTCCATGGCACGACAGGCCTAGAAGGCCCTTAGCCTACCAGCCTGCTGCTGGCCTCATATCCACATGTGTCAATAACAGAGGTAGATGATCATCTAGCCAGTGTAGGAGAGACATGTGGTCAGCATGTCGAGTCCCCCAGCCGTTATAGCTGGTTTTCTCAACCTGGAACCGCTACTTATTGTAGCTACCCAAATGCCTCACGATGCTGGGTGGGCACCGGTCCCATAATGGCTGAAATACCATGAGAAAATTTCTTCCCCCATGGAGACTCGAACCAGTGCAAGTCCTGTAGCTCTGCACCAAGGCTTCCTGCCTTAACCACTCGGCTACGGCACGGGACAAGTCAAAATAACCAACTCATTAATAATTAAATGAAACCTCATAGTGTTATTTCCTACATATATTAAATTACTTCAATTGGCTACATTGTAAGCTTAGTCAAACACCTGTAAATTATGGATTAAAACTGTAAAATATTAATTTTATTTATTTAGTCTGGTGGAGTTAAGGCCATGTGGCCTTTTCTTCCACTTACCAGGACAAACATATGTTACATTTAAATACAAAAAAAAATTACATACTAAACAAAAACAGCATAACCCAAATCAAAATCCAGAAAAATTTCTCTTACCAGTATCACCTTTGGAAGATATAGATATTGCTTTTAACACAAATTTAATCAAACATGTTTTAAAAAGTGAAATGACCCCAGATGAACTAAAACAAATCACATTGGAAACCATTCACAGTCTATATCCTGAACCACAATGGGTACATATCTATACAGATGGATCCAGAATGGAAATAGAAGACGGAGCTGGAATTTACTCAAAACTGTTTAGCTTCTATGTTGCAGTAGGGGAAAATTACACACACTTCAATGGAGAAATTCAGGCAATAGAGTTAGCACTAACACAACTCCTCTACAGAATAAATACATTTCAGAGAGCAGTTGTACTAAGTGATTCAACATCAGCTATACAAGCTATAACAACATATAACTCTCCAATCTCCAGAAAAGTATTGGAAATAAAAAAGATCATAAGATTATTGACCAAACAAAATAAAATTATCCAGCTCCAATGGATCCCCTCTCATTGCGGGGTACATGGAAATGAAATGGCAGATCTTTTGGCAAAAAAGGGAACCAAAATTTTGCAGAAAACAAATCAATCCCTGCCCTACCATTCTGCAAAAATTATAATTAAAAGAAACTTCCAGAAAGAACTGATGGAGCACTTCAAATCACAAAGTAATGAGAAACCATGGGCAGCTATCTCGCAGAATAAAAATTTAATACCTGAACAACCAAGACACAAAGCAGTAGCAACATTCAGTAATTATTAATTGAACCTCATAATGTTAAAAATTCCCAAATTTAATATATAAAGCAACATTCAGACTGTTAACAGGCCATGACTACCTGGCAGCACACCTCCATAAAATTGGAATCTTCAACTCTCCAAATTGTATCCAAGACAATAACACTACCATGAACAAAGATCATCTAGCTAGCTGTGAGGCTCTGAAGATGTCACCTACAAGAACTCTGGCAGGACTCTATTGGGAAGCAAGAAAGCAAATGGAACACATCCAAGCTAATAGGCATTAGACTACTACTACAATTAATTATCTGGCCAAAGTGAACAATAATAAAGATAATGTCTAATATTGCAATAATTAACGACAATTGCAGTCTCAGAGTAGCATGCTGCCATGTCACACTCTAGGCCTGGGTTCGATCCCCGGTTGGGACAGTTTTCTGGATGAGGTTTTTCCTCACCTGTAAGACAAATGTCAGGAAAACTGTAAGGTCCAAATGGTCCCCGATATCATATAGCCATCGCAATCATCATCATTCATCTTAGATTAAGCTTAGGATTAGGGACTCTCCTGGCGCACCACTAGTCATCATCATCACCCGTCATATCATCGGGACAACGTAACCCTGCCTTCCATTCGCCCCAACCTCAGAAGTGGGTTACAAGTATGCCAAGCCAGGAGAGAACACCAGGAATGTCCCTGATATCATATGGCCATCGCAATCATCATCATTCATCTTAGATTAAGCTTAGGATTAGGGACTCTCCTGGCGCACCACTAGCATTATCATCACCCGTCATATCGGGACAACGTAACCCTGCCTTCCATTCGCCCCAACCTCAGAAGTGGGTTACAAGTATGCCAAGCCAGGAGAGAACACCAGGAATGTCGAAAGACAACCTGGAGCATTTGCAAAAAAAATAATAATAATTTTAATTCAGTACAAATTATGGAAAATCCTGTTTACGTTTAAAGAGATAACCATTTTCTTAATGTAATTTGCCTGTTATATATATATATATATATACTTACGTGGAAAAGGTATGTCACCAGGATAATAATAATAAGTAAATTCTGCATGAAGTATAGTAATTTCTTCTGGCAATGAAAATCGATCTCGATCTCCTGTAACAACATAGAAAAAATAATGTCTTTTATATACACTTCTGGGGATTGTAGAGCAGATTTGGCAGATAAAGTTTTGATGAAGAATTCATGTCTGGAGACATATGACTTTGGTGCTATAACAAAGACAATAATCAAGATTTAAAATCTCCTACTTCACAATAGTAAATCCACACTGACAAAGACTGAAGTCTGAAAGTCACCTGATGTCATGTGTCTTCTGCTTACAATCTGACATATCACCTAATGGGATGCCTGAAAACTTTAAGAAAAGTGAAAAAAAAAGCTTGGCCCATTGATTGAGTGAAGCAGCAGATTTTATCTTATCATTGTAGCATAAAACAGTACATTTCAGACATGGGTTCCGCAACAAAACTTATTATACTAAATGCCTACAACTCTCCCAGAAGTGAGTAACAGGAATTTTGAGTCATTCTTTATAAAAATACATTATATGCAACCATTAATTACCATATTTACATGTGTATAGGCCGCATCCAAGTTTTGCAATAATAAATTGGGGAAAAAATATTTGTTTTGTATTTTCGCTAAAAAAACAGTGCAAAAGTCAAAAGTAGGCCTACACCATTTTTAAATCTGGCAATGTTGTAAATTTCAAAATTTCTTTTGCCGGCTATGTAATGGTACATTTGGGCTGCAGCTCAGTCATTAACACAAGGGTAAAAGGGACGGTCAATTGGTAGGTATGGTATCATTGTCATTCCTGTTTACTGTGTGTAAACATGGGTCGGTACAGAGTATGTTATACCTCCAAATTCAAGCTACAAGTGGTGTGCTATGCAGCAGAACTTAGAAATAGGACAGCAGGAAGAAAGTTTGTTGTGGATGAAAAAAATGTGCGACAGTGGATCCAAACAAAACGTGCACTTGAAAGCACATCACGAACATCGACAAACTTTCTGCAGATAGGAAGTGAAATATCCACAGTTAAAAAGAGTTCTCCTGGAGTATGTACAGAAAACAAGGGCAGACAGATTTTCAGTATCCGTCAAAATAATACAATTCAAAGGCCTTAAGATAGCCAAGAATATAGAAATCCCATGCAATGAATTTAAGGCAAGTTACAGCTGGACAAGGCAATTTATGACACGTCATGACCTTGTAATTTGGCAGCGTACATTAATAGTGCAGAATTCCCGATATGTACCAATTATCTAGTTATTTCATGTGTAAGCCGTACCCTAATTTTGAAACTTAATTTTAGGTAAAAAACTGTGGCCTATACACGTGTAAATAGGGTATGTGCCAACTCGAGAAAATACAACTTTTAGGTCTAGTGCATACATATAATTTTTACTTGTATGTCAAAAGTCTATGGGAATGTATGGAGATTGTATACTATTGTGACGGATCGTAATGGCAGAGTTTGAATTTTGCAGGTGATGGCAAGAATAATGGTCTTTGGTAGAAAACAGATTCATGAGTCACCAACTTACAAGTCGAAAGATCCACCTAGATCATCAATGCATCTAGACTTCTGTTCTGGAGATTTCTCTAAGCCTCTACTTTCAATGTCGGGAGAGATCAATGCCAGAAGCTTCCATACTGGAAGGGTCTCAATCAGAAGCCGAGAAATTTCTGTCCTCAGTCTATATAAACTATTGTTAGGTTCAGGAGTGAGTCAGTTGTGAAGTGATAGCAATGTAATGACTGTGAATGGAAGAAATTGGGGCAAGTGGACTTGTTAGTGGCTGTAAAATAATTGTGTGATAGATAAACTTTAAAATAAGATTAATTATTACAGCACTTTGTGAGAAGAATGTCACAAAGAATTTACAGAATTAAATAAAGATATTGTGGAATTTTTCGACACTGTCTTGTTTTATTATACCAAAATGACATAAAAACTGACCCCATGGCATCCTGCAATACTATGAACTCAACTGTTGCTTGAGAAAAAATAAAAAAGCTACATTGATCATCTTTTGATTAAAGATCTAACAACTATCCCCAACTGTTCTGTGTGTAATTAAGGCATTTTGTCTGTACATTCTTACCTCTTATGGTTGTTTTTGTCGAACATATGTTTTAAGACTTCTGAGTCCCATCGTCAGTGATTATAGAACGAATTTTCTCACATTGTCGGTCCTGATTCTTGATTCCTGCTCCAATGAATTTACCAATGAGGTCTCATTCATTGGACCAGAGGCAGAAAGAGCAGGAATCAAGAATCAGGGCCAACAACTTGAGAAAATTCAATCTGTAATCGCTGACGATGGAACTCAGAAGTCTTGAAACATATGTTCGATAAAAACAACCATAAGAGGTAAGAATGTATTAAAAAATACCTTAATTATTAAACAAACCTCTTAATGTTACTTCCTATTGTATTTTCAAATAAATGTTCTGTGTGTATTGAACTAATTGGCTATTGACTATTCAGTTTATCCTCAACTATTCAATTTGACATAATAGTTGTATGTATGGACCAAGTAATGAAATTATTCCATTAAAAATGTCAGTTATTCTATATAAAAAAAAAGACTGGGAACTCTTTTGGCTTAAAATGTAAGGTGTAAAATAATGTCACTGAAAATGGGATGTACATAGTAATCTCCTTTTCCTGTTTTTTTTTTAATTTGTTTGTAAAGAAAAGCTCAAGCGAGTCCTTTTTGTTAATCAATGTGAAGAGTGCAAGGTCTGAGAGATGGTTGGTGATTCTGCTGAGAATAGAAAATTGATTATATGTGCAATTTCACGACTAAACAGTTTAATCAAAATAAAAATTGTATGTATGTGCTAGACCTTACTCTGTTACAATAAAATGTAAACATGCTCACAAAATATGCGATCTCATCTCATTTTTTTTAATAATATGATTATCAGTAATTGAATGAAAATTTACTGCATTATACCATTAATAATAGTTATGTTGTGAACGTGATACAGCATTGAGAATGTCACAAATGAAGAGACGAAACTCGGGTCTGCGAGGAGTTATGAAGTATGAGGTGAGTGAAGAAAGAAAAAAAATAAACAATATTTCTGGAATTTTAGAAAATCAATGTTTTACTTATTCTACAGAGAGTAATAAAATGCATTACTAAATGTTTGAGGTATAGTACAAAAACCAAACACATTTGTTAAATAATAGATATAAAACTAATCACTGAATGACAAAATCAGAAACTATATTGCAAGAATAAAATTATTATAAATTAAGTATAATACTCAAGACATAACCAAATTTATTATAGATAGACGAAAATATTGGAAGGGTCATATAGAAAGAATTGAAGAAAACCGGCTTGCAAAAAGAGCTAAAGAAGGTAGACCAATGGACGGGAGAAGAACAAGAGGAAGACCAGCCAAGAGATGGATAGACAGTGAATGCACATCCAGTACGTCTTCCTCCGAGGAGTGATTTTGGAAATAAACAGGATAAAAATCCTACAAATTAAGTTTAAGAAGAAGAAGTATAATACTCATTATTTAACCATCAATATTACAGACTCTGCCAAGATATCAGAATGCAATTATTTGGAAGTACTCAAACAACCATCAAATTCACCAGACATGAGCCCTTGTGACTATAACTTATTCCCAAAGATCAAAGAACCTTTATGAGGCACTAAATTACAATCATGAGTTGATATCCAGAAACCTCTGGATTGATCAGATGAGAGAGATATCCATAAATGGTGCTGCAGATGGAGTGCTTTTTCTTCCAAGAATTTGGCAATGTATAGTTGACTTGGCAAGAGATTATAATTTAAGTTCATATTATCAAAAGCAATCTAAATAAATTTTTTGTGTTGTTATTACAGTGTTGCCATTACTTATCAAATGCCCTAGTAACTTGGAATGTAATCACCTTCAACCAAGTTTTAAGCAAAGTAACCATGGTCTATGAGATAAAAACTTTCTCAATTCATTGCTATGACAGACATCTTCACAAGGATATATTTCAATCTTATTTGAAGAGAAAAATTATATGCCTAGACATAGACTCGAATCCAGGACATTTGTCTTTCCGGGCCAATGCTCTACCGATTGAACTACTGGGGCGAGTTCCAATCTAAATGCAAATTTTCCTCTTATATACACCGTAAATTCCCGTGAACCAAATTCTGAGAATCCTTTGTTTCTATCTTTGCAAATGGCGACTTCTTTATTAAGAAGACATTTATTTGGAAATTTTTATATTACGTTATAATATAAAGCCTGTACTGCTTCTTTTGATGTTTTTATTATTCATTTCATACATCTCAATGATGGATAAATCATATTTGAAGAGAAAAAATTAGATTGGAACTCACCCTGGTAGCTAAGTCAGTAAGGCATTGGCCCAGAAAGCAAAAAATCCTGGATTTGAGTTTCAGTCTGGGCATATAATTTTTCTCTTCAAATATGATTTATTCATCATTGAGATGTATGAAATGAATAATAAAACATTGATACATTTCAATGTTGAGTGCAATACAGATATGAGAAGAATTTTTTCATCATTAGACCTAAATAACCTCCTGAAGACTTCTGCCATGGCAGTAAATGAAATGTCAAGTTTTTATCTCCTAGCTCAGTGTCAGAGCTTTATAAAGCATACAAAGCTAAATGTCCTGGGTTCAAACCCCAGTTAGGCATATATTTTTCACATTCAATGGAAAATTTTATAAACAGATTTCGGGTTTGGCAATGGGAAATCAAGTCTGCCACCATTTTTGGCTAATTTGTTTATGGGGTATCTAGAATGTCACATCACCAATGCTTATCCATGGATATTTAAATGTTGGTTGGTATCTAATGTCGAGCACTTGATAATGAAATCATTCGCTCTCTTGCACTCCAATATTTAGCAGAAAGGCTGGTCTCTTCTACAAAAGCTGGACAACGGAGTAGATGGTTTCTTTCCATATCTTCATTTAAATTGCAAAAAGGGCATTTAGGTGAATCTGTTATGCCAAGTCTGTGTAGGTGTTTATTCAGGCAGTCATGTCCCGTTAGCAATCTGAATGTTGCTACTGCAGATTTTCTTTGTAATGTAGTAATGTCATAGGCTTGTAGATTTTTCCATTCCTTTCCAGATGTTTTGGTGGTGTATTCTTCTCTAAGTTTATTGATATATTTATTTGAGATAATTCTTTTGATAGAGTGAAAGCAAACTGGAGTAGAAGTTGGGTTTGAAACAATTTTGCTACCCTTCTTGGCCAGAAAATCGGCTATTTCATTGCCTGTCACTCCACAATGGGTCGGAATCCATTGAAGTACAACTTTTTTATGTAGACGGGATAACTGTTTTATCATTTTGTGACATTCAATAATTTTGATGCTTTTTGGGTGTTGTGTCTCGTGTTATAGCGAGAATGGCTGCTTTGCAGTCACATAGAATTACAACTTTTGTAAATTTTTGGATGTGATATAAAAGATTTTGTAAACTTAAGAAAATTGCTAAAATTTTGCCATCAAAGTTTGTTGAATTTGTGTTTAGTTTACGATACATACTGCACCAGCACCAGCGCCACCGTCATTTGGTAGGCTGGAGCCATCTGTAAAAATATGTATCCATTCAGGAGCAGGGTATCTTACATTTATTATTTCCAGTGACATTTGTTTTAAAATATATGGGGGAGTTTCACATTTCTTGATGTCTTCTGTTAAATGAAGGTTATATTCAATTTCCAAAAATTCTAGAGGGTTGTTTCTCATCTGCATATTTTCTTTTGAATGTGGAAGTTGCAATTTCTGTTTTATATATATATATATATATTTAAATATTAATTAAATGAAAATAAAACGTAGTTTTATTTTATTTTCATATTTATTATATAATTCAGTGACAGATGTTTCGGTAAATTTTATTTTCATTTAATTAATAAATATGGATTTTCATCAAGTAAACACCAACTCAATTGATTATATATTTAAATGTTGGTACAGCTATGTGGATAATGTTTTCTCAATAATAAATTCAAAATATACAGAAGATGCCTATTAGGTTCGTCTTCCGGGCATATAGGCCGTGGTCCAGTCGTTCTTCTACTCGACGTTTCGTCTACTGCTGCGGTAGACATCTTCAGGAGATACTGCGTGCTCTCTGTGAACTCCTCAACAGTCGGCTGCAGACTGGCTGGTCGTTGGAAACTCCCTCCCTATTTATAGGCACGCCTCTGGTGGAGAGGCGGTTTTCTGCACGGTCCGTGTTGCGTGCTGTTTTGTCCAGGCTGTCGCTAGCAGAAGTCATAGGCTTCGTTGTCGTATTGTGCAGTGCCGGGATCCAGATTTTGTTTATCTTCATGGTTTCTTCTTTTTTGTTAAAGGAATTTTTGTGTTTATATATTTCAATGGCTTCTCTGTACAGTCTGGTGTAATAATGTGATGTTTGGGACAATACCTGTGTTTCTTCGAATCTTATTATATGTTCATTCGAAGAAACACAGGTATTGTCCCAAACTTCACATTATTACACCAGACTGTACAGAGAAGCCATTGAAATATATAAACACAAAAATTCCTTTAACAAAAAAGAAGAAACCATGAAGATAAACAAAATCTGGATCCCGGCACTGCACAATACAACAACGAAGCCTATGACTTCTGCTAGCGACAGCCTGGACAAAACAGCACGCAACACGGACCGCGCAAAAAACCGCCTCTCCACCAGAGGCGTGCCTATAAATAGGGAGGGAGTTTCTAACGACCAGCCAGTCTGCAGCCGACTGTTGAGGAGTTCACAGAGAGCATGCAGTATCTCCTGAAGATGTCTACCGCAGCAGTAGACGAAACGTCGAGTAGAAGAACGACTGGACCAAGGCCTATATGCCCAGAAGACAAACCTAATAGGGATCAAGACGCCGGCCGTGAAAGCCTACAGTTATACATACAGAAGATGCATTGAAATAACTTAAGTTTCAGGACGAATCTATAAAATTTACTATGGAATTAGAGAAAGATAATCAAATCCCATTTTCGGACTTAAAAATAATTAGGAATGAACATCAACAAAATATTGAATTTGATACACACAGGAAAGATACCCATACAGATAATTACATTAAATCTTCAGGTTTTAATCATATTGCTCATAAACATGCAATATTCAACAGTTTGATATACAGAATAACAAACATCCCATTAAGTGAAGAAAATTTTAAGAAAGAATAAAATTACATTTTAAACAAAGCTATGTTAAATGGTTTTGGAAAGGAGATGATAATAAATAAGTTAAAGAGGTTCAAACAACAAAAAAATCTTAAAGAAAACACCATCCTACAATCTGATTCAAAAGAAAAGGAATAATTCAAGAAAATTACTTACCATCCTGGAACACACAGAAAATTTAAAAAAATATTTAACAAATTCGATATTACATTAGCACCAATTAACAAATTTAGTCTGGATAATCTACTAGTAACTAATAAGAAAGTAAATGTCCCAGATAGTAAAAAATCTGGAATTTACGAAATCAGTTGCAACGACTGCAATAAAGTATATATATAGGAAAAACTGAAAGGAATTTAGAAACTCGTACAAAAAAGCACTTTGGAAATATTAAAAATGGTGAAATTGAAAAATCGGCAATTGCAGCTCATAGTTTGCTAGAGAATCACAAAATCAGAAGAGAAACTAAATTTTTGAAACATTTAGAGAAACCTTTGGAATTGATAGTTTGGGAAAAGATATATATTCAGAAGAATAAATATAAAACAATGAATTTTGATATCCCCGACGAGAATAATTTGATCTCCAAGTTCATAAAATCGACACCAGATGGCAGTTCAGAAGATGATGTTAATGGCGAAATTTTGACAGTTGGAATCTGACTGAAGATGGAAGTAATACTATACTTTTGAAACCGGTATCGTGAAGACATGCAACTTTATGTGGTGAGATGTTAGAGCATTTTCTCAAACTCATTCATTAATATATTTTTCTCTTCAAATATAATATGACTTCAAATTACAGTGGAAAATCATTGGAAAAAGATTGTATAGTATTTTATAAAAAATGCAGTGTGTGACTGAAAAAAAAAGTCATAGCCATATAATAAAATATATTAACATGCTACAATAACTATGACTAATTTAGAAGGACATCTTCATGCATCTATCATGCTCTAAATCAGTGGTTTTCAACTGTTTATGTAACAAACTAAAACATATTTAATTTTAGGAAGTTTTATTTTGAGGTTATTTTAATTATATTATTTTTGGTCTGGACATCTTATCTCAATATTAATGTTGATTTGTTCTGAACAGTCTGGGAAAAGCTGACGATAAAACAGAATTGTTTTGAAACATGTCCAAGAACAAATCAACATTAATATCGAGGTAAGATGTCCAGACCAAAAATAATATAAACTAAAACATTTATATAAATATTTTATACAGCAGCAAAATCAAACTGAAAAGTCAATTTTAAAACCTAATAGTTCAAATACTAATCATAACAATACTATACATGGTAATCATAGACTGTTTTCAATTTTACCTTAAACTTCCTAACTAATTATATGATGAAATTTAAAAATTAAAATGTACCTGTTGGTAGGGGCCGTCTTCCTCAACTTTGTTAAAATATTGTATATAAAATTAACAAAGTTGAGGACGACGGCACCTACCAACAGGTACATTTAAATTTTTTAATTGCATCATATGACTATTCACCTCAACGGAATTTGATATGAATTTTACTAGTATTAACTAATTGGTTCTATTAAACCCTTAAATTCATGGCCACATGGACATAAGCTCTCCATATATTCCTATCCTGAGCCGATGTTTTCCAATTATCTGCTTTTAATATATTTCACTCAAATCATAATTAATGTTGTTCTGCCATCTTGTTCTTGGTCTACCAACTGGGCACTTTCCTTCTGTTCATAGTTAAATATGGGAAATAACATTATGAGGTTCTTAACACATTGGTGACGGGCCACGGAGATCTCCGTGTTTAAATGGCCAGCGCTAGACGACGGGCCACGGAGATTTCCGTGTTTACGTTTTCTATGGTTTTCCAGCCTCTTCGCTTTTGAAGGAGCGTGCAATTTTGTTTTTTCTCATTGTGAAATAAACTATAGTTGTTTTTGTACCCCTCTCTTTTCTTTTATGAAATTGCCAACTTTACAGAAAGAGTTGTTTATAATTTTAAGACAGATGGCTGGTGAAATATGGAATTTTAGTGCCGATAGTTAGGCGATTACGGGATACGTATGTAACCTGTAAATATATGTTGCAGAGGGGAAAAATTAGAAGAAACACTATTTTGCGTTCTGGAGTCGAATTTATATCTGTGGCATCATGTGTACCAGAATAATTATTATAAGTGTGGCTAAAGCTAAAAATTTGCTCGAAAGAAAGACTAGAGTTTCTGAAGCAATAAAGATTAACAGAGGGCTTCCAAAATCATTTGTGGAAGCAGGAAATAAACTCAAACCAAGAGAATGTGTATTTTGTAGTAAGGGGGACCTTTTGCTACAAACATCGAAAGATAAAAGAGACGTAAGAATGGTTAGCACATTGCATCAGGCAACACGAGAATGGGAGGGGTAAAGTAGTAAAAATGCCCTATTGAATACTTCAAAATAACAAGTATGTGAAGGGTGTAGACAGGGCTGACCAGTACCTATCGTATTACTCCATCCTTAGAAAAACAGTGAAATGAAGCAAGAAAGTTGTATTGTGGCCTGTGAATTGTGCACTCTAATGCTTTTTGGGTCTATAAATTTCAAAATCCTAACAACAATATGTCAAACAGAAGTTTTTTGCTTTGAAACAGCCTCTTGTTTGGTAGTCGTAAAATTAGGAACAGATGACAGGAAAGAGGAGGGAAGACGGAGTGAAAAGGACACCATGTCAAGACCCACCAAGAAGGCTGAGACATATAGAAACATAAATTAACACCAACTGTGTCTGAAAAAAAAAAACCTTCCAAACCTTGCCACGTTTTTAGTGAACATAAGAAAAGAAACTCGCTCTTTTGCCCTGTGCCTTTAAATAAAGGGAAATGTTTATAACGCTATCAAACCCTCAATTTCTACTAGAAGGTCTGATGAGAACACTAATAAAGATTTACTTATGCAATATTGTTATTGACTGTAAATATATTGATGTAAAAATCACACTGTGCTAGCGCGGTTTAAAATTTAAAAGTCCACGCTACTGACAGAAATGTCCGGTCCAGGAGCGGTGGATGGAACGCACAGCAGTCGGTCACCAATGTGTTAATTCGTAAATTGAGTAATTTTTACATCTTACCCGATATTTCACGTTTTCTTTAAACATGGGAGGGGGCACGCCATAGCATAGTGGTTAAGGCACTGAGCTACAAGCCGGAGGGTTGCGGGTTCAAGTCCCGTTGGGGTCAGGATTTTTAAACTGACCCAAACCCTCTGGCGGCACTATGGCCCTGGGGTCGACTCAGTCTCTAACGGAAATGAGTACCAGACGCCTGTTCTGGGGGTAAAGGCGGCCGTCACGCAGGGCTGACATCAAGTGCCGATTGTCTAGAAAAAGTGGGAGCCTTAACCTCCTACTACCCCAAGGGTCTCCTGAGGCCTGTTGTGGGATCACTTTACTTTTTTTTTTAAACACGGGAACAAGTTTTCAAGACAAAACATCTCTCATTTTCAACCGACATTATGACTTAATGTCGGTTGAAAATGAGAGAGATGTTTTCTCTTGAAAACTTGTTCCCGTGTTTAAAGAAAACATGAAATTTGAGGTAAGATGTATGAATGACTCATTAATTTACTTTCCTTCTGGTTTACCTACAAGAAGCTTCCATGTACCTCTTTCATTCTCCATTTGTATCACATGTCCTGCCCATCACAGTCTATGAGACTTAACTGTTCTTTTCATATCTGATTACTTATAAAGAACATGTAGCTCACTAAGGTAGAATTTTTTATCACTCACCCCATATTGTTGTTCTTATTTGACTATGTTTCAGAACAAAGTTTCTGTTCCATCCTCAGTATCGTCACGGCCGTTGTTCTGTCTTGAAGAGCTGTCCTTCGCTCCTTCCATTGGCTGACTGAAAAACCTTGAAACCAGGTCATTATCACCAGGAATTTCGAAGTTCATCAATTTCTTCTTTTTGCTCTTTTGAATGTAGATCTTCTCCAAAACAGTAAGTTCTTTTGGTTTTTTCTATTTGTTTTGGTAATTTAGGCAGACCATGCATGTGCAGCCACTACAGATTTTTCTACTTCCCCTTTCTTGACATTCCTGAGATGTTCTTTCACTCTAGTTTTCAAATTTCTCTTAGTTTTTCCTATGTAGAATTTCTCACATTCTTCACATTTAATCTGATAAATCCCTGATTTGATTTCTTCTTCTATTTTCTCATTTTTATTAGGTCTAACAAATCAGGATTTATCAGATTAAATGTGAAGAAAGTGAGAAATTTTACATAGGAAAAACTAAGTGAAATTTGAAAACTAGAGTGAAAGAACATCTCAGGAATGTCAAGAAAGGGGAAGTAGAAAAATCTGCAGTGGCTGCCCATGCATGGTCTGAAAAACATCTTATCGAGAAAGAAGCTAAATTATTAAAACAAATAGAAAAACCAAAAGAACTTACTGTTTGGGAAAAGATCTACATTCAAAAGAGCAGAAAGAAGAAATTGATGAACTTTGAAATTCCTGATTAGAATGACCTGGTTTCGAGGTTTTTCAGTCAGCCAATAGAAGGAGCGAAGGACAGCTCTTCAAGACAACAGAACAATGGTCGTGACGATACTGAGGATGGAACAGAAACTATGTTCTGAAACTAGTTTATAGTCAAATAAGAAGAACAATATGAGGTGAGTGATCAAAAATTCTACCTTAATGAATATACCTCATAGTGAGAATTCCTAAAATAAGTAATGTAGCTCACTGTTATGTAGTCTTCTCCATTCACCTGTCTGTTCATTTCACTTTATCCACAAATTTTCCCAAGAACTTTATTATCAAATACTCGTAATCTTGTCTCTTCCCTTAAAGTAAGAGTCTGTGTTTTGTATCCATATAATATAACAAGGAGAATAACAGTTTTATATATTTCCAGTTAAATTTTTTTGAGAGAAGGTGGTCTCTGTAAATGCATAATAGCATGCATTTCCAGAATAGAGCCTATGTTTTATTTCTTTCTGTAACTCATTCCTATTTAAAATTATTGTTCCTTAGGTATTTGAATTTAGCCACTTCTTCAAAATTTTCCTCATTTGTCATTAACTGTCCATTTCCATTATATAATGTATTTCTATGTGTGAACATGTGTTAAATAAAATAATTTTACAATACAATTAATCAGCAAACAACAGTTGGGAACCACTGCTCTAAAATTTCTAAACTATTCACAGTTTTACATTTAGACAATACCTTGCCCAACTTTTGTCTTCTTCTTATGCTGAGCTATAGCATTAAGGAGAAAGAAAAAGAAATACTAAGGAATACTGAAGTATTTATCACATGAAGTTATTATACTTAAAAACAACTAATTCATTTGAGAATGATCATAGATTGTTACTAATTCCTGAGAAGATTATAGTGTGAGACACCTCACATTAATAATTTACTTCAATATAAAATAATCAATTAAAGGAATGTAAATTATTCTTTTGTCCTGATACCATATTTTCTTATATTTAAATTAATATTGGGAAGTAAACATTATGAGGTTATATCATTAATAGTGAGTGGAAGCCATGACTGAAGAGGGACATGAAATTGTCTGAAACTGTCGGTATCAAAGAAATTTAAAATCATATGAGGTGAGTCGATAAAAATATGTTCTCCACTCACTATTAACCATATTTTGTTTTTATTTTACTTCAAAATTTTTTCCATGCATAAATTGATTACTTTCAAGGCATATTTATCTAATGGGACAAGATTTGAAGACTGTTGCCTCTAACTTGAATCTGATTTCAACTGACCAAATTCAATAGGAAGTAACATTATGAAGTTTTACTTAATAATAAGTCTGGTCTGTTTAATTCTTACTTCATATCATTATTTCTGTTAGATATATGTTTCAAGGCATGTTTGTCCCATCTTCAGTAGTTTACAGACTGGTTTTTCCCAAGTTGTCGGTCCTGGATCTCGACTTCTGCTCCCTTTTTCTGTGGTCCAAATAACTTGCTAATTGGGTTCCTCTCCCCGGGAAATTCAAAATTCTCCTCAGAGAATTATAAATTTTGAAATTCTTTGAGGAGAAAATTATGAATTTTGAAATATCCGGGGAGAGAGACCTACTTAGCAAGTTCTTTGGACCACAGAAAGAGGGAGCAGAAGTCGAGATCCAGGGCTGACAACTTCGGAAAAATCAGTATGTAATTACTGAAGATGAGGCTAACAACGATATGATGTAAGAATTAAACAGACCAGACTTATTATTATAGACTATACATCTCGTCTGTGACCAACACTGCCAATAAGAAATTGTTATAAATGAAAATCTAATACAGATACTGTAATGTTGTTTGTTGCAAAATATAGATAACTCAACAAGTTTTATGGTGACAATGAAATTAGTAAATTCTTATGTATAATCAATTTTTTTTTATTACTTCCTACAAGGTGGAGCTCCCCCTCATTATGGATGGAAACTATGCTCAGGATTTTTAAGCCATGGAAAAGAACCTCGAAACTAGAGGTGTATATTTAGAAATTTACTGATTACCGTACAAACTTGTTGAGTATATCTATGTTTTGCAACAAATTGCATTTTAATAAATTTGTTATTACTTGACCACATTAACTTTTTAGCCCCCCTCAGGGGTCCCCATCTAGGGGATATGTGGATGGCGACCACAAGGTGCCCAAGCTGAGCAAAATTATTACTTCCACTTACTTGTGTTTTGCTCCTTCTTTCGTTTCTTATATCTAAATTGGTATTTATTCCTTTGCATGTACCAATTCCCTCTTTCAACTTTCCTATCCAGTCTCCCTTGACTGAACTCTTGTTTTCTTCGAACCCGATGGTATTAGAGGATTCGAGGCCTAGGGGATCTCTTCATTTCTTTTCTCCTAAACATTTCTAAAAAAGAGTGTAATGTAGTTCGCCTCCGCTGGTAATACTAGCAGGTGCACTCTGGATCATGCAAATGAACTACAAAAGATGTTCAATATGCTTCCCAAAGCAAAAGATTCTGGAGTAAAAGTCCTCCATTTGGATCTCCACAGGAGGGGACTATTTTGGAAGAGAAAAGACAAATAACATCAAAGTCTTACAATGGAGTGCGGATGGAATGCCCCAATCAAAAAAAGCAGAACTTCAGGTTATACTGAATAAAGAGGATATAGATGTATTCTGTATACAAGAAGCAAATTTGACAGAAGAATTAACTTTTTAGCCTGTGAGGGGAAGCAATGGCGCTAGTGGTGAAGATGGGGAAAGTGTCTCCTTCCACCGTTGGTACAAGTGAATGACTGGCCAAGTGGTATAATCAGTGGCAAAATATAGTGGTAGACCTATTTGAAATAAGAGATAAAGTTAACGAAAAATCTTCGGAGTTTGTATGCCCACGGGTTTCTGGATAATGTGACGTACAGAGAAATTAAATCAGCACTGATTTCCAACTACTATCCGGCAGACTTAAATGTGTATATACTGTGAATATAGGATCTAACTTTTGCATTTGACATTATCACTACCAATTGGCTATACACAACTGACAGATAATAAACACTGTCATTGCAACCTGAGACAAGGGTCTACTACCTCCAACCCTACTCACCCTTACTACATTCTTTTAGTTCCCAGTTTTTCTGCACTGAAAATTAATGTTGTCGAGTAATAGTTTCTGTTCTATAACAGTTTATTATAGTGTAGTGTTGGTCCTCACACCTTGTATAATAAACTGCACATAAGAATAAGTCTAATTTAAATTAGTCCCAATAAAACTAATTAACAGAATATTTGCTGTATTTATACACCAAAATTACTTGCAACAAAATGTTAAAAAAATTGTTAGTCCTTACCAGCAATAAATTCCTTTGGTATCTGCTTGCGTTTTGAAGTTGTAACTTGATACAAAGTGAAATCCTGCACCCTGATGATCACACATGTTGTCATCAGTTTGGCTAACTGCGTGAGCACATAGTTTTTTACAGGGTTGCCACTACTGCCCTGTGATCCTGTTGTAGTCTTTTTATGTGACTCCTTTCAAACACAAAATTATTCAAGTTACTGAAAAATATGCATTTAAAGAGGCAAGATATAGTTTATTTTTTATTATATAGGTTATTCTTAAATGACTATACCATCCATCCATAGTAATTCTGCCTGAGGGCAGGTCTTTCACTGCAATCATAGCATTTTCATGCTATGCTTTGCAGCTTTACTAGGGAATTATAGGTGTGGTAGCTTCACGTTGCTTTCCACACCGGTGAAGGATGATGATGATGGCCATATGATTTCGGGGACTGTTTGCGCCTTAAAGTTTTCCTGACATTTGTCTTACAGGTGAGGAACAACCCCAATAAAAACCTCACCCAGAAGAACTGTTCCGACTGGGGATCGAACCCAGGCCCGCTGCATGACAAGGCAGAAAGCTACCTCAAGACCACAGCAGTGGACGACTATACCATTTTGATGAAAAATAAAATGACTGCACCATTTAAGTTTAAGTTATATTTGAAGAGAAAAATTTTCGCCTAGACCGGGACTCGAACCCGGGACCCTTGGCTTTCCGGGCCAAGTGCTCTACCAACTGAGCTACCGAGGCGAGTTACGATCTAGACGCAAATTTTTCTCTTATGTACGTTGTAATTCCCTCGTGCCAAATGCTTGATACCATAGCTTCTATCTTTGCAAATGGCGGCTTCTTAGTTAAGAAGACATTTATTGGGAATTTAACACTACTTTATAGCCAGTAGGGCTTCTATTGACGATTTTATTATTAATTTAACACTTCTCATAGAAGGATAAATTATATTTAGCTCAGTTGGTAGAGCACTTGGCCCGGAAAGCCAAGGGTCCCGGGTTCGAGTCCCGGTCTAGGCGAAAATTTTTCTCTTCAAATATAATTTATCCTTCTATGAGAAGTGTTAAATTAATAATAAAATCGTTAAGTTTAAGTTTTTTAATTACCTCACTTCATAATTATCTTCATCCTAGACTAGTTTCAAAACCTTCTTCAGTTCCATCATCAGTATTTTTGCGACTGTTGTTTTGTTGTCCTGAAGAGCTGCCTCTTGCTCCCTCAATTCAACACAACAATGGTCATGAAAATACTTACGATGGAACCAAATAAGTTTTTGAAACTAGTCTAAGAAGAAGATTATGAGATAATAAAAAATAATTATTTAAATAAATAATACCTCATTGCATTAATTCCTAAAAAAGTAATACTATACTATGAGATCCAATCGAAACATGCTCAAGTACAAATCAACATTAATATCGAGGTAAGATGAACAGACTAAAAATAATTTTATTAAATTAATGTTGGGAAGTAAACATTATGAGGTATAATCATTAAAATTCATCGGAGAACATTTTGTTTCAACAACTCACCTCATAGGATTCATACTTCCATGATACCGCGGTTTCAAACACAGTCGTGTTCATCCTCGGCCATAACTCCGACTGACGAAATTCTTTGGCCATCAACTGTTCTATTGTCGCCATCTTCAGTGCTGCCATCTATGGTTGAATTTATGAACTTCGAAATCAAAGTAATTTCGTTAGGGATATCAAAATTCATTGATCTATCTTTATTTTTCTGAATGTATATTTTCTCCCAAAATATACATTCAGAAATATATAGATAGATCAATGAATTTTGATATCCCTAACGAAATTACTTTGATTTTGAAGTTTATAAATTCAACCATAGATGGCAGCACTGAAGATGGCAATAATAGAACAGTTGATGGCCAAAGAATTTCGTCAGTCGGAGTTATGGCTGAGGATGAACACGACTGTGTTTGAAACCGCAGTATCATGGAAGCATGAATCCTATGAGGTGAGTTGTTTAAACAAAAATGTTCTCCGATAAATTTTAATAAAAATAATTTAATTAAAATAACCTCATAATATCACTTCCTAAAATAAAATATTAGACTAAAAATAGTTTAATAAACCTTTTGTTTTGTATTAAAAAAATAAATAAATAAAGAAAAAGTCACCTGAGTATGTTGTTGAGGTTGCCGAGCACTGTCAGCAGTTGCAGTAGGTTTATTAGCAGATTCCTGACCAGACTGCGTTTGAGCTTGAGTTCGCACTAATGGAGTATGTTGTAAACGTCCCTGATCAATAACATCTAGAAAACTGGTACGGAATGCTGTTAATGCTTGATCCAACCACTGAGAATGAGGAGATGCTCCTTCACGATACTTGGGCCAATGTTTGCGATCTCCTATAGCAAGGTGATATGGATAATAATCCACCTAAAATTCAAATATTTTTTAGGTATTAACACATTTTACAAAGAAATCTAGCTCCCTAACTACAAAAACTTTGTATAGAGTATATGTGAAATTTACAGATGTAAAGGTTTTATTAATTGGTTAAAATATAACTGAGCTGCCAAAAAATCTCGACTGGAAAAAAATAGAAATACAGAAATTAGAAAATGGATAAATGCAGAGAGAAATATAATGGATGAGATTGAACATAGAAGGCTAAAATGGTAGGACACGTAAGAAGAATGCAAGATGGAAGACTATCAAAGGCCGTCTACGCATGGAATATTGAAAGAAGGAACAGAAAAGGAAGACCAAGAACAACCTGGAAGAACAACATTCAAAATTCAATGAAGAAATTTGGTGTAACAGATGAAGACACAGAGGACAGAGAACTTTAATTAAGGGAAATTTGTGAATATTTGTTGCAAACTGATAGTCTATAAGTCTGTAGTCATTTATGTGTATATATATATATATATATATATATATATATATATATATATATATATTTTAATCATGTTAATTTCTAAGATTGGTTGGAGAAAACTCTCAATGATGAGGAAAATTCTCAAAATAAATGAATAAAAAATATAACTGAACATTTATCACATAAGAAAAAAATCCAAGCAGCCGAGATGAAGTTTTAAGAAGAGTAAAAGGATGCACTAGAATGGACCAAATAAGAAATGAGGATATCCGTGAAAAACTCCATATCTACTCCATAAAAGAAAAGATATTTCTTCTCCTTCTTCCTTTCAAATATTAGGCCAAGGCCTGTTACGATCCTATAGAAAATTTTCCCTTATGGGAAATTCTCATATAAGACTTGAAAGCATAATAATAGTCCCTTCGATTGGTTGCTGGCCAAAGGAAGGCAAGACCAGTGATGGGGCTGCCATCTTATAGCCTCTGGTCAGGCTTTCTGGAGAAGAGAAGAAAATAAAGGAAAGAAGAAATGGAAGAAAGGAAGGACTCCCTAGCCCTCGGATGCCCTAATAGCGTCGGGGTCGAAAAAACAAGAGTTAACCAAGAGAGGTTAGATAGTAAAGTTAAAAGAGTGCAAAACACAAGTAAGTGGAAGAAATGTTTTGCATAGCTTGGGCACCTTGTGGTCGCCATCCACATATCCCCTAGATGAGGACCCCTTTAACCTCCTACTACCCCAAGGGCCTCCGGGCCTGTTGTGGGATCACTTTACAGAAAAGATATTTAACAACAAGAATCAGTGGAAAGAACAAGTAGAAAGAACGGAAGAAAGTAGATTACCAAATAAAATCTTACATTATTTTCCAAGAGGAAGAAGAGATGTCGGACGTCCTTGGAAAAAATGGTCTTAGATCTATTAGTAACAATGGAACAGGCAATTAATGCCTAAACTAGCAAGTGAAGAAGAAGAAGAAGAAGAACAACAACAACAAGAAAAAATCCAGGTAAAGCTGCCCATGGGAGAACTTACTTTTAAATTAAAGTCTCAAATATTACAATCTCAGCAAATATTTTTGTTTTAAAATCTAATTAACTGAGTTTTTTTACTGGTTCATCCTGTTTCTACAAACAAGAAAATGGCGACCGAGTCACAGCGGTATAACTGTTTCATCAAATGCAGATAAAATGCTGCATTACAAGCCTGTCCAGATGCTGAAAGTGGCAGCCCCACTACTGGACAACCTAACAATAAGGTTAGTAATTAAGGTAGAATATTTTTATCACTCACCTCATATTGTTCTTCTTATTTGATTATAAACTAGTTTCGGAACATAGTTTCTGTTCCATCCTCAGTATCGTCACGACCGTTGTTCTGTCGTCTTGAAGAGCTGTCCTTCTCTCCTTCCATTGGCTGACTAAAAAACCTCGAAACCAGGTCATTCTCACCAGGAATTTCAAAGTTCATTAATTTCTTCTTTTCGCTCTTTTGAATGTAGATCTTTTCCCAAACAGTAAGTTCTTTAGGTTTTTCTATTTGTTTTAATAATTTAGCTTCTTTCTCGATAAGATGTTTTTCAGACCATGCATGGGCAGCCACTGCAGATTTTTCTACTTCCCCTTTCTTGACATTCCTGAGATGTTCTTTCACTCGATTTTTCAAATTTCTTTTAGTTTTTCCTATGTAGAATTTCTCACATTCTTCACATTTAATTTGATAAATCCCTGATTTGTTTTCTTCTTTAATTTTCTCATTCTTATTAGGTCTAATCAGTCTACTGATGCTGTGTGTAGTCATTTTTGGGTGCTAACCTTATGTTGAAATCTTTAAAAAATTTTTGAAACTTGTGGTGTTTTAATGGATGATATGTGAATTTTCTAAATTTTACATTATCTTCTTTTACTTTTAGAAGAGTGCTTTGATTAATAAATTTTTGTCTTTTGAACTGTTTATTTTGTTGAGTATCATTTTTATTGCAAAAACCATTTTTCGTGGCTACGTTGATTATGTGTTCTTTTTCTTTTTCATAATTTTCTTTGTTCATTGGTATGTTCACTAATCTATGTGTCAAACTATTGAAAAACTGCTTCTTTGTGAGCTATGTGATTGAAACCTAAAGCTTTTATGTAGTTATCTATATGTGTCTTCTTTCTGTAAATTCCAAATTCTATCTTATTTTCTTCATTCCTTTTTAAGTTGAGATCTAAAAATGGTATTTCTCCATTGATTTCCTTTTCCATAGTGAACTTTATAGTTTGACTTTGAATGTTCAATAATTTTAATGCATCATCTATCTGTTTATGATTAACTATTGCAATTATGTCATCCACATATCTGCCAGAGTCAGAGTTATGGCTGACGATGAACATGACTATGTTTGAAATCGCGATATCATGGAAGCATGAATCCTATGAGGTGAGTTGTTTAAACAATATGTTCTCCGATGAATTTTAATCAGTAGACTGATTAGACCTAATAAGAATGAGAAAATTAAAGAAGAAAACAAATCAGGGATTTATCAAATTAAATGTGAAGAATGTGAGAAATTCTACATAGGAAAAACTAAAAGAAATTTGAAAACTAGAGTGAAAGAACATCTCAGGAATGCCAAGAAAGGGGAAGTAGAAAAATCTGCAGTGGCTGCCCATGCATGGTCTGAAAAACATCTTATCGAGAAAGAAGCTAAATTATTAAAACAAATAGAAAAACCTAAAGAACTTACTGTTTGGGAAAAGATCTACATTCAAAAGAGCGAAAAGAAGAAATTAATGAACTTTGAAATTCCCGGTGAGAATGACCTGATTTCGAGGTTTTTCAGTCAGCCAATGGAAGGAGAGAAGGACAGCTCTTCAAGACGACAGAACAACGGTCGTGACGATACTGAGGATGGAACAGAAACTATGTTCCGAAACTAGTTTATAATCAAATAAGAAGAACAATATGAGGTGAGTGATAAAAATATTTTACCTTAATGAATATACCTCATAGTGAGAATTCCTAAAATAAGTAATAAGGTTAGTAACCTATTTATATATTAAATTTGGGAATTTTTAACATTATGAGGTTCAATTCATAAGAATTAAATGAATCGTGATTATTTTTTACTTCATACTTCTATGTTTTTTTTAAACACAGCACTGCAGTATCGGTGACCCCTTGTCACCATCATCAGCTGTTTTCATGAGTGTCAATTTTTTCTTTTGTTGATAATTATCCAAACTGCCAAGCAGTTTAGAAAATAATTCCTTCAAAAGAACACCAGATGGCAGTTTGGATAATTATCAACAAAAGAAAAAATTGACAGTCGTGAAAACAGCTGACGTGGTGACAATGGGTTGCTGATACTGCAGTGCTGTGTTTAAAAAAACATAGAAGTATGAGGTACGAAATAATCATGATTCATTTAATTCTTAGTAACCTATCTTAGGGAAAACTGCATTTCTTTCAAGCCTCAGAAAAGCAGTATAAGGATTTATTTAATTCTATAATTTTCAACAGGATTAGCAGAGAGGAGAAAGGGGAGAGGAAGAGAGAGAAAGTTATGGTCTCATAAAATCTTAAATTAGTTGAAAATCTAAAGTAACTATGAGATCAGCTTTGGGAAGTGTAGGCAAAATAGGAAGAAAATTGCTTCATCAAAATTGTGAATGCACAACCATTCAAATTCAGATGAGAGAATAGTATATGAGGAAAGGAAAACGGATGCTTGCACCAGAAACCTGGATTGGTGTAACAATCAGCTCACTAGTTTATGAAGTTACTAATCCCAGTTCAGGTATTAATTTTTCTCTACAAATTAACATCAAAATTAAAACCAAGTCTGATAAAATAATACATAAAACTAATAAAAAGCAAGGGAAAAAAGGAAGAAATAAAAAAAAATTGGAAAACATACAGCTTAAAAAAAACAAAATAAATCTTGTAGATGGCATAAATACTTATAAATAGAGACCAGATGTTAGGGAAAATGCCTACAGTTATTTATTATAGATATTGTAAAAGTGACTTCATATAAGTTCATATGGATGACCCAAGAGTTGTTTTCCATTAAGTTAATTTTGCCTATAAATGCCTATTTCAGCTTATAATGCCTATAAATGCCTATTTACCATTTTTTCTCGAAATTAACTTAGTATTTCAATGAAATTAAATAAAATGGACAAACTTCATGACACATATCATTGCATAGAAACCTTTAAGTGACTGGTAATATTATTTTTAATGTTGGTAACACTGAATTCAGTCTGTAGTCCTTGTTCACAGATAGGTGATTCAAAGACAAAGTGGTGCGACAAGTGTATGTGGCTTTTTTTTTTTTTTTACCTTTAGAAGTTGTTTTAAGATTGTTTATTTTTTATTATTTCACTCACCTCATACTTCATATTGTTTTAAGATGCCTAAAGAACAGACAACAGTAAGAGAAACTAAAAGAATTTGATGCAGAAATATTCTCAAGTGACAGTTCAATATTGTTTTGCAAAGTGTGAAAAATTTCAGTGAATTGTGCGAAGAAGTGTCATGTTTCGCAGCACGTACATACTGTAAAACATTATGTATGCTATGTAAAATTGTAGACTTTCAAGGCAGGTATTTTGATTCATGAATTTTATGTCTTTCAGGCTAAATGACCATGGTCTGGTTTTATTAAAACTCGATGTTTCATCTACTACTGCAGTAGACATCCTCAGAAGATTCTGCATGTTCTTTGAAGAGTTAACAAGTCAAAGAACACGCAGAATCTCTTGAGGATGTCTACCGCAGTAGTAGACGAAACGTCGAGTTTTAATAAAACCAGACCACAGCCATTTAGCCCAAAAAACATTAAAATTCATTATGTATGCTCTTTGTAAAAAGGCAAAACAAGTTCCAAAATCATCTCTGAAATATTCGTATGCCATTGATTGCATATGTTTATATTCTGTACGTAAGGCTGTAAAATTTATGTTTTAGTCCAGTTTTGTAAGAGCCTATTTTTAATTTTTAGTGCCTATATTAATGATTTTTAGTGCCTTTTTGCCTGACTATTTTGAATTTTTTAAGTGCCTAACATCTGGACTCTACTTATAAACTTTCTACTGGACGGAAAAACAAAATTGATTTTATGATCCCAAATCCAACCATTAGAAGACAGCAAAATTTATGACAGAGAGTAAATTTTAATGCAATCTATGTACAACATACCTGAAAATGTTGCAGGCTAATTTGAAGTGCTCCTCCATCTTTCAATTCTGGATGGATAGATCTACCATCTGCAAACAAAATAAAATTTCAGATAGATACAAGTAGATAATTTTTCTTTTCATAATAATAATTGTCCAGTATTGGACATTTTTTTTTATTCAATGCCCCAGGTTGTCATTTCGACATTTCTGGTATTCTCTCCTGGCATTGGCATAATTGTAACCCAGTTCTGAAGTTAGGGTGCCTAGAAGACGGAGTTATGTTACCACGATGATATGATGGGTGATAAATGATAAATGAAGCATCAGGAGAGTTCGTAACCTAAGATTTTTAAGATACATTACGAAACTCCGTTGAGGTCACTGTGTTAAAGTTTTAAGAATTATAAAACAGTACCTGGAGATATCAGGTACTGTTTTATAAATCTTAACCTAAACTTAACGTAAATTCCAGACCATTGTTTCCCATTGCTCTCCACGCCATGGGTGGTGATGATGATGATATTTTGAGTTTGTATTTTTTAACATTCTTACCTCATATGTTTATTTTGTTGGACGATCGTTTCAAAACTATTGCTCCATCTTCAGCTTGTCACAAACTCAAGTTGAAGATGGAGCAAAAGCTTTGAAAACGATCGTGCAACAAAATAAACATATGAGGTACGAATGTTAAAAAATACAAACTCAAATATTAAATTAAACCTCATAATGTAACTTCCCAATGATTTTAAAATGATGATGATGTTGGTGAGATGACAAAGCTTCCAGACATTTGTCTCACAGGTGAGGAAAAACCCTGAAAAATACCTCACACAGGTAGCTTGTCCCGACCAGGAATCGAACCCGGGCCCACTGTGTGAAAAAGAAGAACGCTACCTCGAGACCACAGTGGTCGACACAATATAACATGTAGGGAGAATAAGTGTGAGGTGATTTATATTTTCAACCTATCATGTTAGGTGAACGTTTGAAATTTAAAAAAGGTTAACGTACCTCCAGGATCAGCACAAAGATGAATGATCTATAGCGCTGTGAGAGAAATGTGGTTCAGGGGATGTCTCCACCACAGTCGGTATATCGGACTAAAAATTCTTGAAAAAAAAATAGCACTTCTCTGCTCTTTTGTTCGAGCTGTTTTGGAGATAATCTGAGAGCTTGGGGTATTCAGGTAATACCTGTAAAATCCACATCACAACTGTTGTGTTTAGCCTAAAGTTCACTGGTATACAAGGGACATATTGGGAAGGATAAACTTCCTATGTTTTCTAAAAAGAATTAGACATTTAAAGCGTAAGCAGGGTGTCTGGACAATGTTCTTCTTGGCACTTCCATGCAACAAATTTCCCAAATCCTTGTGATAACGTGACATTAATATGGTCGTTTTCAATTTGAGCGACGCACTTTGACAGCGTGCATAACTAACTCACTGGCACTATCGAACCTGTAGGTTCATGGTCACATGGATATAAGCTCTCCATACATCCCTATCCTGAGATAATGTTTTCCAATCATCCCTCGTATAATCTATTTCCTCAAATCGTGGAAAATGTTATTCTCCCACTTCATTCTTGGTCTACTAACTGGGAGTTTTCCCTCTGGTTTTTCTACAACGAGCTTCCATGCACCTCTTTAATCCCCCATACATGCCACATGTCCTGCCCATCGCAGTCTACGAGACTTAACTGTTCTTA